>JASPKZ010009791.1:1545000-1987500 GCA_030220185.1 Diploptera punctata
ATTTCGCTTTAACTTCCTGTCCTCAAATCATGATTGGTTACCAGATCACTTAATATCCCTGCACAGTAGTGACTCAGTGTCGTACTCAGGATCTTGGAATTCCCTCCCTCCTAATATTAGTGGTTGCTGGAAAATAGAGTAATTTGAAACACGAATTAATACTTTTTCCAAATTCCACTAATTTCTAGCCCTAACTATATAGCCTCTCGCTTTTACTTCTTGTCCTCAAATCACGATTTACAGACCAGGTCACAGAGTAACTTAACACTTAATAAACTCTGCAATGAACATCCATCTATCCTACGTCTTACAGTAGTTATACAGTGTCGCACTCACCATCTTGGAATTCTCTCCCTCCTAAAATTGGAGATTTGCGTCCCCTCTCAATACAAGTTAATAATTATAATACTCAAAGCTTATCTGATTTTATAACTGTTTTATTCATCTTTGTGAATATTCCATCTTGTGAAAGAGGAGATTTAAGTCCTTGCAACGTTTATAGGGAACTGTCTCATACCCGGTGTGCGCTGCTGCGCCTAAATAAATGAAAATTAATGTGATTTTATGTTTAGTTGAATAATTAGAGGGAAAATTTTATATCGTAATTATTTTTAGTTACCCCGTGTTGTTTACCCGGCGTTGTCCGGGAATCTGCTCATCCCGATCTTCGTGACTTAAATGAGATGAAAGACAAAAATCACTGTATTTCTTATGATTAGTTGAATAAGTAAAATGAAAAATAATTATAAATGTATATCGTAATTATTTTAAGATTCCCCGTGCTGACTACTCGATGTAGCCCGGGAATCTACTTATCTCGATCTTCTTGGCATAAATGAGCTAAAAGACAAAATTCCTTATTGTGAGTTATCTGTAAAAGAATTGTCCGCCATGTGCTGCTATGCTAACACAGGAATCTACGTACTTGCCTCGACCTTCTTGGCATCAATGAAAGACAAAAATTATTATTTTGAGTTATCCGTAAGAGATAAACATATGCTGTCGCGGAAGTTTTTGTAGAGGTGTTTGAGATATTTAATTCTGTGTGCATTAAGTTTGTGTATTTGTTATGATTTAGGCAGCGTAACCAATTTAAACGTCCAAAGAGCAACTTTGTTTCACGTTTTCCACCACAAAGGGCGATGTTTAAGGGTGTAGGAGTTGAGTATTAAAATTCTCTTATAGCCTATGGTCATCCTGGAAATCTCCTGAACATTTTGCAAAAAGCCCCATCACAATCAGATCAACGGTATGGACGCGCATAAAGTACGAACAAACAAACATTCATTCATTTTGATATATTAAATTATATTTATAAAATTTATTCATATATATATATATATATATATACATAGTAGTAATTAATGTATATTTTGCCAAGATAATTATTTTTAGACTTTATTGAGTTGAAGTATATAAAACAAAGTAATTATAAAAGGATTAACATTTTAAATTGATGAAGAACGCTTTAATTGCAGTGACATTAATTATATTGGTTGAAGTGCAGTTTGTAAGTTATAAAATATTTTAATATTCAGCCTGTTTCGAATTACTGGTTAGGAAGGACATGTCCACTTAGCTCATAGGAGAACGTTAGTGATAACCATCCAATTTTATAGCAGAAGCCAATAACAATGTAGTGTATCGTGCTCTAAATACAGTGTGAATAGTCGAAATATATAAAATTAAAGTAAACTTAAAGACATGTCTTCTACTTACTTAGAAAAATTAAGTGAAGAAAATTTGTAACATTTAGAATAGCTATAACTTATATTAACAACTTGGGCTGATAATCGCACAATAACCAGCATAGAATATAATACCCCAAAATAAATAGGCCTACTACGATTTCATCATCATCATCATAATTTCAAGGTTTAGGCAATTCGGCTGTTCCGAATTCACAATGACTCCTTCCATCTCTTCCTTCGTCTTCCAACATCCCTTAATCCCTTTGGCTTATAATGATGTGCTATCTTGGGCAATCTCGTTTCTTCTATTCTCTGAATATGCCCATCCCAGCCGACGCAGAGTATTGAATTCGATCATTTATTGAATATATTTCTAATTCACTTCTAATTTCTTAATTTCATATGTGGTCCAATTTTGTCTACCCTTTGGTCCTTCTTAGAAAAGTAATTTCTGCACTTTTTATTCTACTCGAACTACTCTTATTTGTTCACTACCGTATAAAAGTACCGGTGCCGCCATTGTTTTATAGAACTTCAATCTTGTATTCTTCCTTGTTTTACGTTTTAGTGTTCTATGAATGATGCCACATATTATTTGAAATTTTGATAATTTATTGTCTATATCATTTCTTTTTCCATATCCATAAGACAATTTACAACCTAGATAATTAAAATTTAATACTTGTGATAGAGGTTTAATTACTATTTTTATTTTTCACCTTATGGACGATTCTCGTAACAAGGCCATTAATTTTGTCTTCTATATAGATATTTAAAAACCGTGATCTTTAATTATTTCATTTAAACAGTGTACAGAGAATTGTAAATCGTTTTCTGTGTTTTGCATTGTAATAACATAGTCAGCATATAATAAAATATTAACATGTGTTATATTATTTTTATTCTTATTCTTTTCTTATACTCCGATTTAAAGTGAAATATTTTAAATATAACTGATTAACATATCGGTTCAAATCAAAAACTGATCTACGTGAGCGGGAAGTTATATGAACAGCATCGTTAATCCAAGACTTCGTTCGAAAGTAGGAAAATTATATTAGAAAATGAAAGTAAGATTAAGTATCTTGACCTATAATTTTCATTTAAACAACCCATCAGAGTTTTCTCATTTTCATCCTTTTGAAAAAAGACCAGCTCTGTTCTGACAAAGAAACTGTCAACCATCGTGATGTGCCAAGACCGTGTCCAAAATAAATCTGCAAAAGTTCAAGGCACAGAAATCTAAGCCAAATCCACCAATGGCAGCCCACTGTACTTAGCAGATGTACATCCCTACATGAGTTAAGCATAGAGTGGAGTGAGGCGAGACGCGGCGCAGTCGGCGGATAGTAAGGGTTTCCCAGTCTGTCAATGCAAGATTTATATTATCTACGTATAGTTAAATGAGAGAATTGGTGCTTGATTTTAATGTCTTGCAGTTAAAAACGGCATTTTTTAAACATGGCCTTTGTACATCACAAAGCTTTCCTGGAAGAAATTTCTAGATATATTTCAGCATGACAGTTCCCTTGTGAGTGAAACCCAAGTGAATCCTAACCCTATCCCTTATGGTCATATCGTCAAGGGATTCTGCTCTTTAATCAACTCCATACTACTAAAAACGTGAGGTATCCACTTATTTCTGCTTTACTTCACAAATTATTTTGTCTCTAAAATAATGTATATCTCGACTAATTATCTTTTATTACGATTACATGATTTTTGTCTCAAGAGTACCAATAGTTGTACTTAATGCAATTTTTATCGTGTTTTCAAATACGTATTCGGAATTTCTCTATCACCCGCAGTTTTCTATTTCAATTTCAATTAATGAATTTACATAATTATTTTTTAATAAACATTTTTTCGTCTACTTATCCATTGTAAAATAAAATCAAATGAGCTACCTCAAATGATTTTAGCTATGGAAAAGAGATATCAAGGCAAATGGAATCCTAATATGCTGACCGATTATTGTTAGACCATCAAGAGGGATGCTCCACAGGTGAAATATAGCAGAAAATCGTAATTTCTTACTTTCTAGGTGAGTCCGAATGTTCGAATATTGTGTAGTTACGAATGTATAAAATATTAAAGTGTTTGAAATTTTAAATGTCTGTCTCCCGGAAATCTTGCGTGATGGAGAAACACCGATATCATATTTGAATTCAGGAGAAAAATACTATCAGAATGACATTTTGTTCAGACATAAAAAAAGTTTATTTTTTTGTTGCTCAGTGTTATTGTAGACATTTTGAATAATGTCATCGTTCATGAAAGATAATCTGTATATGTGTAATTGTATATGTCTATAGACATTAGTTTGTATTGTATACTTTTAATTATTATAGAGAGAGTGAAGAGAAGGCCTCAGTGCCTCAAGCGAGCCCTATAAGGTCAATATTATGGTCAATGTGTTGGCGATAATATTGTTGGCCGACCCATACGAAGCAATTGCCCAGTAACTTGGCTGACATTTCTGTAGTCAACATGTGTACAAAAAAAAACAGCAAATTGTATGGGCATTATATTATCAGTTATAGTTTTAAAAAAAGAAGCGCTGGTGGATGAAGGAAAAGCTCATAAAAATACACTCATGAAAACGAATACACTCATGAAAATTTAAGTGAACCAATTGATTTGTGACCATATACTATTAGATGAACTCTTGAGAAAGGTTACATATATATGAAATTAAAGAAAAATGCAGTTTCTTCAAGTTGGCATTTATCAATAATACTACGTTATACAGCCACAGGAATACTTTTGAAAATTTAAAATTCACAGGTGCTGTAACTCCACAATCCATGGATATAACATTTTTTTTATCCAGTGCCCCAGGTTGTCATTTCGACATTTCTGGTGTTCTCTGCTGACATTGACTTAATTGTAACCCACTTCTGAATTTGTGGTGCCTAGAAGGCGGAGTTACGTTACCCCTATGATGTGATGTGTGATAATGAACCTAAATTCCAGACCATAGGCTACAACAGGGATTAATCCCTTTAAGGAAAAATGTCTATGGTTTGACCGGGAATCAAACCCGGGACCTCATGAACAGTAGTCAAAAAACGCTGATCACTAGTCCATGAGGCCATCTCTTATAATTCAATGTTTACTGCACGACTGCGAAGACAGAACACTACCAGTATTCAGCTATATTATCAACAGACGCAGCAATATTTACCAGATTGTACAAAAAATCAAACTCTCTTTGATTGATACAATATATTGCGCAATATTTCAATATGATATACGTACGATCAGTACTATTGTACTATATCAATTATTTAGGAAAATAATGACAATAATTAGGAATGAGATTCACAAATAATTCAAACAATTCTCAAAATGCATGCTGTTATGTAACTTCTGCCAAAAAGTGTTAAACTGAAAATATATAAAAATATTATTCTTTCTGTTATATTATATGGATGCGAAAAATTGACGCTTATTTAAAGAGAGGGAAAATTACAAGTATTTGAGAATAAAGTTCTTAGGAAAATTTTTGGAGTCCCGCGCCGTAGCCGAGCGGTTAAGGTAGGAAGCCTTGGCGCAGAGCTACGGGACTTGCGCTGGTTCGAGTCTCCATGGGGGAAGAAATTTGCTCATGGTATTTCGGCCAGTATGGGACCGGTGCCCACCCAGCATCGTGAGGCAATTGGGTAGCTACAATAAGTAGCGGCTCCAGGTTGAGGAATCAGCTACAACGGCTGGGGGACTCGACATGCTACCACATGTCACCCCTACACTGGCTGTTGATCATCTACCTCTGTGATTGACACATGTGGATGTGAAGGGCCAGCAGCCGGCTGATAAAAGGGCAACCGCTGAAAAGTGGAAAGACCCTCAATCGGAGGAAAATTTTTGGACAAAGGAGAGGCAAACAGCCAGTATAAATAACTTCATTATTACTAATATTATCGCTAATACTATTATTGAACGCTTTAAACACAGGAAGATTCTTTTTTACATTGTAAACCTGTTTATAAATAAACTATTATTGTTGTTATTATTAATATTATTGTTATTAATGTTATTATTAATGTTGTTTTTGTTGTTATAATAATAATAATAATAATAATAATAATAATAATAATAATAATAATAATTATTATTATTATATTTTCATTATATTCTGTAGGATTAAAACGCAGAAATGAAAAAGTAGTGTATTATGATGTGTAATAAATGTGAATACTTGCAGTACACAGTTAACCTTTTAGCCATGGAGTAGCATTGGATACAGATGTCCATTTAAAGTTGTTTTAGTGAAACGTGTGTTGTGGGCTCTCTAGAGTGAAACTGCACAAACGAAATCACTAGTTTATTAAAAAAGCTTTCTATATTAGAACTACTTTCTGACAGAAAAAATAAACACACAGCTTTATTAGCGTTCTACTGGGAAATGTGTCAATTTAATATTAATAGTGAAAAGATACTGTATTTTGATAGTGTTCACGGGTTAATGTTAGCGCTATAATGTTTGTAGACATTAAAATTGTAACCATTGTAGGCCTACTAATTTCATTAAACAGAACCCTCTTGATAAATTTGGATCCAGGTGATTTTTTCCCCAGCTATTTCAGTGTTTTTCAGTTCTGTTAATTTCTGGAAAAAATGTAACTTACGTCACTTTTATTATAACCCAACATATAAACATTTATTCAATTACGATATTTGCTAAATTGTGATTTTTAATAAAAAACATATATTAACGCTACTTATTTTGGACTAAATTCTTGTTCTGAAAATTCCCTAAAACTATATGATATAACCAAATTCTAGGGATATTTTTATTTTGTTTTCATTTAATTATCAATTTAATAATGTAATCAAGTTCCAGGTTATTATTATTGCTGTTATAATAATTATTGGTTTTATTTTATTTATATTTATTTACTTATTTGTTACCCTGGTGGAGTTAAGACCATGTGACCTTTTCTCCCACTCACCAGGACAAACATATGCTGCATTATAATACAGAAATCACAATTTTAACTCTAGTATTAAATATTAGATGAAACGTTGACCAAAAAAGTAATATTTTATAAGTTAGATCGATAACATAATAATGTTGAAGAATAATGTATTAGTGCTGTGCTGTAGTTTACATGATGCCTGAATAGCCTTACACATTACATACAAAAATTTTCATTTACGATTCATTGGTGTTAACAAATTCTTGCAAGGAAGTTGTAAGGCGATTTTTAACTGAATATCCAGATGTGCCTCCCCCACATTCAGATAATGAGCGAAAACGTGTCACTAAAATTCAGAGAAACGGGGTATATTCTCAATAAGAAGCGAAGGGCACATAAACTTGTGCTTACTCACGAGAAACTAGATGAAATGGGAGAATGATTAAAACATACTCCACAGAAATACCTCCGGCAACATTCACAGGAATCGGAAATTTCGATGACCTCAGCATGGCAAACTGTTAAAATTGAAAACATACAAGTTTACTGTTGTTCAGAAACCTAAATGGCAAAGCGTAGAATGATCCATACAACTAATGAATTAACTGGCATTATCTTACCACGAACTCTACATACATTCATAACCTCAAGATTCTGTATCTAAATGTAGAGAAAAAAGTGACAATTAAATTAATTCAATTTCAGTTGCTTTTAATAATAAAAATTAGTAAATAGTTGAGTAAATTTCTGAAGAAGACTAAATGCGTGTAAATGCACATTTTCACAGCCGCAGGCCATCGTGCAGCGGGGATTTTGATTTCGATTTGCCGGGAATTGGGCTACCATTTGTTGCTATCGCCGACTATGTGCAACGGGCCGACTCGGCAGTGAAAAAAACTGTACTAAATGGATGAAAAAATTATATCTAACTATAAGAGAGGAGTAAAGAGTCTAAACGTAGTTGAGAATAAAGTGATAGTGAATATTGTTTGAACAAAGAGAGAGAGAGAGAGAGAGAGAGAGAAGAGAGAGAGAGAGAGAGAGAGAAACAGACAGGCAAACTGGAAAAAAATCTAAATAAGAGTCAGCTACATGGCCTCAATAGAATGCACGGTGTAATAAGAATAGTTAAGTATTGCAGACTGCGATGTGCAGGGATGTGGCACGAATGGAGACTGAATTAGGGCATAGACATTTCTTATAAGAAGACCAGAGAGAAAGCGTCCAGTTGGTAACCCAACAATGAGGTTAGAGAATAATATTAACCGTGTTTTGAGAGAAGTAAATTATACAGGGAACGACTAGAAAATCGGGATAAAGGGGTATGGAGAGTTTGTTAGTGTGGCCATTAACCACCGTGGTCGATAATACCAGCGAGAGAGTTAGTTAACAAAGCAGTCCCCCATGGAACAAAAGTTATCCCGGTTTACGATACTTCTGAAGTACATTCTCTTTCAAGATGTCCCGGGAAAACTTTAGAAGTTTTACAGACTTTCCCAGAGTGGTTAATGGGATTGAAAATAATGTTCTTCTGTACGTAGTAGAGTAATTCAATCTACGACTCTTTACTTAATTTCAAAACATGGAAAGTACTTTGAAAGCAGTATGTATTAAATTGCAAGATGACTGGTGACTCCAGAACATAATGAATTAAGCTAGAAGATCTCAGATTATAATTGTGTAAATTAGATAATTGGGGATTGCGTAAGTATGCTGATACGATTTTTTGTAATTCATCCCCAGTTATTAGGAAAGACTAAAGAATTACCATCTGGCATCAGAGGCAAGATGGAGATTATGAGGGAGAATGGCAATTCATGCAGTTCAGCATCATGGTGTCTGCAGAGAATATGAGTAATGGATTTTTTTCTTTCTTTTCCCACTCAGCATTCTTACTATTGCAGATTAAAACCGGAGTTTCATTGGTATGTCTGCATTGGTAAAATTAATATATGGTATTAAGATTCCGTTTATATATAATGTTACCCAGTAAGAAGGAACAAACCTCGAACATTTATTTATTCCAAAATAAAAAAAAAATAGAAACACAATTCCAATGTTCCTGGAAACAGAAAAGTTTGATGTTCCTATCACGGCCGCATTGGCGCTGTTGCTTGTCATGTTGATTGTTTGTAATAAAATAGCGACACAACAAGACGTTGGATTGGAAGAGGAGGAGCAGAAGATCAACATCATTGCCGGTGGCCTCCCAGCTCACCAGACCTACCCCTGTGTGATTTGTATCTGTGGGGTTACGTTAAAGACCATGTTTTTATCCACCCTATGCCTGACACTATTGAAAATCGGAGACATTGAATTGTTTAAACTGTGACTACGATAACTAGAGAACAGCTGATTCGTGTGTGGCAAGAAATGAGGCACCGTTTTGATATTTGTCGTGTAACACATGTTGCTCATATTGAATGAATAAAATAGTGAAATTTGAACGTTTCGCTTTCGAAGAACGTTGGAATTGAGTTTTTATTTGTTGTAGTTTGGAATAAATAAATGTTTGAAGTATGTTCATTCTTTTTGAATAGTCCTGTATATATATGAATATGAAAGTTTTCTTGGGTTTTCCGCGTCTTGGATTCAAGTTCGGCCACTGATTTCGACGTTTCGGCATGATCCCACATGCCATTATTAAGGAATGATATGTTCGAGTCACAGGTTTAGGTCTTATATAATAACATACGTAGAGTGTTCGCTGTTTTCCGTTTCTGAAGACGTACACCCATCCAACGTTTAGTTCTTATGTAGTTAAATACCTTCAGTTTTCAGTGTGGTCCGTTTCCGACGCCGTACACCCATCCAAGGTTTAGTTCTTATGTAGTTAAACATCTTCAGTTTTCAGTGTGGTCCGTTTCGGAAGATGTACACCAATCCAACGTTTAGTTCTTATGTAGTTAAATACCTTCAGTTTTCAGTGTGGTCCGTTTCCGACGCCGTACACCCATCCAAGGTTTAGTTCTTATGTAGTTAAACATCTTCAGTTTTCAGTGTGGTCCGTTTCGGAAGACGTACACCAATCCAACGTTTAGTTCTTATGTAGTTAAATATCTTCAGTTTTCAGTGTGGTCTGTTTCCGACGCCGTACACCCATCCAACGTTTAGTTCTTATGTAGTTAAACATCTTCAGTTTTCAGTGTGGTCCGTTTCGGAAGCTGTACACCCATCCAAGCGTTGACCACACTCCATGTTGCCCAACGGTAGTTTTCTTCATATCTTCTTCGCTGTTCTGGGGATGACATGGTGGGCAGCGAGAGCAGTTTTCCATGTAGATGGTAATATTTGGGCATCATCTCGGGTGTTCATGGAATGTGGCCTTTTCTCAATCTCCATTGCTTCTCTGTAGATTCTTGATTTTTCATTATCTATTTTAACCAACGTTCTATATCCTCTGAGGTCGATCTTGTGACCCCTCTGTTTCGTATATTGCACCAGAGTTGATGTAGGTTCTTGAAAATTTATAAATCGTTGTTCTTCCTTCACCCACTCTGTCTAGCGTATCTTTATATATGTATTTATCGAGTCGATAATCACATTCTATGATAATAATTCAATTCATCCATGTTCGTTTTATTTTTAAATTACGGTGTCATTTGCACGCAATACTCAAAAAAGTATAAGATAATATCTAACCACTGTATTAATTAAACATAAAGAGAGTTTGGGAAATATAATTAAATTAGAAAACCAAGATATCTATTACAAAAAGTATGGAGGGATAACTAATTTAATATCGAATGAAGGGATATTGAAAAGGTAGGTGGGGTTTGCTACCTGGAAAATTAAATTGCTACTAATGGCAAAACACAAAAAATTAATAGAAACAAAGGAGTTTCGAGTGTCGTCAATCAAACCCGGATTAGTGAAGAATGGAACTGTTACAAAACCATCATATATCCATGCTGTTTCAGATTACCATCCCTTTCGATCCATGGCCCATTTCTTGTGTAAAATTAAAAAAACATTGAAGCTGTGGAAGTGGATCTCGACGAATTCTTCGCCTCAAAAGCCAGATATTGATACCGTCGCGGGATAATAAACGTAATTGAAAGATAATTCAGTACCATATAATCCCATGGTATCAACTTTGAAGAGTAGATTGCTTTCTTGTAAAAAACATTCCAAATAAGATGTTGTTAAAAAATGCATCACTTACGAGACAGTATCTATATTTTCCTCAAGAGTTTCCCTATTAAAAATTCAAAGCATTTCTACTGTCCTTTCGTGATTACTCGAGCAAGGAATTTTGTAGTAGTATAAAGTGCAATTAAGACATTCATAATTGGATTCATATCTAACCGCAAGGAGCCTTGTTCCTCCAGAGTGTGCACATAGATATAAACATTACGTCGTGTCGTACGTCAGATCTGATAACTTGATAACTCAGTAGTTCTCATACATTTGTTACGGAGATATGATGAAAATTTAACCAAGTATATTCCATACACAAATAAGAGCATAATTTCAGAATTCGGCGACGTGTTTCTAATCAAAAATAAACTATTCTGCAAACTGAGTGATATTGCTTTGAAATAAGTGTTCGGAAAAATGCGTATAATTCGCTCAGAACTCGTTCTTATCTATGAAGTAGTTCGCCTAACAGTAACTGAACTACGCGAGTATAATATAGTAGTAGGCCTACAGAATACTTCATTGTTTTACACGCTTTATATTAGCTTGACCTGTATCTATCTATGTAACGGAATTTTCAACACGATTTTCACCCACTTAAAAACATTGGATCAACTTGAAACTTTGTATACTTGTAAAGGACAAATGACAATACAATAATTTCATAAATAATGTATAATATGTAATAGGTTGCGGGCTTATCGACCATTCAGTCCATCGTTGTAAGAAATTAATATTATATCTGCTGGTAACTCAGTTGGTAGAGTAATGGACTGTAGTAGTATATAATTACAGTAATCCATAGGTCGCTGGTTCAAATCCGGCTCGGAGGATTTTTTAGAAGAGTATTACTACAATAGTATTGAATTTAAAGATATTTACATTTTTATCTTATTCTGTAAAATATTAATGACAATTTTGTAAATTTACCACATTGTAATTTATCAAAAAAAATGAGAGGGATACAATTAACTGTAAGTATTTATCTATATTAAAATATTAAAAAAAATATTATAATAATGTTAGATAATAATAATTAAAAAATATATATAATTATATTCGTGCCTAGGCACTAAGAGATAGTAAACAATTAAATTTTAATTGGATTCCGGTTTATGACAATGAATTAAACTAAAAATTAAAAAATAAATAATAATAAAAACTAAAACAACACGATTTATTAGAAACCCAAACTAAAAAAAAAAGAAAATAATAGTTTAAAAAACTAAAACAACACGCTTTATTAGAAAACCGAACTAAAAAATGAAAAATAATTTTAATTTCCAACACGTTTGGGATAAAATTAAAGTGGTCAGTAAAAATCATCTACAACACAACTACAATAAAACTAGAGTTATCTACAAAAAAATTACCATCAAAAGCATGGGGTTCTTTTTATGCTTTTTACGTTTTCTTCTTAGAGACTTTACTTTTACCAATTTCTGTTTATTACCAAATATATTAATTGATAAAGAGCACCCCACGCTTTTGATGGTAAAATTATTTTTTTTGTAGATAACTCTAGTTTTATTTTACATATGTTGGAGATGATGTTCTTGTTGACCGCTTTAATTTTATTCCAAGCGTGTTGGAAATTAACATTATTTTTCATTTTTTAGTTCGGTTTTCTAATAAAGCGTGTTGTTTTAGTTTTTTTAAACTGTTATTTATTCTTTTTAGTTTCCTTGATTACTGCTACATCTATTTATTACTTATTCAATTCATCCGAAATTCATCCAACTTATGAACAATAACTCCGACGCTTTTTTTTAAAGATCAATTCAAGTAATACAAGTTTCCCTTGCATAGGTTGCGTATAGCACAAGGTACTTTAGTGGTAGGGCTACCGCCTTTGCCGACTGGACCGGTAGAATATTGAATTTGCTCAATATTAGAAAGAATGGTATACCGCCATGATTCTGTCCCCAAAGCCTAATTTGTTCTAAACAAGGTACACTACGTGAAGGTGAGGTTGGAAGATAGGTAGGAAAGGTCTGTTATGCACTGCATCTAAATTACATGTAAATAATAAAAAACAAGAAGAGAAGCATTTTCTGTGGACCTTTGGCAAAATAATTATGGAAGAAGCTAGTGAAGTGCTTTGTGTGGAGTATAGCATTATATGGTGCAGAGACTTTGGACATTACGACGGAACGAGGAAAAGCGACTGGAAGCTTTTAAGATGTGGATATCGAGAAGAATGGAACTTATAAAATGGACAGACAATATAAAAAATAAAGATGTGCTAGACAGAGTGGGTGAAGGAAGAACAATGCTGGAACTCTCAAAGAAGAGAAAAATAAATTGGATTGGCCACTGGCTAAGAAGAAACTGCCTGCTGACGGAAGCCCTAGAAGGAAAGAAAGTTAGAGGCAGAAAAAAGACATCAGATGATTGACAATATTAAAATAAATGGTTTCTATGCGGATACAAAAAGGAAAGCTTAGTTAAGGAAAGAGTGGAGAATGCTGAGTTTGCAGTGAAAGACCTGCTCTTGGGCAGAACATTATGAATGAAGATGCTTGAAATATTATTTACATGAAGAACAATGGGGATTTCGAATAGGAGGTTGGTAGGAGACATAGTTGATGCAGTATTTACATTAAATTGGATTATAGACAAAAGAAGAGAATTTGACCTCTCGATATTCCTATTATTTATAGACTTTGAAAAAGCCTATGATAATGTAAACAGCAATAAATTTTGGAAAATTTCAGAAGAATGAGAAATACCAAATACATTAATTAGTTATTATGTCAATCCAAAAATAAAATGACTACTTCAAAGAATAAAGTATAAAGAGGTGAGACAAGGCTGTGGCATCTCACCAGTATTATTGAATGTGTACATTAATAAAGTAATAAAGAATCATACAATTATTTTCAGCAAAGAATACAGATTTCCAAAAAATTAAACTATACTAGGCCTACACTTTTGTTTAGAGTCGATTTAATACTGTTTGGAACTCAGTGGATAAATTACAAATGGGAGCACATCAAAATAATACAAGCAAACATTTCGATTAAAAAATTTCTACCCAAAAACCAAAATGAGTGGGGTGCGTGGAAAAATACTTACGAAGAGTTAAAATAGAACTAAATGTAAAAATCATAGGGCAATTTTCTGAATATAATTACCTCGATCACCAAATATCTGGTAAGAAATGGCACAGAGATAAAGTTACAGAAATGCAGTGCAATAAATTGAGTCATAAAAAGAAATTTGGTAAACAAGTGTCAATGATAACCAAATTGAGATTAAACAATGTAACTGAAAAATCAGGAATTAAATACTCGTATAGTAGCGAAAATTGGATACTAAATTCTAAAATGAAATCAAAATTGCAAGCGGTACAGATGAGATTTTTACGTCCTCTCCTAGGTTTGGAAAAAAAAAATGGATAAGCAAAGAAACACAGATATACGTCATGAATTAAAAAGTTCAAAATTTAGTTGAAGAAATTCAGAATTAACAAAGAAATTGGTTACATTGTGAATAGACCATCTCGTTTTCTTAAATTGCATTATTATATGAACCTAAAGGATGTCGAGATAAATGAAGACCAAAATAAGATGGACTGACGACTGACTAACCATATCTTGAGATCTCATAGGAACAGGCTTATACAATCTAATCCTCTTATTGATGATGACTGTACTTCACTGTACTTTCTAATAACACAGATCTCTTGCCTTGTTCATCAAGTAAGAAAAACCACTTTTGAACATATTTCTGAAGTAATGGAAGTTGGAATAATTTAATCAACTTAGTATTGAGCCTCCCAAAGTTACCATAATTAATAAGCCTACCATACCTACCATTATATTTTATGTTTTCCTCTCCCATATAATTAAACGTTGTTAAATTATATTATCCACATATTGAACAGTAAAATAAACGAAATAAATGACATAAGTCAATCCTGTAGAAAAGTAAAATTGAAAAAAAGGAAAAACATTGAAATACCTTAATGAAACCATGTCTAAAATTAATTCCTTAGAAAAAAATCTTGCTAAAAAGAGTATTCCAAATGACGCAAAGTTAGAAGGGATTCAAATAAAGCAAGTGAAACAAACTAAATATTTGGGAATGATTATGGATAACATTAAAGGTATAGAACAATAAAACATAAAGCATAGAATTGAATTGAGTAGCAACATAATATCATTATTAAATTCCATATGGTGGGATAAGCATATTTGGAAAAACACAAAAAATATATATTGGTAAAACATTGGTAGGATCTGTTGCAATGTATGGAAGTGAAGTATGGACAATCAATAAATACTACAAGAATGGACTAATAGCTCTAGAAATGGATTATTTACGCAGAAGTGCCAGAAAATCAAAATTCGAACATGTCACAAATAAGGAAATTAGAAACATAATGGAAGCAGAAGAAAACATAATTGAAAGAATTATTGAGGAGAAGAAATTAAAGTGGTTAGGACATATCTTAAGAATGGAAGATGAGCGATGGCCGAAGCAACAATATCAATGGCAAGCGATCAGAAAGAGAAAAGAGGGAGACCAAATTTAACATGGAAGGAAAACATGAAGACAGTAATACAAGCAAGAGGGCCAAGCAATGAAGATGCCCAAGATCGTAGGTTTTGGAGGTTTGGCACGGGAGGACGGCAGCAGCTTTGAAAACCCGACGATAGATAGGTAGAAATTATTAAATAGGAAAAAGTTAAAGTATCTGAAAGGAAAGATTTCCTATTGACTTGGTGCATTGTATGCCACTGAATGCAATCATCACACAAAATAATTTTATATGAAGTAAATCTAACATTAATCATGATTTTAACAGTCTTATTTGACCTAACCAACTTCGGATAGACCATTACATCAACATTTGGATTTCAATCCATACGAACCCCACAAACGCGCATCACACAAAACTATTCATTCCAAACATATCACATATTCTCTCTTTGTCCCTCTGTTTCAATTAAATGCTCACCCTATTCCTGATAAACCTTGGATGATTCCGTTAATAACTAACTAACTAACTCACTGGCACTTATCGAACTCGTAGGTTCATGGCCGCGCGAACATAAGCCCTCCATGTATTCCTATCCTGAGCTATTTTTTCTCAATCATTTCCTGTATAATCTACTTCCCTCAAATCATGGTTAATGTCATTCTTGATCTACCAACTGGTTTTCCTACAAGAAGCTTACATGTACGTTATATTGCTTCATGATTCCTGACTACCTTCTCCTGGCCATCTAACTTCCTGTAAAGCGACTATACCCAATGCTGATTTATCAAATTCCCGCGTTAATACATCTAGCGCCCCGCTATTACATAAAGTCCTAACATTCCATATTCCTAGAAACACGTCCCAGTGTTTGAGCCTTTGGCATGGATTCCTGAAGTAGTCCCCACCCGATGAACCGAATGGGGGACTATTCTACCACCGGAAAATTTTACCCCAGTGGAACCCATGTCCGCATTTCTTGACGGTTGTATTTTTACGGTGAAAAATTGTCACTCTTTCGACCAAGGTACTTTTCCCATCTGGCGTATCACCTTCGACCAGTCCGGCCTGAGTAACCCTATCGTCAGCAATGCTATTGTCGGCATAGCTCTCGGGATTATTTAATCACGCAAGTCACTTCACCACGACAAGGTAAAGATACCATGGAGGGGATTCCGTTAATGTGTATTTAAAAAATCAACTTCCCCCCTATTTACTTGCCCTGAATCATCTTATGACTAATTGCTTCTTCTTTTGCAACCAATGAACCAGCAGTTTTGAATTACCACATAAACGCAATCGGGCTACAAGTATTCCTTAAAAACACCATCCATCTGCTCCAAGATTAACATTTTCCGCATTTTATGCAATTGTATTTAATTGAAATACTCTAGTGTACATCTCTGTAATTAGCCCGCAGTGATACACGGCTTGAATTGGTTTCTTTTATTAAAGAAAATAAAACTTGCCTTAAATCCCTTGTAATTTTGCAAACGATCAGAGGGTGAAGATCTTAAACAAGAAACCCTTGAGCAGGGTTGATATTAATTTGTGGCACAGGGACTTGAAGGAGCAAAGCACTCTCGCTTGTGTAACGTTTACAGCCGCTTCAAGTAAAATCCCGTCACCTACTTCCAGTTGAGCGCACGCATCACTTGTACCATGTGTACAGTACGCGCACCATATTTATGTTTCTTTATTACAACTTGCGACCTAACAAGGTATATATTAAAACAGATGTAAAAAATTACCGGGGAAATCTTAATTAAAACTTTGTTATATATTGCGCCCAGCATCACCATTGGACACCCTACCAATTCAATATAGAACTATCGATAATTACATACCATCAAACTTCGCATAATGCCTTGTCCTTCAATGTTTCGATTAACCCACTTTCGGAATTTCCTCATTTCTTAAATCAGGGACAATCCGACTAAAATTAATAGTTTACTGAACACTTCTTTAAACATTATAAGCATTCATAATCAATTTCTACGGAATTTGTAGTATTATTTTATATTATCATTGTTAAGAAGTCAATAAAATAAATTTCTAGTTCATTGTTATTATTAGCAGTATTATTATTATAAACGCACCAAAGCCTGTCCCAAGCCAGGTTAAAAAAGGGTGAAGGGGAGGAGTAATAATCTCGTTAAAAAAAACCAGGGTTCAGTACGCCCGGCTGATTGTATCCTGTGAGGGCCCCTTATCAAGGGTACAGATACTGCTGCCTTGCAGTACGTCATTGGTTTGACAAAGGCTAGAGGAAGAAAACCTTGACCAAAAGTTACCTGGTCCTCCAGGTTTGTGGGTTGATGTATCAGGCCAGCTCCCTGTTCGTCACATAAAACATAACAATGCTAAAAAGCCTAAAGGTTTAAAGCCGGACGGAACATATGGAGCTGAAGTTTGGAAATTCAACAAAAACGTAGAACAAAAACGTATGTCGATGGAAATGGATTTCTTGAGGAGAGGGCAAAATATTCAAAATTAGACTAAATTAGAAATACAGTCATAAGAGAAAAATTAATACTGGTTATTCAATAGTAGATTATATACTGTATAAGCAATTAAATTGGTATGGGCACGTACGAGGAATGCAAGAAGAAAGATTACCCAGGAAAACATTGGAATGGTGTCCACCTGGAAGAAGGAGGAGAGGAAGACCTCGAAACTCGTGGATGCAGGAAATAAGAACTGGAATGAGAGCAAGAGGACTGGAAGAAATGGATTGGATGGAGAGAGACGAGTGGAGAAGAAAAATAAAAACTTTAGGCTCAGAAAGATGTGTAAACATTAAAATTCTATATGTGAATGAAAAATTATTATGATTATTAATTATTTTAATACATATCTTGTACAATCTTATCACCTATATATCATAAACTGTATTTATTTATTTTACGAGACTCTCCAAGAGTTAAGACCAATGACGTTGTAACACTAATCTGGGCGTGAAAGAACGGACTAAATTTTACTGAAAGTCTATTTTTCTCAAGCTTGATGTTTTTTTACGTGCTGTAAATCCACGCCACGAAATCTACTCTTTTAGTTTCCTTCCTAAAGAATTCTTACTCAGAATTTTAACGCGTTAAAAAATCCACCAATCTCGGATGAGATTGAACGCGCAATCCTTGGCACCAGAAGCAAGCTTGATAATCCTAGTCGACCAGAACACAATTAAGCAATTAAGTATGATTAATTTAACAATATTATATATATATATGTATGTATATATATATATATATATATATATATATATATATATATGGTGTTCTGGGGGCTGAGGCTAATTGGGATTTCCAGATCCTTGATCTGGTCAAAAACCCTGATGGAACTGATATTTAACCTCTGGGGTGAATTTCGGTGAAGTCCGGAGGGTCTAACTTAGCCAAATCCACTCTCCTCACCTCCAAGTTGGGGCCCCTTGGGACCTTCTTAAGATCTTTTAAGATTTTAAGATGCAAAAGAGAGAGTGGGGTGTGGAAAGAAACGGGAAGCTACCACACCTATATATCCCTAGTAAAGCTGCAAACATGGCATGATGAGTCTTTCCACAGTAAAAGACTCCGGACGTAAATTATCCCCCCATTCGGATGTCCGGGAGGGGGATACTGCGGAAGGAAACATCATGCAGTCTAAACAACAGAAGAAAAGAAGATTAAGGATTGGAGCCTGGAATGTGAGAACTCTTCTGCAAGCCGGGAAACTGGAAAATTTGAAGGAAGAAATGAGAAGAAACAAAGTGGATGTGATGGGAATATCAGAAGTGAGGTGGGAACAAAGTGGTGAATTAGTGAGTGATGAATTTAGAATGTTTTATTCCAGTGGTGATTCTAAAGGAAATCATGGTGTCGGTGTAGTATTAGGACCACGTGTGAAAGAAAAAGTGATATAAGTGCGTTATGTGGATAATCGGATGATAATGGTGAGGTTACAAGGGAAAAAAGTGGACTTGGTGATAGTGCAAATTTACATGCCCCATAGTGGGTTAGCAGATGAAGAAGTGGAGGAAAGATATGACAAGATAGAAGAGATTGTTGAGAAAGAGAAGAAGGGGGCATGTGTTATCCTAATGGGTGACTGGAATGCTGTAGTTGGAGAAGGACAGGATGGAAGTACAGTTGGAAGATATGGATTAGGAAAAAGGAATGAGAGAGGTGAATCACTGGTGAGTTTCTGTAAAAGGAATTCAATGATAATTGGAAATGCAATGTTTCAACAGCATAAAAGAAGAAGATACACATGGATAAGCCCTATGGACAACAAACGATACCAGATCGACTACATACTAATACAGGAAAGATTCCGAAATTGCTTGAAAAATGCGAAGACCCTACCAGGAGCAGATATCAATTCAGACCATGTCCTACTAATAGGCGAAGTAGATATTTGCCTGAAGAAGATAAGAGGAAGACAGGCAACAAAGAAGTTTGACTTGGAGAAACTCAAAACTGAAGAGGAAAGGAGAAAATTCCAACAAAATTTTCAGGAGAAAGCCTCTACCATGGAAATCTCATATGGCAATACAAAGGAACACTGGAGTCATTTGAAAACCTCTATACAGATAGCTGCAGAGGAAACAATAGGATACAAAGAGAGCAAGAATATTAAGAAACCTTGGGTCACAGAAAAAATGTTGGAGAAGATGGAAGAAAGAAGAAAATGGAAAAATAGCAATACAGAAGAAGCCAAAAAGAAACTACAGGAAACTAAACAACGAACTTAGAAGAGAAACTGACAAGGCAAGGGAAGAATGGATGAAGCAGAAATGTGAAGAACTAGAGAATCTGGAGAGGAAAGGAAAATATGATTTAATGTACCAGGAAGTTAAAGGCTTGGACTATGGAAAGAAGAGCAGGAAAACTATGTGGCTGATTGAGGACGAAAATAATGAAGAAATAACAGACAAACAGGGAATTATGAATACATGGGAAAAATATGTAGAAGAGCTATATGAGACAAGAAATCGTCCGGCTAACTTGGATATAGAAAATGAAGAAGATGTATCAGAAGATGAAAAAGGATTTTCAATTCTGAAGGAAGAAGTTGAACTAGCAATTAAGGAAATGAAAAATGGCAAAGCAATAGGGGTAGATGGAATCCCCATTGAATTGGTTAAATGCTTGGGTGAAGGAAAGAAGGAAATTTTGCGTTTATGCAACAATATATATAAAGAAGGTGAATGGCCCGAAGAATTGACTGAGACAGTGTTAATACCAATACCGAAGAAAAACAATGCAAAGAAATGTAAGGAGTTCAGGACTATCAGCTTGATATCACACTCTGCAAAGATTCTCCTGCGAACACTAAATCGACGTTTACGTTCTACGATGGAAAGCAAATTGGAAGAAGAACAGTTTGGCTTCAGGAAGGGAAAGGGTACAAGAGATGCAATTGGATTGATACAAACAATAGGAGAAAGATATATAGAAAAAGATAAAGACGTTTATGCAGTATTTGTTGACCTGGAAAAGGCCTTTGACAGAGTAAATTGGAATAAACTCCTGAAGATCTTGAAGAAAATTGGCGTGAACTGGAAGGAGAGGAGGCTCATAAGTAGTCTTTATATGAAACAGCGAATAAAAGTGAAGATAGGAGAAGAAATGTCAGAGGGAAGAGAAATTGGAAGAGGGGTGAGGCAAGGATGTCCTCTATCACCTACCCTTTTCAACATCTACCTGGAAGACCTAATGAAGAACTGCTTCAGTAATACGGGAGGCGTAAACATGGGAGGAAGAAGAATAAAGTGCATAAGATTTGCTGATGATATGGCTTTGCTAGCAGAAGATGCAATGACATTGAGGAACATGCTGATGGAGCTAAATGACAAGTGCGAGGATTATGGGATGAAGATAAATATAAATAAGACGAAGGCCATGATTATAGGAAAGAAACAAAGGAAGATAAACATGAAGATTAAAGATGAGGCCATTGAGCAAGTGGAGAGCTTCAAATGCTTGGGTTGTACTATCAATAGTAACATGAACTGCGGTCAAGAAGTAAAGCAGAGGATAGCAATGGCAAAAGAAGCTTTCAACAAGAAGAGAAGCATTTTCTGCGGACCTTTGGCAAAAGAAATAAGAAAGAGGATAGTGAAGTGCTTTGTGTGGAGTGTAGCATTATATGGAGCGGAGACGTGGATATTACGACGGAATGAGGAAAAGCGACTGGAAGCTTTTGAGATGTGGATATGGAGAAGAATGGAACATATAAACTGGACAGAAAAGTAAGAAATGAAGATGTGCTAGACAGAGTGGGTGAAAGAAGAACAATGCTGGAACTCATAAAGAAGAAGAAAATAAATTGGATTGGCCACTGGCTAAGAAGAAACTGCCTGCTGAAGGATGCTCTAGAAGGAATGGTCAACGGAAAGAAAGTTAGAGGCAGAAAAAGACATCAGATGATAGACAATATTAAAATAAATGGTTTGTATGGAGATACAAAAAGGAAAGCTGAGTCAAGGAAAGAGTGGAGAATGCTGAGTTTGCAGTGAAAGACCTGCTCTTAAGCAGAACAGTATGAATGAATGGTGTTCTGCCCAAGAGCAGGTCTTTCACTGCAAACTCAGCATTCTCCACGTTTTCATTAACTCAGCTTTTATTTTTTTATTTTAATATTGTCTATCATTTGATATATTTTTGTGCCACTAACTTCCTTCCGTTGACCATTACTTCTAGGGCATCCGTCTGCAGGCTGTTATTTCTTAGCCAGTGGCAAGTCCAATTTCTTTTCCTCTTCTTTATGAGTTCCAGCACTGTTCTTCCTTCACCCACTCTGTCTAGCATATATTCATTATATATTTTTTCTGTCCATTTTATACGTTTCATCCTTCTCCATATCCACATCTCAAAAGTTTCCAGTTGCTTTTCCACATTCCGTCTAATATCAAGTCTCTGCACCATACACCCCACACAAAGCACTTCACTAGCCTCTTCCCTAATTATTGTGCCAAAATTCTGCAGAAAATGCTTATCTTCTTGTTAAAAGCTTCTCTTGCCATTGCTATCCTCTGCTTTACTTCTTGACCGCACTTCATGTTACTACTGATTGTACAACCCAAGTATTTGAAGCTACCCTCTTGCTCAATGGCCTCATCTTTAATCCTCATGTTTATCTTCCTTTGTTTCTTTCCTATAATCATGGTCTTCGTTTTACGTATATTTATCTTGATCCCATAACCCTCGCACTTGTCATTTAGCTCCATCAGCATGTTCCTCAGTGTCATTGTATCTTCTGCTAGCAAAGTCATATCATCAGCAAATCTCATGCACTTAATTCTCCTTCCTCCCATGTTTACACCTCCCGTATTCCTGAAGCAGTTCTTTATTAGGTCTTCCAGGTAGATGTTGAAACGAGTAGGTGATAGAGGATATCATTGCCGTACCCCCTTCCAATTTCTCTTCCCTCTGACATTTCTTCTCCTATCATCACTTTTATTCGCTGTTTCATATGAAGATTGTTTATGAGCCTCCTCTCCTTCCAGTTCACGCCAATTTTCTTCACGAGCCTCATGAGTTTGTTCCAATTCACTCTGTCAAAGGTATTTTCCTGGTCAACAGATACTTCATAAACGTCTTTATCTTTTTCTATATATCTTTCTCCTATTGTTCGTATCAATCCAATTGCATCTGTTGTATCCTTTTCCACACTGAAGTCAAACTGTTCTTCTTTCAATTCGTTTTCCATCGTAGAACGTAAACGTCGATTCAGTATTTGCAGGAGAATCTTTGCAGATTATGATATGAAGCTGAGAGTCCTGAACTCCTTACATTTCTTCTCATTATTTTTCTTCGGAGTTGGTATGAACACTGTCTCAGTCAATTCTTCGGATCATTTAACTTCTTTATATATCTTGTTGCATAAAAGCAGAATTTACTTTTTTCCTTTACCGAAGGATTCAACCTATTCAATGGGGATTCCATCTATCCCTGTTGCTTTCCCATTTTTCGTTTCCTTAATTGCTATTTCAAGTTCTTCCTGCAGAATTGAAAATCTTTTTTCATCTTCTGATATGTATTCTTCATTTTCTATATCCAATTTATCCGGACGATTTCTTGTTTCATATGGCTCTTCGACATATGTCTCCCACGTATTCATAATTCCCTGTTTGTCTCTTATTTCTTCATTATTTTCGTCCTCATTCAGCCACATATTTTTCCTGTCCTTATTTTCATATCCAAGTATTTAACTTCCAGGCACATTAAATCATATTTCCTTTCCTCTAAAGATTCTCTAGTTCTTCACATTTCTGCTTCATCCATTCTTCCTTTACCTTTTCAGTTTCTCTTCTAAGTTTGTTGTTTAGTTTCCTGTAGTTTACTTTGGCTCCTACTGTATTGTTATTTTTCCATTTTCTTCTTTCTTCCAAATTCTCCAACATTTTTTTCTGTGACCCAAGGTTTCTTGATACTCTTGCTCTCTTTGTATCATATTGTTTCCTCTGCAGTTGTACGTACAGAACTTTTCATATGACTCCAGTGTTCCTTGGTATTATCATATGAGATTTACAAGTTAGAGGCTCTCTCTTGAAAATTTTGTTGGAATTTTCTCCTTTCCTCTTCAGTTTTGACTTTCTCCAAATCAAACTTATTTGTTGCCTGTCTTCCTCTTATCGTCTTCAGGCAAATATCTACTTCGCCTATTAGTAAGATATGGTCTGAATTGATATCTGCTCCTGGTAGGGTCTTCGCATTTTTCAAGCAATTTCAGAATCTTTCCTGTATTAGTATGTAGTCGATCTGGTATCGTTTGTTGTTCATAGGGCTTATCCTTATGTATCTTCTTCTTTTATGCTGTTGAAACATTGTATTTCCAATTATCATTGAATTCCTTTTGCAGAAACTCACCAGTGATTCTGCTCTCTCATTCCTTTCTCATAATCCATATATCCCAACTGTACGTCCATCTTGCCCTTCTCCAACTACAGCATTCCAGTCACCCATTAGGATAACACCTGCCCCATTATTGTCTCTCTCAATGATCTCTCCTATCTTGTTATATCTTTCCTATACTTCTTCAACTGCTAATCCACTATGGGGCATGTAAATTTGCACTATCACCAAGTCCAATTTTTTCCTTTGTAACCTCACCATTATCATCCGATTATCCACATAACGCGCTGATGCCACTTTTCCTTTCACACATGGTCCTAGTTCGACACCGACACCATGATGTCCTTTAGAATCACCATTGGAATAAAACATTCTAAAGTCATCGCTCACTAATTCAGCACTTTGTTCCCATCACATGCACTTAGTTTCCTCTCATTTATTCCTTCAAATTTTCCAGCTGGCCAGCTTGCAGAAGGGTTCTCACATTCTAGGCTCCAACCCATAGTCTTCTTTTCTTCTGTTGTTTTGACTGCATGATGTCTCCTTCCGCAGTATCCTCCTCCCGGACATCCGAATGGGGAAATAATTTACGTCCGGAGTATGTATATATATATGTATATATATATAGCATATACGTCCCTTCTGGAGATAATGTGCTCCCCTAGCCGGAGTTTCTTAACCTACCTAATTTAATTACGCATATTTTCCTGCAGATGTCAGCGAGTTACAAGTAGTCAGCACATCGCCTCAAAAAACTTGTAGTTGATAACGATGGTATTATTTTGATATAGAATGTCAGTTAAATTTTGCTCAGGGGCTCTAATTTAAGCTTCTGGTTCTTTTATGAGCCCGAAAATCTTTAATCTCAGGTCCAACGACTTAAAGTTCCTCCCGGAGGACTTCCTTAAATTTTTCCATCCTAAAAATTACAAAGACTCCTACCGCCTTTGAACCCGCGACCGTCGGGACTATTGGCAAGGAACGTAATACTAGACCATCGCGGCCTAAAATTTAACTATACATAATTCATATTTCTTAATATCTGTATATTTTAAATCCTGTGAAATTGAAGAGAATATGTTATGAACTTAACTTGAAGAAATATATATTATTATTATTATTATTATTATTATTATTATTATTATTATTATTATTATTATTATTATTATTACTATTACTATTACTATAATGCCTCGAAAAGACAGCACATTTTCATAGTGGTACATGTAGATCCTTGTTAAATTAATGTCAAAGTATTTATGAGAGAAATCATTACTGATATCTAAATTGAGTAAATTAATGAATCATAATGGAAATGATTTTGAAAGGAATAGTATTGCCTGGAGCATTCGTTCCCTTTAATTCCATTAAAAGTAACTTTGTAGATGTTTTCATGGAGTAAAGCTTTATTTCATATAGAAACACCTGAACCACATTTTCAGACATTGGAATAACAGTCTCATACACTTTAAAAATATTTATATAAAAAAGAAGAAAAGGGAGACACAAAGAGCGGTTGCCAGAGGAAGAAAACAATCCGGTCTCGCATCTCCATTACTCCATAAAAACCTTTGTATCAACAATAGCGTACAACTTGAACAGGACATGAGGCTTAGAGTTTGCTTTCAAAAAGGAATACCGCTCCAGAGAGGGGGGTTAGGCAGCTTAGTACACGGCGTCTGGGTGTTGCGGCTTGCATGCAGGGTATAAGTCCCCTCATTAGTGGTTGCGCAAGTCAAAGAATTTCGTAAACCAGCAAGTACACTCTCCACCTTATGAAAATTAACCTTATAGTGCATACGTCATTTCATTATGTTTGATTAAATTTACAATACAACACTCAACTTACTTGTGACTTCAAACGCCCCTGACAAGATAGACCACGCCCTCATAAACTAGTTTAGATAGTTTTTAGTGAGGTGCATTTACACACTTGATACCCTGGTGTTGTAGCTTTTCATGTTTTGAATTCTATTCACTAAATCAAATTGGTTTTTATTGTGTTTTTGTTTAGTAGTGTTATTTTTATATGATTTTTGCATCAGCTGAATTAGTCTGTTCCTATTTAGTTGGATTTAATCAGTTAATGCTCTGTTTTTATTGTCTTTCACATTTTGAATTTGGTTTGCTAGATCAAATTAGTTTTTTATTATTTTTAGTTTTGTACTGTTATATCTTCTTTGATTTTTATATTAGTTAGTTCAGACAGCTTGTCGCTAGGTTCATATACATAGTTTATGCCCTGTTATTATTATTTTTCATGTTTTTAATTAGATTCGCTAGATTAAAATGAGTAGAGATAGAGACAGACGAACGGAGAAGACTACATAACAGTGAGATTGCAATGTGCAGGACATATGGCACGAATGGGGAATGAAAGGGGGATATGGAAGTTTCTTATAGAACAACCATAGGGTAAAATCCCAGTTGGTAGAATAACATGAACAATGATTTGAGAGAAGTAGATTATACGGGGGATGATTGGAAATTATTAGCTCCGGATTTGGAAGTATGAACAGCTTATGTCCGCGCAGCCATGAACCTACGGCTTCAATAGTGCCAGTGAGTTAGTTAGCTAAAATTAGTTTTTAATGTAATTTTTGTAGATAGATACATAGATGGAAAGCTCATCGGCCATCACTAACTGTTGGCGGTGAGCGATCCATTTTGGTTCTCCTTTATAGGTAAAACTCTGGGTTCCTGTAAAATACATTAGCCCCGGTTTAAATTTTCAATTTAAATTTGAAGTTTATGACGTGGTAGCAAACTGAAGTCGGAAGCGGACCTTTCGGGGTTCTATTTCAGCATTTGCTCTTGGATTCTATTCCAGCATTTGCTCTTTGGATTGAGGGAAACCGCTTAAAACCTCAATCGGAATAGTCGATCTTGCCAAGATTGACTTTCCGATGATTCTATACTGAGGGCCAAAACCGCACATCAGCCTTTTTAATATTTTAATATAATCTATATACTTTTAAAGCTATTACAATTATTCATACAATTATGATAATATGTGCATTTTTAAAATTTTACTCTTCAGTTGTTGCTGTTCTCTCTTGTAGTGTTATTTTGTTTTTTCTGGAAAATACAGCGTTTTTTACGTCTAGAAAATAGCATTGTTCTTATGGAGAAGTTCTTTCTAGTAAACATGTCCTTTTATGTGAGATTGATTTATTAATTAAGTTAATTAGTTCTACCTTGAACTTTGCCAAGAAAGTGGGTGTCCGATTATGAAAAAACATCTATTATGGATTATGAAAAAAAACATGCAACGATAAGTATCATCCAATCTAATATATAAAAATTAATATTTGTGTTTGTATGTTTGTTGGTTTGTTCGTTCGTACTTTATGCGTGGACATACTGTTGATCCGATTATGATGGGGCTTCCTGCAAATGTTCAGGGGATTCCCGAGATGAACATAGGCTATAAGAGAGTTGTGATACTCAACTCCTACACCCTTAAAAATCGCCCTTTGTATTGGAAAATGTGAAAAAAGTAGCGTTTTTGGACGCTTAAATGGCTTACGCTGCCTAAACCACAACAAATACACAAAATTAATGTACAGAGAATTAAATATCTCAAAAAGCTCTACAAAAAAGTCTGCGGCAGCATATGTTTAACTCTTATGGATAACTTACAATAACCATTTTTGTCTTTCATTGGTACTAAGAAGATTGAGACAAATACGTTGATTCCTGTGCAAGCATAGCAGCACATGGCGGGTATTCTTTTACGGATAATTCACAATAACGAATTTTATATTTTAGCTAATTTATGCCAATAAGTTCGAGATAAGTAGATTCCCGGGCAACACTGGGTAATCAGCATGAGAATCTTAAAATAATTACGATGTGCATTTATAATTATTTTTCATTATACCGTACTTATTCAATTAATCATAACAAGTAGCCTACATTAATGTTTGTCTTTCAGCTCATTTATACCAAGAAGATTGGAATGAGTAGATTCCAGAACAACGCCGGGTAATCAGTTCAGGTTATTAAAAATAATTACGATATAAATATTTCCTCATACTTATTCAACTAAACATAAAAGCATATCAATTTTCATTGATTTAGGCGTAGCAGGGCACGCCGGATATCAGCTAGTTATTTAATAAAATTAGGGGGCAAACTCACTCTCTGTAACAGTGGCTAACGGAGATGCAACTAAACCAGGGCAAGAAGTTAGATCTTTTGGAGGCTGTAGAAATTAATAAATTTAAAAGTAGTAAAAAACTGTTAAATTCTCATCTTGATTTGAATGAATCCCCTTTGTTAAATTTAAACATTTAAATAAATATTGTTGTATTGTTGCTTAGATCAGTTGGAACACAATTCATAATTTGTTAACATGTCTGAAGAAGGTACAGTGTACCGAAACAGCTGTCACTGAATTATATAAAAAATATGAAAATCAAATAAAACTACGTTTTATTTTTATTTAATTAATAAACCATCCTCTTTCATCGAAACTTGTCTTGTCACTTACGCCAAGGACAAGGAATAATATGCAACTAATATATCACGCGTGGTATACTCACCGACAGTGTTCTGAAGCTACTGGCGTTTCTGTGGCCAAAATCTATATAATGCATAGTGCGGCTTCTCATGGGTAAATAGTATCTCCGAAGAAAGGAAGAAAACACTGTATACAAATGAAATATGAATTTGTAAAGAAACGAATTTGGCGTAAATTACATTTATATTTTTTTACATCTTCCACCAAATATCGTGACATCAAAGCAGTTAACAGTAACGAAGATTTTCCAATTCTTCTATGACAGCCCTCTACAAGATTATAAAGGATTGCATATTATTAATGAGAAAAATGAAGAAAAAAACCTAACTCGGAATATATTTTTCTTGGCGTCATAATTCCCTACCTACAATTGTATATTTACGTTTTATGGTTTACACAGAGCTCTTTTTTACACGTTTTATATTAGCTTGACCTATATCTGTCAACGGAATCTTTCAACACGATTTTCAACCACTTAAAAACATTGGATCGACTTGGAAACTTTGTATACTTGGAAAGGATCGACGACAATACAATACTTTCATACATTGTTTCTAATATCCTGGCCAGGATCATCAACAGGCATCAAATAAATAATGACCGGTATAATAGGTTGCGGACTTATCGACTTTTTAGTCCATCGTTTTAAGAAATTAATATTATTTCCTCTAGTAGCTCAGTTGATAGAGCGGTGGACTGTAGTGGTATATAATTTCACTAATCCACAGGTCGCTGGTTCAAATCCGGCCCGGAGGATTTTTTTTTTAGTAGAGTATTAATTTTAGCTCATACTACAATAGTATCGAATTTAAAGATATTTACATTTTGATCTTATTCTGTAAAATATTAATGATAATTTTTAAACTTACCACATTGTAATTTATCCAAAAAAATATGAGAAGGGTACGATTAACTGTAACTATTTACCTATATTAAAATATTCAAGAATATTATAATAATGTTAGGTAATAATACTTTTAAAAAATATATAATTATATTGGTACCTAGACACTAAAAATATCGTAAGCAATTAAATTTATATGGGATTCCGGTTTATGACAATTAAACTAAAAATAAAAAAATAGTAGTTTATAAAACTAAAACAACACGCTTTATTAGAAAACCAAACTAAACAATAAAAAATAAATAATAGATCAAAAAAACTAAAACAACACGCGTTATTAGAAAACCGAACTGAAAAATGGAAAATAATTTTAATTTTACAACACGCTTGGAATACAATTAAAGTGGTCAACAATAAAATCATCTCTAACACATCCAGAATGAAACCAGAGTTATCTACAAAAAATATTTCACCATCAAAAGCGTGGGGTGCTTTTTATGGTTTCTACGTTTTCTTCTTAGATACTTTACTTTTACCTATATATGTTTATTATCAAACATATTAATTGATATAGAGCACCCCACGCTTTTCATGGTCATCATCATCATCACTCCAGGGATTAGGCAATTGCCCGTTCCGACTTCATAATGCATCAGCCCAACGTCTTCTAGGTCTTCCAATATCACGTCTTCCTCTTGCTTGATAATTTCTTGCTAACAATGGATATATCTCCTTTTTCATTCCATCCATGTGATCAATCCATTTCTGTCTGTAATTCGTGACTTTATCCAATAAAGGCTGTACTTTCAATTCTTCTCTTATATCCTCATTTCTTATTCTATCAAGTCTTGTACATCCTTTTACTTGTCTTAGGAACCTCATCTCCGCCGTCTGTATTCTATCCTTCTGTTTTTTCACTGGAGCCCAAGTTTCACATCCATACAATATTGTGGGAACCGCCATAACATTATACATTTTTATCTTGGTTTCTTTTCTAATATTATTTTTGAATGTTCTCTGTATTGTTCCACACACCGTCTGAAATTTATTTATTTTGGAGTCAATATCTCTTTCCACATTGTAGCGAACATCACAGCCCAAATATTTGAAACTAGACACCTGTTCTATACTTTGATTTTCTAAAATAATTTTGGATCTCACTGGATCTCTTCCTCTAAAAGCCATGGTCTTCGTTTTCCTTACAGACATCTTTAGATCGTATAATTTACATATTTCATTTAATGCATGCATTGATTTCTGTAAGTCGTCTTCATTTTTCTGTATTATTACATCGTCAGCAAATAGAAGATTATTTATGCACACTTTATTATCCATTCTTATTCCTGGATTCACTAAAACTTTCCATTTATTTAAAATATCGTCTATATATATATATATATATATATATTAAACAAAGTGGGTGATAAACTACATCCTTGTCGTAATCCAGTATTTGTTTTAATTGTATCTGTTCTTTTGAATCCGGTATCTATAATTATATTTGTGTCTTCATATAATTGTAGATAGCTCTAGTTTTATTCTAAATGTGTTGGAGATGATTTTTTTGTTGACTACTTTAATTTTATTCCAAGCGCGTTGGAAATTAAAATTATGATTCATTATTTTAGTTCGGTGTTCTAATAAAGCGTGTTGTTTTGGTTTTTTTAACTATTATTTATTACGTGGACACTTTTTAATAACTTGAATATAATTTTTGTCGCGAATGATGATTTATAAACTTTACTTTCTAATAATGGTAATGTTATTGCTAGTAACTTCATTAAAATTATCAAGATTTAGATTTTAGTAGAATTATTGAAGATAATTGTGCCATAAATTTATGTAAATGCTGTACTTTTGCTAGAAGGAAAAGTGAAAGATACATTTCTACCTCAGTCATTTAATCTGCGGCGTGGCAACAGTGTTCTCATAAGAGCAATAATATTTTCTAGACATGAAAACCTTACAGTTTAGATAATTAATAGTTACGTCAATTTACTCAGTTGATGACTGATCTTATTGGTATGTTTTGTATATGAATTACTAATGCTATCATTATAGGTGCAATAGAACTATTGTTAGTCCATCTGTAGTTGATTATGCTACTTCTAGTTTAGTGAATGTCCATTTTTTGTTTTGTCTTTATCTTGTACTAGTGTCGCCTAGCAGTCGAATATCGACCATAATTCATTGAATGTTTAAGTTTGCACAAATACGTCATTATGCATTAATTTTCGATTATTTTGAAAATATGATCGATTGGAAATATGTGGTATAGCTTGGCTAAAGCCATATTTAAAAAACAATAACGCATAATTTATTCTATACAATTTGCATTTGGCCTATTAGTATGTGTACAGGAATATATTACTTCTTCCTTGTCTGTTACTCCGGCCCGTCAATGTTCTATGTCGGGGCATAATGGAAGTAGTGTGCATATCTAAATATAAAAAGTAATGAAATTACTTAGACAGGGTTTAATTTAAATTTAACTAATAACATGTACTCACTTTTTTAAACCACTAATAATAAATAGAAAGTGGAAAGCAACGGAAGCTACCACACTACAATTCCCTAATAAAGCTGCAAGCATGACATGAAAATGCTGTGATTGCAGTGAAGGACCTGCCCTCGGGCAGAATTACTGTGGATGGAATAATAAATACGCGAGAGTAAGTCAATTCACATTGCTGCTGCACAATTTTCTTTTTGCAACAATGCACGTTCATTATGAACGTAAAGAAATGACTGAGTACACCAATAAATTAGTAATACACATAAATTACTTCGAGACAATTTATTTTATTTTGTTTAATTTAATTTATTTGTAACACATACACTTAAATTTTATTTTTTTGCACTTCTTCTCTATATGAACTTTAATAATGCACAGTTTCACACACTTCCGTGCGCGCAAAGTGCTTAAAAAAGGGGTATAGAGTTTTTCCTTCACATATTAACATACAGATTACAAAACCGCAATTTCAGGTACCTTATATGTTTCATTTTTTTATATTTTACAAAATAAACTCACCATTGTTCATAAAAAATTATAAACATTTTACTGAAATAGATCATAACAATGGATGGAGAAGAATGCAACGAACTCAACCGTTATTGTTATTAACAGGCCAGTTTCTGCTTCAATTGGAAATTTAGGTTATATATAACGTCACAATAAACAAAGTGTGCCAACACAAGGTAGGTTTTGTTTTACTGAAACAGTAAGAAAGTTTTTAAACATCTTAGACAATTAATTCTTCTTCTCCTTCTTCTACTCAATTTAACCTCTCACCTAATAGTACTTTTTACACGCCACACGCAACCCGTGCCCTACAGTGGCACGACCAATCGGGAGAGGGATTTTATAATGTGGATCACATTCACACAAAGACACGGAGGACCTCTACGAATGAATGATCAGCTGAAAGTCAGGCATTTTAAAATAGAGAAAGCCTTTATACATATATTTCACTTCTGTTCGGTAAATTAAATTTTTGCGTGATAGTGCGTTTTGTCATACTTACCCGAAATGGCGACCATGATTGAAAGTACGACTTCCTACATTTCGGGATTGCCAACCTAAATAATTATATTGTAATATTACATTTACACCCACGTGCGGGAAGTAAAACCACTGCCCTCTACGCATACTACGTACAATGTATATACAAAAAATATACAAAAGGCAGAGTTAATATACATTATACGAAACAAATCACTGCATTATAAATGAACTGAACTTTATTTGAAACAATATAAAACAATAAATACGTACTTGCGGCCATGTTATCAATAATTGTTCCTCAAGGTCTCCTGTTGTTTCAACTAATAAACACTGTCCACACTATTAACGTTAGTCAATTGTTTATAATGAACGCAAATATTTCCAACAAAGATGTTATTATTTTAGTATTATTTATTATTTTGAAAACACCATAGCTCAAAAAAAATGTACGACGCACGTTTCTGAAGTGTTTTAAAGAATCTCGGAAATTAAAAACCTCGCTATCGCTCGGTTTTTTAAAACTTTCCTCGATTCTGTAAAAAACAACTTTCCAACCTCGCATCGTAATATACTATTAAGTCTAGATATAGGCCATAGTCCAGAACCGATATCGATGAAGAAAAAAGGACGATAATATTATTTATTGTAGGCCTAATGCAAGAAAGTAGTGATGTGTAGTATTTTACACGCTTTATATTAGCTTGACCTGTATCTATCTATCTATGTAACTGAATCTTTCAACGCGATTTTCATCCACTTAAAATAATTGGATCGGCTTGAAACTTTGTATACTTTTAAAGGACCCGTGACAATACAATAATGTCATATTTTTATTCTAAAATCCTGGCCAGAATCATCAGAAAATTAAAAAAAGTGTCTTTGTATCTATGTAACGGAATCTTTGAACACGATTTTCACCCACTTAGAAACATTGGATCGACTTGAAACTTTGTATACTTGTAAAGGACCCGTGACAATACAATAATTTCATATTTTGTTTCTAAAATCCTGGCCAGAATCATCAGAAAATCAAAAAAATTGAAAACTGGTATAATAGGTTGCGGACTTGTCGACTTTTTAGTCAATCGTTGTAAGAGCTCAGTTGGTAGAGCGGTGAACTCTAGTGGTATATAATTTCAGTAATCCATAGGTCGCTGGTTCAAATCCGGCTGGGAGGATTTTTTTAGAAGAGTATTACTTTTAGCTCATACTACAATAGTATCGAATTTAAAGATATTTACATTTTTATCTTATTCTGTAAAATATTAAAACTAAAAAATAAAAAAATAAATAATAGTTTTAAAAAACTAAAACAACACGCTTTATTAGAAAACCGAACTAAAAAATGAAAAATAATTTTAATTTCCAACACGCTTGGGATAAAATTAAAGTGGTCAACAAAAAAATCATCTCCAACACATATAGAATAAAACTAGAGTTATCAACAAAAAGAAAATAATTTACCATCAAAAGCGTGGGGTGCTTTTTATGATTTTTACATTTTCTTCTTAGAGACTTTACTTTTACCAATATCTGTTTATTATCAAATATATTAATTGATATAGAGCACCCCACGCTTTTGATGGTAAAATTATTTTCTTTTTGTTGACAACTCTAGTTTTATTCTATATGTGTTGGAGATGATTTTTTTGTTGACCACTTTAATTTTATCCCAAGAGTGTTGGAAATTAAAATTATTTTTCATTTTTTAGTTCGGATTTCTAATAAAGTGCGCTGTTTTAGTTTTGTAAAACTATTATTTATTTATTCCATTACGATGAGTTGTGATTAGTTACTCGTAGGATTCAGATTTAGACCGAAACTTGATCAATTAAAGATATGAGATCGTCATTCATTTTTGTCAAGTTGTTACTTATAGGTAGACTACTTTTTACGTGCCACACACCACATAGGCCTTAGGTCTTACAGTGGCACGACCGTCGGGAGAGGGATTTTAAACTATGGATCAAACACATTATTTTTTACCACACAAGGGCATGAGGGACCTTCCCGAATGAATAATCAGCTCAATGTCACGGCCTCCTCCGATTCATCACAACATTAACATGACACACATCATGCATACACACATTAATACTAAACATAGCGAATACGATGATTATGATTTTGTTTGTCTGATGATGTTCGGCGACCGTTTGGTCCTTTAAAGTTTCTGAACATTTGTCTTACAGGTGAGGAAAAACCCGAAAAAGAAAATGCTCAAGAAAATTGTCTCGTCCGGTGATCGAACCCAGTGGACATAGATATAGTCAGAAGATGAATATCCATCTATAGTAATTCTGCCCGAAGGCAGGTCCTTCACTGCAAGCATAGCATTTTCATGTATGCTTGCAGCTTCTTCTCCACTTCCTGGTTTAGGCAAGAGTTGCCTGTTCCGTCTTCACTAATAGATCTAAGACCATCTCTTCTGAGGACGTCCGACGTCTCTTCTTCCTCTTGGAATATAATGGAAGATTTTATTTGGTAATCTGCCTTCTTCCATTCTTTGTACATGTTCTTTCCACTGTATCAATGCTTGCAGCTTTACTAGGGAATTGTAGGTGTGTTAGCTTCCCGTTGCTTTCCACACCGGTGAAGGATGATGATGATAATGATAAGGATGATGATGGCCATATGATTTCGGGGACCATTTGGGCCTTAAAGTTTTCTTGACATTTGTCTTACAGATGAGGAAAAACCCCGATAAAAACCTCACCCAGAAAAACTGCCCCGACCGGGATCGAACCCGGGCCCGCTGCGTGACAAGGCAGCACACTACCTCGAGACCACAGCGGTGGACAAGATGAATATCCATCCATAGTAATTCTGCCCAAAGGCAGGTCCTTCACTGCAATCATAGCATTTTCATGCTATGCTTGCAGCTTTACTAAGGAATTGTGTAGGTGTGGTAGCTTCCCGTTGCTTTCCACACCGGTGAAGGATGATGATGATAATGATAATGGTAAGGATGATAATGATAAGGATGATGGCCATATGCTTTCGGGGACCGTTTGGGCCTTAAAGTTTTCCTGACATTTGTCTTACAGGTGAGGAAAAACCCCGATAAAAACCTCACCCAGAAAAACTGCCCCGACCGGGGATCGAACCCGAGCCCGCTGCGTGACAAGGCAGCACGCTACCTCGAGACCACAGCGGTGGACAAGATGAATATAATTAGGTAAATTAAGATCTTCTGCGTGGAGATAGTAAACAGATGTGATTGAATGATAGCTACAACTATTTGAAGAACTAATAATGCAGTTTATATAATTAAGATAATAGAAATTTCTTCTGGATTTTTTCATGTTGAGACTTGAAAGTAGTGTTGAAGTTCCTTAGGACGGGTTACTGGCCCGACGCTAAGTAGTCTGTTACCTTTTAGTCTCTGGACAGGCATTAGGATACCGCATTTACTCAACCTGCAGGAAGAAGAAGAAGACCAGGACGTCCACTCAAAAGACTTGTGGATGTTGTTTCTCTTGAGGCCGAAACAGGTAAACAAATGGCCTAAATTCGTGAATGTACTATGATGATGATGAAGATAATAGAAAGGCTGGATACATAACGAAGGCCCGGTATTACTTAAAAAGTTAATAGTAAAATGTGCTACGATTACATTAGCAAATTAAGCAACATTTTGATTAATTCCTTCATGAAATTTCATTTCACATATTATTGTTAAATTAAACTAACCAATTCACTGGCACTATCAAACCCGTGGATTCATAATCGAGCGGACATAAACTCTCCATACAATCCTATCCTGAGCTGAAGTTATCCAATGATCATCATGTATAATTAACCTCCCTCAAATCACGATATTGTTCTCTTGCCTCATTCTTGGCATACCTACTGGGCGCTTTCTCTCTAGTTTCTCTACAAGCAGTTTTCACGCCCCTCTTTAATACCCTTCGTGGCACATATCCAGCAACTCTTCATAAATAATTAAAAAAAGATTTGGTTACAAATCTATTTGGTGAAGAAATGAAATATATTTATCAGCAATGCTTTAGTGGACACTTAAAAATATGACTTTCTGGTGACTTTTATGAGATCAATAATTTTATTTAGCACTAACTAACTAACTCACTGGAACTATCGAACCCGTAGGTTCATACAGACATAAGCTCTCCATACATTCCTATCCTGAGCTAATTTTCCCTCTGGTTTTTTCTACAAGAAGCTTCCATGCACGTATTTCATTCCCCCTTCGTGCCACATGTTCTGCCCATCGCAGTCTACGAGCACTGAACGTTCAGTAAAAAAAGTAACTGTTACAATAAGCTGGAATTTCACAAGTTAACCCGTTATAATCAAAACTTTACATATTAGAATTTAAACTCGGTTTGTTGAGTGAAAAGTACCGCATTCGGACTACAGACAAAGAAGGTAATTTAATTGGCAACGTTTATTTGTTAGTTTATATTTAAATAATATTAACATTGATGAGAAGTACAGGATTAGGCCTATATAGTTACTGTAACCTGATTATATTTTAATATTGAATAGAAGATCATAGGATACCAAAACAAATGTTAAGATATCAACCTGCAGGAAGAAGGAGACCAGGACGTCCACTCAAAAGACTTCTGTATGGCGTTTCTCTTGAGGCCGAAACAGGTCAACAAATGACCTAAATTCGTGAATGTACTATGATGATGATGATCAAAACTTTATATTATTATTATAGGTATATATATCCATCCATAGTAATTCTGTCCGAGGGCAGGTCTTTCACTGCAGTAATAGCATTTTCATGCTATGCTTTGCAGCTTTACTAGGGAATTGTAGGTGTGGTAGCTTCCCGTTGCTTTCCACACCGGTGAAGGATGATGATGATGAGATAATAATGATAAGGATGATGATGATGATGATGGCCATATGATTTCGGGGACCGTTTGGGCCTTAAAGTGTTCCTGGCATTTGTCTTAAAGGTGAGGAAAAACCCGAGAAAAACCTCACCCAGAAAAAATGCCCGCCAGGGGATCGAACCCGGATCCGCTGCCGTGACAAGGCAGCACGCTACCTCGAGACCACAGCTGTGGACATATATATATATATATATATATATATATATATATATATATGTGTGTGTATATATATATATATATATATATATATATATATAGTTATAACATCTAAATATATAAGCGTTACTGCTATAAAGTAAATATTCTATTTTTAAAAAATTGTTACCTGTTATGGGGGCCACTAGTTGTCAGTTGGAACGACTTTCCGCTACCTCTTGTGTGAATTGAGAATACTACATATATAAGAAAAATGTATATTTGTGTTGGAATACTTGAGTAGTTCAGTTGGTTAGAGCACTAAACGTACAGAGTTTAGAGACTCGGGTTCAAATCCCGACTCAAGCATTCATTTTTCTTTTCATATTATATATATATATATATATATATATATATATATATATACAGAGGTTGTAACAGGACCTTAACGACAAAATGATAGGGATTATAGGCCATACAGAGAGTATAAATTTTTGTGAGGGAACATATAGTTGCAAACACGTCGTTTATTAGTTATGCACAGATGAATGAGTTTACCCGCAAGGATCGGAATTGAATACAAACAATTGTACACATATAATTTTATTGAAAAATTACATTTTTTGTAATAAGTGTTCAGACAGTAACCCTCTTACTAATAAACCATATATAACTTTTCTACAAGGTTTATACACATTACAGTTGAAAATTCTTACTAATAAACACTGTATTAGCTGCTGAGTGTATAAGAGATGTACAACTTTACATGGGAATCGTTATACATGCCTCCAGCCTTGTTTAAGGATTGTATAACTAGACAAAATGTCGGACTTTCATATCAACTGATTGTTTTCTTATGATATTCATGAATATTTCCTTAAATTTAACGCAAAATGCAAAACTTTAACGACTGTTTGATGGATGCACAGGACATAAATAATATTTATAAAGCTCTGGGTAGGAAAATAAAGACGACATAAAATGCCTTTTTGTTACACTCATTCTCGATTAGGCCTAATAATATTTTAAAGTTGAATGTTGATTCACAAAAAATATGTTCTACAATAGTTGCTGTAGACAAGATTAACCTAAATGTAGTTTAAATGCTTGATGATATTATTTTAACAAAACGTTCTTGCATCATTATTACGTAATTCACATACCGATATAAAAATGTATTTAATTATAGAGGTACTATTATTGCAATACGTTGTATGTTAGCATTATAAGCTTGTGGTTGGAGCTTTTGACTACGGTCCGTGAGGTCCTAGGTTCGATTCCCGATCGGACCGCAATTTTTTTTTTCGCTTAAAGCGTTATTCTGTTGTCGGTAACATTTCCTACTTTTTGAACGTTTTCTAACGCATCTTAAAATACTGCATATAATTCATAAGTAATGGGAAAAACTCATTAGCTTCCAAGAATTGTTCGAAATCCTTGACGTTAGATGGCAGCACATTATCTGTGAAACTAATTCTACGATATATTAGACGTAGATTGAAGGATAATCTATATAAACTAAAACACACTTATTTTTTCCGTACCTCCCCAATTAGGGAATCTCTCTCTATTCTTATCCATACCCATTTCTTACACAATTAATCACTAGTTGATGTCGTTTTCTTTCTGTTACAAACTGCGCGTAATATGTTCTGACGTCATAATGATGAATATGTGACGTATTGTGTGTATCGGTTGTATTGTTATATAGCTCCTGCACAACGTTTATTAGTAAGGAAATTATACATGATCTACATAAGGCTTATATATTGAATAACTAAACAACTGCTGAAAGCCAATATAAGAGATTTTTATTAGTAAAACCGTAAGTGTTTTGACGACTTCAAAAAGAATCCTGCCATGATTGGCCGTGCTGGCCGATCGTTGCTGCGACGATATCAAACATGCAATGAGGCACAGGATCGACTGTTTGAACACTCATTATAAAAACATATATTTTTCAATAAAATGATTGTATTCAATTTTTACTCTTACGGGTGAACATCTTCAACTGCGCATAACTCATAAACGACGTGTTTGCGACTATATGTTCCTTCACAAGAAAATGATCCTCTCTGAATGGCCTATCATCCCTATCATTTTGTCGGTGAGGTCCTGTTACACTATGTATATACACCCCGTACTTCCCCGTGTTAGGATTAATGTGCACACCAGTGAGAATGTTTCAACCAAGTTAATTTAGTTGCTCGTATTTACCTACAGATGTCAACGAGTGATACGTGGTCGGCACAATGTCTGAATGAGACACCTAGTAAGCTACTAAGGTATTACTAGGATCGATAACGGTCGGTAAATTTTACACAGAAGCCTCTTTAATCTGGGTTGCGGTTCTTTTATAACCCTGCAAATCTTCAGACTCGGGGCTTTAAAGTCATTCCCGGAGGACATAACTATTGGATATTTCCATTCTAATAATCCGTCTACCCCGGCCGGGTTTGAACCTGCGACACTCGGAACTAAAGGCAAAAACCATAACCACTAGCGCACCGACCGATATATATATATATATATATATATATATATATATTTATTTATTTATTTAAAGTACACATAAATTCGTTCCCTGACTAATTAATATTTGTTGTGTGTGTTCAACTTAAGTTCTGTAATACTCATATCTGTAGCAGTACGATTTGAAGAAAATACTCAAATTCCACAAAAAATAAATCATACATACATATATAAAAAGGTTTTACCATTAATACTTACTTACTTACTTACTCTCTGGCACTATAGAACCCGTAGGTTCATGGCCGTGCGGACTTAAGCTCTCCATACATCCCTATCCTGAGCTAATGCTTTCCAATCATTCCCTGTATAATTCACTTCCCTAAAAAATCATAGTTAATGTTATTCTCCCACCTTATTCTTGGTCTACCAACTGTACCCTTTGACATGAGTTCCCTGAAATAGTCCCCGCCCAGAGAACCGAATGGGGGACTATTTGACCTTCGGAAAATTTTACCCCAGTTGTACCCATGTCCGCATATCTTGACGGTTGTGTTTTTTACGGTGAAAGATCGTCACTCTTTCGACCAAGGTACTTTTTTCGTCTGGCTTATCACCTTCGACCAGTCCGGCATGGGTAACCCTATGGGCAGCAATGCTACCGTCGGCATAGCTCACGCAAGCCACTCCACCACGACAAGGTAAAGATACCATGGGGGGTTTTAACATTAATAGTTCATAATATTACTTCCAATAATATAAATAAAATATATGTCTTGTAAACCAAACTATTCATTCTCCATGATGTGCATGATTAATCATAGACTCATCAATAAAAACGCGTTCAGGATATTCCTCTTTATTGCAATAAAATCATTAATTTATCATTTATAACTGTTCTCCCTAAAATTATATATAATACCAGTACAATTTAAACGAAATATACAATTCGGATAATGTTACACTCAAACAAATGGCTGACCCGAACGAGTTACATCAGAAGGAAACATTTGAAACTCTCATTCTTGTTGGAGAGGGAGCGGGGAATTCGTTTCCACGTTTTAACCTCTGCCCCGGACCAACCAATCTGACTCAGGTTTTTTCCTAGTTTTTCTCAATCGTCAAAGCAAATGCTGGGTTGGAATTTCATTACCATTTCTTTTTAATTGGATTCACCATTTGATACTACAATTTATTTAACATTGCGTCTTAATTCGACACCGTAACTTACGTATAAAAAAAAACGAAAATATCCTGATTCAGCAATTCTCTAAAACGACAAATTTTCAACAAAGTAAAATATTCCAAATTATTATTTTATAAATTGATTGCCACTAGTTTCACGTATGTATTGTATATAGTTTTATTTTATTTAAAATCATACTCTGGGTTAATTATCCCCTGCAGGAGGACGTGATTGTTCTGGAGTTTGTTGGAAGAATTATTATTATTTTTTTTTAATAATATGAATTTTTCTACATTACAGTAGATTTTGTTTCAACCAAAAGTAATTTCATTCTTTAATAAACCCAGACCATCTTTATCTGAATTCTTTAATTCTTTCAAGAATATTCTTACTTTCATCATCTGCCTAAATCGTTGGTTTCTAAATTTATCCATTCTTGACTTTTTTGCCGCTTTATGCCAATAGTCCATTTCTACAGCCAATAATAACTTGCTTATATGTAGCCTATCTAATATCAAGAGTTTCACCTCCATATAACATTGCACTAATGCATTAATAAATTATTCTTTTTTGTGTTATTTAAGATAAGAATTATTATTATTACTATTATTATTATTGTCGGCCACGGTGGACTAGTGGTTATGCTCCTTGCCTCTGGTCCCGAGGGTCGCGGGTTCAAACCCGGCCGGGGTCGATAGATTTTTAGGATAGAAAAATCCAAGGAGGAAGTCCTCCGAGAGGGACTTTAAGCCATGGGTCCCGAGTTTGAAGATTTTCAGGCTCGTAAAAAATCCTTAAGCCCGAATGAAAAGGCCTGTGAGCAAAATTGACCGAATTTTCCCGTCCTAGTACTACCTTGGTTTCCTAGATGTCAGTAGGAGGCGGAACGCTGACCATGGACCACTCAAAATGACATGTATACGAAAACAAGTTGTAGCGATTAATATGATAGGAGACATATAAACTAAGATACAACTCTAATATGCATGGATCTGTTACTAAAATGTCCCGAAATATATTAAATAGTTATTAAAATTAAATAAATCTATAAATAATGAAAATATAATATATATACTAATATCGCTATAAAATATGTATGTGGAATAGTAGAAATATATCCAGGTAAAAATTCCACGTTCATTTGTCTAGAATAAAATACTGTAAAACGCTACCTGCTATACAAATGACAAATAATGGAATAAAGAGGTATTGTCAGAACTATACCTAATACACAACTTACAAATAATATAGGAACACAAAAAGGGTATTGTCAAAAGAATATAACTAATTACAATTAGCAGTCTATACAACTAATAAGAAATATTCATTCTTTAAGAAAAGATAACATTGCTTAGCTATTCAAAATATTAAAACCCTATGACCAATTCTTAGAAACCAATTAACGCTACTAAGCAATTCCAAGGAATGAGGATAAAGAATTACTACCTGGCTAGTACAGACAACAAAAGACATTCATTCACCTCTAGAAAAGACAATCTCTTAACATTGACAGTTTACAAAGAAACTGATAAACATTTATCTATTAAATATCAAAGAACCAATTTACCCAGTTCTTAGAAATGTTATACATACTAGTAAATAATATTATTGTAACATAAATATATATTCAATTGTAAGGAGTGGATTCGAGAAAAGAGGGAGGAGCCACCGCCTTTATAAGCGAGAACTTATATCAAAATACTATCACTCTCAGTGACTCTGTGTTCAGTGTTGGAACATCGTAGACCTGTAGACCGCGATCTCCGATTCAGTTTAAATATTAGATTCGTCCGAGGAATAGTTAAATTTAAAGTTATAGTCCGTTAAGCATTTGGACTTTGAAAATATTGATTCGAGCACGTGGACCTCTAAGTATTTCATCGACTCCACTCATAGATAAAACTTTGTAACTGTATTATCAAAAGTGTATATCTCCGAAAATAAAGAGTTTCTTGGATTCGTTAAAATTGAGTGCGCATTTGTACGTTGTTCTTTTGCTTATAAAGAGTTCATAACCCTGAGATATTTTGCCTACCACCGAGCTCCGGTACAATGTGTAACTAAATTAGTACGGTTCAAATTCTTCCTTGTAGGGGGAGAGCGCCCAAATCTCTGTAAAGGGAAAACATAGGCTTACAATATAATTATTTATTATTATTATTATTATTATTATTATTATTATTATTATTATTATTATTATTATTATATGCAAGAAGAAAGATTACCCAGGAAAACATTGGAATGGTGTCCACCTGGAAGAAGGAGGAGAGGAAGATCTCGAAACTCGTGGATGCAGGAAATAAGAACTGGATTGAGAGCAAGAGGACTGGAGGACATGGATTGGATGGAGAGAGACAAGTGGAGAAGAAAAATAGAACTTTAGGCACAGAAAGATGTGTAAAAATTAAAATTCTATATATAAATAAATAAAAAATAATAATTATTACTATTATCATTATTATTATTATTATTATTATCATTATTATTATTATTATTATCATTATGATTATCATTATCATTATCATTAGTTTTATTATTATTGTTATTATTATTATTATTATCATTATTATTATTATCATTATTATTATTATTATTATTATTATTATTATTATTATTATTATTATTATTATTATTATTATTATTATTATTATTATTATTATTATTAGAAAAATACAATAAAAACGTTTGAAATGATATGGACACCTCATTAGAATGGAAGAAAATTCAATACCAAAGAAGACCCTTGATTGGAAACTAATGGAAGAGGCAAACCTAGAGAATATTGGATTGATGGAGCGAGGGGAAGTATTGAAGCTATAGATTTGAGTGAAGAAGATGCTTTAGACAGAATCCCCTGGCGACAAATTACTTTCGGGTTGGGGGAGTACTACTGTATTGTCGAATATTCTTAATAAATATTTTATTATTATTATTATTATTATTATTATTGTTATTATTATCATCATCATCATCAGAAACAAAGAAGAAAGGAGAAGGAATGGAAACATTAGGATCGTATGTTCACATTTACAGTGGTGTTAAACAGAATGAAAGGGCTAAAAGAGGGGTTTCATTACTTATCAGGAAGAAATATAAGAGATTTATCACAAAGTGGGAAACAATAAATGAAAACATAATTAAAATGAATATATCTCTTTTTGGTATAAAATACTCTATATTAGGAATATGTGGAATTAATGAGGATGGATATTATTTAATAAAAGGTAAATTTTATAGTACATTAAATTCTATTATGGATGAGATTGGGGACCTCAAGAGAATTTATATTAGCTGGCGATTTTAACAGCAGAATCGGCAAAGAGATAGATAATGATGTAGTCGGACCATATGGAGAATTGGAGAAAAATGACAATGGTAGAAGATTGATAGGATTTTTTTGAACAATATTCACTTAAAATCCTAAATGGATTTTATCAACATAGAGATATTGATAAGTATACTTGGTACCAAGATACTCTTGATCTACAATCGATAATAGAGTTTGTAATAATTAAGAAACATTCAATTTTAAAGACCAAGGATGTAAGGACATATAGAGGATTATCACGCGGAAGTGATCACTATTTATTGAATGCAAAAATAATATTTCCATTCCAAAGTAAAAATGACAGGCTAAATAAAACTAAAAATGAAGAGAGCAGTTTCCATGACTTGTCAACAACTCTATACAACTTGGATAGTTTGGAGAATGAGAGCACATTATATCTGTATAAGAAAAGGTTAGATGATCAGTTACTAATCTCTACGTTTGACAATGCTCAGGAAGAATACAACTATATAGTAAAAATATTCATCAGGCGGCAAAAGAAGCTTTAGGAGAAGCAAACAGAGAAATAAATAAATTCAAATATTTTTGGATTGAGGACTTAGCAAAAGAAATAGCAAATAAAAAAGAAAAATGTTTAGTGTGGTTGAATACCAAAGATCTGAAAGACAAAATAGAATATAAAGAAGCTCAAGCAAGAGTTAGAAATGAAATTACGAAAGCTAATAATCAGAGCTGGGAACAAAATTGTTTAAAAATTCAAACATGTATTGGAAGAAAACGAAGTTCTGAATCTTGGAGAATTTTTAAAAAAATTGAGAAATAAAAGAAGTGGACAAACAAATGTACAAACAATACCTATGACTGAATGGGAATTTTTTTTTAAACGTTACTATCATAAAACAAGGTATTTAATTTAGATAACGTTCAAAATATTCCAGAAATAAATGAAGATGAACATATACAATTGCACATAGAGGATATTAAAATGAATATTCAATCATTACAAAATAAAAGAGCTAGTGGTCCAGGAGGAATTCCAGCAGAACTATTAAAACATGGATCCGACCATTTATTTGAACGACTGAGAAAATTATTTACAAAATTTATGAATGGTGAAAAAGTTCCTGAACAATGGAAACTAGGATACATTTCGACAATTCACAAATAAGGAAAAAAAAGACCAATGTGAAAATTATAGAGGTATATCAGTAAAAAGTACTATGAGTAGACTCTATGGACATATACTAAAATATTATTTGGAAAAAAAAAACTGTAGTGATATGGAATTAGAGGAACAGTCAGGATTTAGAGCAGGTCGTTCCACAACCGACAATTTATTTTGCATTACTCAGGTAATAGAAAAGAAAATGCAATATGGACAACCTTTGCACCTACTATTTGTAGATCTAGAGAAAGCATACGACAATGTCCCTATAGAGAAACTATGGATTGCTTTAAGACGTATGGGAATTAAGATTATAATAATTAAAGCTATACAAAATTTATATGACAATTGCACGTCTAAAATTAAAATTGGCAGTAAATTGTTACACGGTTTTACGATAAATAAAGGTCTTCGTCAAGGTTGTTGTCTATCAGCGACTCTGTTTAAAATATATGTACATGAAATATTAAAGAATTGGAGGAGAAAATGTTCAAGCATGGAAATTCCTATTTCAAACAAAATTTTATACAACTTACATTTCGCAGATCAATTGTTAATTGCACAAGATTATGAAGATTTAGAATATATGACTAGAAACTTAATAGAAGAATATGAAAAATGGGGATTAAATTTGAACATGAAAACAACAAAATATTTATCAATTGGTGAACCAGAACAAAATTTAATTTTGGAGATCTTGTAGTGAGATCACATATTTAGGAATTAAAATAAATAAAAATGGGAGTTATGAAGAAGAAATAAGAAATAGAAATAATAAAGGAAAATTTGCAATTGCTTGCCTCAATGGAATATCGTGGGATAAAAATATAAGTACTAAAAATAAAATGAATATATATCATACAATTGTTAAAAGCATGATTACTTATGGAGCAGAACTTTGGCCATTAACAACAAAAACAAATAAGTACCTTTTGGCAACGGAAATGGATTTTATACGAAGGGCCGCAAGAATTTCAAGAAGAGAAAAAATTAGGGACTCAGTTATAAGGGAGAAAATGAAGATTGAAGACACTATTTTAGATTATATTAAAACTCAACAATTAATATGGTATGGACATGTCCAGCGAATGGAAGAGGATCGACTACCAAAATCTGTTTTGGAATGGAAACCTGAGGGAAGACGAAGCAGAAAGACCTAAAACCTCCTGGAGTCAGGGAATATGTTTATATATGAAGGAGAAACATCTACAACCAGGAGATTGGATGGACCGACAAAATTGGCTATTAGGAATCGGACGATGTCAAAGACATTAATCAACCGATGATCTATCTATCTATTATTCTTTTTTTTTTTGATTGCGGATGAGCCCATGTAGGACTACGCAAAGTACTTAGAGGCGTTTCTTTTGAGCCCAAATTTCTTTCATTCTTTTGCTATGGGCTTGTTTTCTATCATATGTCCAAGTTGTCCCAGTTTTTTTCTTCGGTGTGTCCTCTTGGTCAACTTGCCACTTATTCACCTTAATTCTAAATATATCTCTGTTTGGGATATCTTCTTTAGTAATTCCTTTTTGACCTCATCAATCCACTTATTATTATTATTATTATTATTATTATTATTATTATTATTATTATTATTATTATTATTATTATTATTATTATTATTATTATTATTTAATCAATTGAGTTGGTGTTTACTTGATGAAAATCCATATTCATTAATTAAATAAATATGAAAATCAAATAAAACTACGTTTTATTTTTATTTAATTAATAATAATAATTATTATTATTATTATCGTGTTTTCTTTTTAAACCCTGTTGTGTTTAACAGTAATATAAAAGTTTTAGTAATTTTTTTGTTTAATGTGATGAAGATAAAGTATTATATAATGAAATAATGTTTATGACGTCACTCATACAGATGGTGACGAGGTTTCAATACAAACTTTAACATAAATCTTTTGTGCTGCAACTCGTTTTGTTGTTGTGACTTTGAACATTATAATTAGAAACAAAAACCAGCAGCACAGCTGGTTCTGACAAAACAACACAACTGTCCCCTTATCCGTCATACTCCATACTAATGACCACCCGGATTAAAGTAGGCATTATTTGTAAAAGCATTCAATCTCTGCGCTCTGTGTTTTGCGTTTTGACCTTATGAATGCAATTGCTTTAAAATTAAGCCTTTTTTCATTTTATAACAATGTTTACTTAATACGATACAAGGCTATAAGCGATTTTTTTATTTTGCTAGTAGAATGTTTACGTAAAGAGTTGGAAATGGAGATTTTCGTACGGTGCTTTTTTTTAAAATTATTTACTATTTATTAAGTACTTATGTATGTTGTTCCCTGGAAGTAGTTAATGTAGTTAAATTGATATCAATAAATTCGTTATTCCACATAAAGTTTTTTTTTCAAGAGTTTGTTGACGTTCGTTCTCCTTGTGTGAGATCATTCTCAAGACTTAAAAATTATATAAACAAATTGGAAATGGTACTATACAAATTTAAGTTCCAATTATACACCACGCGCATGTGCCAACAAGCGCGAAGCGGTTTACACTATGGAATCACGGGATGCAGCCAACATATAAACGATATTTAACGAACCTAGAAGATAACCTAACACAAATTAAGTATTCTAACCTGTGAAAGACCAACCTAAAAGCTAACCAAACGCAATTTAAGCTCTCTAACCTGTGAAAAAATGCAACGCCCACAAAAAATAGTAAGTTCTGAAATCTTAAGGAGACGTGTACAGTTAATTAGTACATGCTCTTGGCTGCACCTGAACAGTCTTCGTTGTTGCATAGAATATTCGTTAAAATCAATATGGCTGCCACGTCTTCATGCTACGTATGTAGTTAAATATCATAGAAGAATATATTAAAATAATCGTTAGAAAAATTGAGAATCATTTTAAAAGGTGGGAAATAATTTGAAAATGAACCCCAAGAACAAAATTTGACAGGAGTTTATGAAGGAATTAAAAAAGTCGCATCACAAGTTATAAAGAGCAGTCGAATTTTTTTCAATAAACATAATTTAACATAGAACATAAAACAAAAACATACCTCCGTTTCATTTAAAACCGTAATGGAAATTTATATATAAAATGTAATTAAAAACCAATCCATTAAACATCTTGTTTGATATGAAGTAAAAGATTTAGTTATGATTGTAAACTTTTTGTCAAAGAATTTTTCCATTAAGTTTGGGACTCTTTACAATATAAGTGTTTCTGTCAACATGCAGTCGTCGTAGCATTACATTTAGTATTATTATTATTGAATCTCCAAATAGAGCGAACCCTATTTCACCTTCCGGAATGCTAGGGTCTTGGTTACAATAACATTATGTGCATTAATTCAGATTTTTCTTAATTTATAATGTCACATATCAATAATATTCTAATATAATACAAATAACTAAATTAATCAATTAACAATCTGAAAAAAAAAATTACTCAAAATATCTTAAAAATATAATAGATAAAGTCACACAGCTTCCTATAGCAGCATTTCTTACGAAAAATATTTGTCAAAGGCAGCTGAAATTATTTTCGCAATAATCTACTTTAGTAATACGTTCATATCTATGATAATCAATGCGGGTCATTCAAATAACTGATGTGATATAGTCTGTCTGGAGTTCTTGCAAATACATGTATCTGTCATAAAATAAAATAAGTTAAAATACCTTCTTATGTAAAATCCGTCGTCCTCAACTGATAAAATATGTAATCTTTATGCATGTAGGCCTTTCAGAACATCCGTTCCATCTTCAGCAGGTCACTCTTCGCTACAACCATCATACTGGATGTTGTAGCGAAGAGTGACCTGCTGAAGATGGAACGGATGTTCTGAAAGGCCTACATGCATAAAGATTACATATTGTATCAGTTGAGGACGACGGATTTTACCTAAGAAGGTATATTTTAACTTATTTTATTTTATGACTCTCCACCTCAACGGTTTTAACAATGAATTTTATTAATATTGACATGTATCTGTATCTATTTTGAATCGTTCCAAATAATGCCCAAATTTACCATGTCCAGTCATAAATTGTGTTAAAACAAATTTTGGTTCTATGTATTTGCACTTTATTGCGTGAAACACTATTGGGATTAATAATGATCTTGCCAAAGTACCATTACTACCGTTTAACCACTCGGTATTCCTATTGTGTATAACATATTTTCTTAATACTTCTTGTGGACGTATTACCTCTCTTCTCAGGAGTTGCACCATCATGTCATTTCTTCAGGAGAGCTGGTTCTTGTCATAATTGATGAGTAGTATTTTTTTATTATTAAATAAATGAAAGGATGCAGAAAAGAAACTTGGCGACAGAAATGGATGGATTACGGAGAAGTATGAGAATATCCAGGCTACAACATATTCGAAATACATATATCAGACAAGAAATGGATGCACAAGAAGCTGTTATCGATAGGATAACAAAGAGAGCCCTACAATGGTATGGACATGTACAACGGATGCCGGAAGACCAGTGGCCTAAACAGGTGTTGGGTTGGATGGTACCAGGCAGAAGGAGAAGGGGAAGAAGTAGAAGAGCATGGTATGAGGGAATATATGATGCCATGATGAAGAGGGGTATGGAAGATGGACAATGGGAAGATAGGAATCTCTGGAAAGCAGGAATCAAAGGCAAACTGCTGTAAAGTGGAAAGCCTGTATTAAGTATTAAGTAAGTAAGTATTTATTTTATAAATTATTTTATTATTCATAGATAAGTTCTGATATTGAAGATGAAACATATTTGATTTATAATAAAATTACGCCAATTTACAAACACTTCATGAATATTATTATATTTACTCCACTTACGTACTTTAGTTTTATTTTTATTATTATATAAATTAAATAATTATGCTTAATATATTCATACATCAACTTTTACTTCGAGAGCACTTAATGCGTCTATTTTCTTCTCCTTCTTATAGCTGTCTCTCTTCTTTGTTGTAAATTATCATGTTGTCAGATTCTGATTGGTAATTACCTAATCAAGAAAGAACACGATTCGCTCGCCTCCTTTCCCAAATTCTCCAATCATATATTTAATATTCAGCCGAATCAAGCATACATTATTTAAACATTCTCTTGTCATAATAATTTGTCCGCAAAACAACAAATGTTATTTACCACAACAATAATTATGACGTAATCATTATTACTCTTCTCTTCGATTATACAAAATATTCATTATGATTTATCATTTTTTAATAAATAATCATTAGCTTTGAATTGTTTATATCTCTTTTTAAATTAAAAATTAAATAGAATCGTAAATTATTATTAAAATAAGGGCAACTTTTCCGGTTATATTCTTTAATACTTGTATATGATAAAGGACAGAAGTATTGCATTTAAAACATTGAATAGTGCGCACTATACTACGTCTTACTCAAATACAAACAAGATGAAATTAGCAACATCAAACTTCCAATATTATGTTTGAAAATATTCAATCAAGGAACCGTATATGTCACACCATTCATTTAAATCTTTTTGTTTGTTCAATGCTTTATTTCGATACTTTTTATAAAGATAATTTCTGCTACCAGTCTTTTATGGTAATTCTTTTATTCGTACAAAACTTTGTCATCTCATTTCATTTCATGATCTTGAATATTCTACCGAAAATTCTGCACCTCGTGTATTAATGTTCTTTTTACGTTCTTCAATTAATTTTATCAGAAATCTTTTTGTTTGTCCCACATAAGACATTTCACCATCACCGCATTGAACTTTGCATACAACATCTGTCAATGTATTACCATCAGTTTTATCTTTATTATTTATTTGCTTGATAACCATACATACAAATACGAGGCACGATGGGAGGGGTTAGACATTATCGACGAAATAGAAAGCAACAGTTAAAGTGATATGGACACACAAGATGACTAAAGAACATCTTAGAATGGATACCACCAAGAAGAAATAAATTGGGACGACCTAAACACAGTTGAAAGAATAGTATGCTGGAATTCATGAAAGAAAATAGGTTGGAAAAAATAGACTGCTTACGCAGAAATAAAATATGAAATGGGAACAGAAAATGAAATGTGACATGGGAACAGAAAAATATAGAAGCAACAGTTAAAGTGGTATGGACATACATGATGGACAATGATGATCTAAGAATGGATACCGCCAGAAAGAAATAAATTGGGCCGACCTAAACACAGTTGAAATAATAGAATCCAGGAATCCATGAAGGGAAATAGATTGGAAGAAAACGACTACGTAGAGAGAAATAAATGTGAAATGATAACAGAAAAACACTCCAGTTGTAACAATCTGAAAAAAAATACTAGACCTGTTTTTATTCATCTCTCTCTCTCTCTTTTTGTAGTTCAACTTCACCCTTTGTAGGTTATTTTATGACCTGCATTTCCATGCCACCCACATGTATGTCTCAAGTAACACCAAAAATTTGTCACAACAACCTAGAGAGTTTGCTCAGAAGAGACAGTGAAAAGCTTATTTTTAACTTAAATGAGTGGCATGATATTAAAAAAAATGGGTACCCGTATACAATGTACAGTGTATAACATTACTATTCTACTAATGTTTTAGTTACACACTTCACTGTAATGTCTAGAAGTAATACTTGACGGGGCAAGGAGGAATTGGATTGTGATCAACCTGGATTTTTTAAGGAAGAGATCATTATGTCGTTACGGCGGATAATATGTATTGACGTACCAGAGCAAAAAACTGTTTCTAGGATGTGCTTAGTCTTCTTTAAATTATACTTAATAAATGCCTGATGATTATCGATGGTTCCATTTCATCTTCTTACTATGTATGCTATTTAATTATTGGGCCCAAAATATAGTACAACTCTACATATTGTAGAAACTATTTCAATTATGCATCTCTTAGTACAAATCTTCCTCTTCATAATATGGTATAAGCGTCAAAGATGCATAAATTTCATTAAATGAAGAGATAGGCTATAGCAAATCCTACATGCCATCTTACCTGTGTAACAGATCATGGATTTTCCGCAGTAGCGAACAAATTATCTCTTCCCTAAACAAAAACTGATTTGGTTTGATTTCAGAAGATCAGAGTTGTTAGGAAACTAAACACCTCGTATATCATATAGTTCGTCATCCAAACAACAAATACCTCAATGCCCACTAGATGTCTTATTGAGGCGACGAGCTAACCACCTGTCACTCGTTGACATTTATAGATAAATAAGCTTAACTAAATTATTCTGGATAAGAAAATCCCTCATGGGAGCATTCATATCTCCAGATGGGACCTTTGTGATTGGATGTATGTTGATGTTACACAATCATTCTTATATTTTCATTTCATTTCTATATATTAAATTAGGTAGCGTCCCTACAGAACAGCGTTTCTCAAAATGTATTCCCCGAAACCCCAAGGTTCCATAAGCAACTCTTAGGGGTTCCGCTATTTTCTTGTAATAAATTGTTTACATTTAATCTATATAATGTAATATTGGGGGCACTACTAGCGTAGTTTTTAAGGCAAATCGCTACAAGCCGGAAGATTCGAATCCCAGTCACGTCAGGATTTGTACACGTCTCAAACTTTCTACCGGCATCGTGGCTGTAGAGTAGACTCTGTCTCTAACAGAAATTAATACAAGAAGCGTGTCCTGGGGGGTAAAGGCGGCGGTCAAAGGGGGGTTGACATCTCGTTCTGGTTGTGGGATCTTTAAAGTTCTACTCCTCAAGGATCTCCTAAAGCCTGTAGTGGGATCACTTTACCTTTTATAATAGTATTTTATTAAATCATGAAAAAAGATGCGAAATGAACAATAATAGTTTATTCAGCCATACACTTATCAAGACAAATATGGATTCGCAAATCCAGACCTATCTGTTCACTAATGCACATGACCAGCCTAATAGGCTAGTTGTAAGAGCTTCTGACTATTATTCACGGGGTTCAGGAGAGACCACAAGCATTTTTTCCTTAAAGGGAATTATTCCTGGTCTAGATTTAGATTAAGATTGAATTTAAGGACTCTTCTGGCGCTTCATTATCATTCGTCACCTATTATGACTAGAGCATGGAACTCACTTCCCATTCATGTCAGGGACTCTCAATCGCTATCATTATTTAAATCCAAATTAACTGATATATTAAGTTCGATACAATGAAAACATTAACTGCATAACAAATATGTAGGCTAGAGCATTCCATTAGTAGTTGTCTAGGAAGCTACTTATTTTATTTTATATAATTTTAATTATATTATATTCTATGTTTTTGTTAGTATTAGCTAGTATTATATCACAATATTATTGTATTTTGTTTAGTCTGTATTTTAATAATATCTTAAAATTGTAATATATGTGTAATTTTTGTATAATTCTACTATTCGCTGGTTGAGTGGAAGAGAAGGCCTTATGGCCTTAACTCTGCTAGCTAAAATAAAGCATTATTATTATTATTATTATTATTATTATTATTATTATTATTATTATTATTATTATTATTATTATTATTATCGGGGAAACTTAACTCTGTCTTCCGCTAGAAGGACGACTATACATTTAAAAATGATTTCCAGAAGACAGATGGCCTGTTCGCAAGTTTCGTTTTACTGGTAGGGAGTATGAAAGAGAATTAGAGTTAGAATTTAAGTTGGAATATATCTAGTTTGAAATTATAAATAATTGTGAATTATTAGGCTGATCGGGGTGGAGGGTTCGGTTTTATCCTATTCAATAAATATATGTAATACTAATGAACATGAAAATTAAGTCGCTATGAGTTCAGTACTCAGGATGATTATAAACACTTGCACACATCTCACTGGACTATACTAAAGTCTAGCCGCTGGATCTCTGGTTCTGACGTTTAGGTTGTACGAAAGGTAAAAAGATAATCTTGCCCTCTACTGCCAATAAGGGAATAGTTAAAATGGGAGTGAACGTCTGCCACAACCAATCGCTACTCTTGACGCCGCTATAGCGCACTAGTAAGGTTTGAAATTGAGATGTTGTCAGCTGTATTTCTGCTAACCGCATACATAAAGCGGCACCTCCCACTGAATATCCATATCGGCAACACTATCGTGAAAACGTCAGAGCGTAGACTCAGCGGCTGGACTATGATTTTAGTTCAGTTCTTTATTGAGACTAGGAGGGCACACTCCCTGATCACCGCGACCTGAAGCATATATTGCGCTAAACCAGTAATATGGAGATGAGTGGAATTAAAGTCTGCTCTACAGTGTTGTTTACTTTGTAGGTCGTCTTCTGGGTCGGACACATCAGGTTCTACTCCCATGACCCATACCGCCTTTTTTTTTAGTTGGGCCCGTGTGCACGAGGTACTACAATCCTCCATTTTGCCCTTTCTGTCCTTTTTATTGCTCATTCTCAGAGTCATGACCTAGCATCTTGATGACAACCCACTAGATCCCCACAACCACATATTTTCAACACCTGTTGTTTGCCAATCAAACTAATTTTTTCATAACATGAGATGAAGTGAAGGGTGATAGGATGTAAATCAATTAATGATTGAGAAATTAAATATCGTGAAGAGAAAGGAACGGGAAGAGAGAGAGAGAGAGAGAGAGAGAGAGAGAGTATTGTTGAGATGTATTTCAGGAAACAAAAGAACCTCGATAAAAATTCAAAGATGCAGGTATGACCCACAATCAATTCCTTTTAGAAACGCCAGGATTCGAATCTGGGATCCTACTCGGGGCAGCTGCGCGTGCTGGTCACTCGTCTACCGAGACGTTGCAATTATACTAAACAGCGTTTATTATTTTCTCAGACATGTATTGTATTGCCGTATATTTGTGTAGTTGAAGGCTGTGTATAAAATTCAACAAAGATATATTTGTTTGTCAACCTAAATTAAATAGTAATTTTAATTTCAGCTTTCAAAAATAAATAAAATAACATGATCGTAATGATTTAAGGATCAATGGCACATTTACTAAGTCCCTATACTAGTTCCTATTCCAAATCAACTGAATACAGTTTATATTTTCAATATCAAATTCCCTAATATCCATCCAAATATCACCCTCCTCCTACTTCTACAATTTCTAATGGGTTTTCAAAAATATTTTATACAATAAACAATAAATAATTAACTAACTCACTCTCATTATCAAAATCCTACGTTCATGAGCGCGCATACATAGCTCTCCATATATTCATATCACCCCAATGGAACCCACGCTCGCGTTTCTTGTCGATTATAGTTTTACATTGAAATATTGCCATACTTTCAACCAAGGCATTTCTCTAGTTTGGCTTACCGCCTTTGATCTGTCCGGCATGGGGTGATTCCTCTGTTAAGAATGCTACCGCCGGCATGGCATCGTGGGTCATTTAACCACGCAACATCCTCCAAAATGAACAAGGTAAAGTTCTTCTTCTTCTACCACTACATGGTTTAGGCTATGCAGCCTGTTCCGGCGAAGTTAAAAGTGGAGTCCATCTTCTACGTGGCCGGCCAACATCTCTTGTTCCTCTGGGATTATACAGGAAGGTTCTTTTTGGTATTATTTTGTTGTTCATTCTCATTAAGTGTACTGTCCATTTCTTATTATTTTCGCTGATTTTATCTTCAATTTTATATATATTTAATTCTTCTCGTATAGTTTCATTCCTTATTCTATCCGCTCTTGTGCATCCTTTCACATTACGTAAAAACAGCATTTCCGCAGTCTGTATCCTGCTTTATCTCTTGATTTCATTATCCAATTTTCACTTCCATACAACAACAAAGGAACAGCCATTGTTTTATATAATTTAAGTTTCGTATCTTTCCTTGTTTTCCGACCTAAGGTTCTTTTTATGGTTCCACAAATAGCCTGAAAGTTACTATTTGGATATTTAATAAAATATACAATACAAAAAATCACTTAATCAAAACATATTACAGTATTTTGGCATTTAGTAAATATTTATGTTTGTTTTGTAAATACTTAGAAAATTTCAATATGTATTGTCAATACATTCCGGGTTTGCATCGGATTCTAAGGAAGAAGGAATGGAGTTTGTGAATCTGTGCGTGTGTGCATCCTTACGTGCTCGCTCCCTGTTACAAGTTTCCGGCGTAATGGCAGATGAATAGATGGGATAGGATCTAGAAAATTATAGAAAATATGTAATATACAAAATTATCAGCTGACCAAGTCTGCCGTACCATCACAGAGAAATGACAGTCTATGAAACAGTTGACTAGAGTATGGAGAAGTGATGGAATGGATTTTATGGCAGAGGAACGGGACAAACCTCGAGGAAAAACTACCCTGGCTCGTCTTCTTTCACCACGAACCCCAAATGGAGTGACCGTGATCTGAAATCGTGTCCCAGGGCCAGTGACAAGCCACTAGCACAGGACCCCCCCAGGAATGGAATAAACTGCCATGCTACAAACAGGCTTCAGAGTATCTTGAATTTACTTATTTCGTTTTTCCACAGCAACCTGAACAATGATAAAAATAGTAGTCTGTATTTAATTTAAATTCGCATTTCATACTCTTTATCTGTATCATTATAGGTCTTTTTAAAACTTGGGTTTAATTTAGTTTTAAATGAGGACGTGGAATTATAAATGCATACTATCATGTGGTAATGATGTTCTACCTGCTGTATGTATTTCATTTTAAATTCCATTTTAAAAGCAAACCAACATACTGTAACTTCCACGAAAACAGGATAATGAGAAGCACAAGGGAATAATAAAAACCTATTTAATTACTCCAAAGGTTTTGCGTCATTATTACTTTTTTATTATCTTTTTGTCTACCAGTTCAACAGTAATTCAGTAAAGAATAAGCATAATATTTCAGCTTAAATGCCGTATCAGGTTGTCTCATAACAAATTGTTTTTAATGTAATGTTGTGTGTCTGGTGGAATTTTGAAGCTATGATTCACTGGGAGTTTGTTTCAAACGGACGTGCAATCGATGCAGGTCTTTAATGTCAACAACTGGATCGAATTCATTAAATTTTGAGGATCGCGAGTTCAAACCCGACCGGATCCTATACGGTACGAAAACCAACAACAAAAATTCAGGAATTGGGAGGAATCTATCTATCATACCCAGCTTATACAGGGTGAATTTTAATTACATCGACAAACTGCAGGGACTGATTCCTGACTGGAAATGGAGGAAAAAATGTCCTATGAATAAGTGTTCATGAATGCATCGTTGCCACGGTAGATGGCACTGACGAATGGCATTATTCTCTCAGCTCAGTTCCATGACTTGCTAGATCACCGGACAAAACCCCCTAGATTTTTACCTCTAGGGCATCTGAAGAGCGTTGTGTATGCTGAACCAGTTCCTGATGTGCTTACCATTCAACAGCGTGTCCACGTTGCCTGTGACGCTATTCGGAGAGGCCGGAATATGCGAAAGAGTGAGGCAATCCACGATATGAGGTGTCAACGCGTGCATTTCGTCCCATGGAGGCTACTTCGGACAACTGTTGTGACGTGGATGCTATGTACTGTGTTCCAGGACAATTTGTTGTCATTGCAATCACATTGTTCATTTCCGGACACATGTTTATAAGATCTTTTTTTCCTTCATTTCCAGTCAGGAATCATTCTCTGACGTTTGTCGGTGTAATTACCGTTCACCCTGTAGCGCTGATATCGCGCATTAAATTACCAACTATTTCGATCCGTGGTCCATTTCTTGTGTGAAATTTCGATAACATAATATTGAAGGTATAAGTGGGTCCCTACGAATTCTTCACACCAAATATCAGAGACTGATACCGTCAAGGATTAATGAACCACTCTGATAGACGGCTGTGTACAATAGAATCTGATAGTTTCTACTTTGATTAATAGTTTAATTTCTTGTAAGATAATATTCCAAATTACATTTTGTTAAAAAATGTACTTATGATTTCTCTTAATTGGATTCGTAGATATACTGTGATTTTAAATCTCTCTGAAGCCATATATATCGACTTCAAAGTAGTTGTTTTGACGACAGGGCTAATCAAATTATTGAAAAAAAATTATTACGTCATATTTAAAGAGTGTTCAATATATATTATTGATGCAGTGGCATTCGGTACGGACATTGCATTCGTTAGACGAAAACGTTGAGGTACCAAACGAATTTATATTACAATTATACGACAGACACGTTCTACTGAAAACTAAACTCGTGAAACGACACCTCGTTCTGTGGATGACTGTTGAAATTAGTAACTTAATGAGTGAAAGAGACGCAGCACATCGTAAATATATATTCGACAAGACAGACATAAATCTGAATCACTATAAACAGTTACGTAATAAACTAGTCAAACTGTCATAAACGCTAAACTTAAAAATGTATACAGCCTTATAGAACCAAATACCGTTACTTCAGAAATTTAGAAATACTAATAATAGAATGGCCATCTCTCAAGAGTAATGACGTAATTAAACTACCAGACAAATAAAAACCAAAGCAGAAGGAACAGACCTGCAATCTCTTGTAGGAAATCCTACACTCGCTCTTCTTGGCCCGTATGTAAATCTGGAGTACGACAGATTTCGGTGCATGGACCTTTGAGTTTTTCATTGTACACTTAGCAAAAAAAAAAAATAACGAATGAGCTGCTTCAAAACGCAGAGTTCATGTTGTGGCCCACTGCGCATGATCTGAGAGCTAAATCTGTAGTTCACGAGGTAACGCATTGTTAAATTTATTAAATACGCTGTATTTGTTTTAAAGATCGTAAATAGTTAAAGAGTAATGAAGGAGACCGTTTCTAGATATTTACGAGTATTCGATGCAAATAGTATTACTCAAATTGCGACATTTCAAATAAGTTCAACTCTCGTGCATAGTGTTTAAAAGACAACCAAGATTTAGATGAGTAGTATCCGACGTTCTAGTAGCGTAGAACGTTAAACCAATTACGAAAATATGAAATATGTATGAGGGGCAGGGTTAAAATTCCTCGACAATATATTTTTTGTTATATGTATTTCCGCAAAATACATCCCATAACATTTAATTAAGTAATATTCCTGCCTTTGTAAACTCTGTAACACTAATTTAGCTACCGGTATAAATTTAATTGTGTGTGCAATACCACATTTTACTAATAATGCTATAAATTTAGATAATAAAAGATAAAATAGCTTAATGTGTTTATGTACTTACTTATTTATTACGTATTAGTGAGGAAAAATATTCAATTAAAATATTCAATTTATATAGGTAATGTCCAGCCTTAATAATAGGCCATATATGATGGACAATAATAATAATAATAATAATAATAATAATAATAATAATAATAATAATAATAATAATAATAATAATAATAAATAGCAATATTTCCAAATAGTTAATTCGTTTTTTTAAGAGTGGACAGACAAAATAAAATATAAAGCACTGTAAAAATTAAAAAAATTAACGTCATCGATAATCGAACCTGTGATCTCTTACATGTGAAGCAAGCCAGAAGGGACTGAGCTAAGTGTTCGCTTGCCTGCTGTGCATAAAATAATTATCTTCATTGGAGTAAGGAGAATGTATTATAGCTCTACTGTGCCATTAGTTTACTCGTGTGAATTGCGCGTTAAAACTTGAAATGTTCGAGATTAAGAGTCCACTCATTCTTTTTTCTGCTAAGTGTATATAAATGACATATCTCATTCCAAAAGCATTCCAAACATAATTTATTTCCGGATGATCTGCAGATATACATTCACGATGACAGATATTCTCTAAATGACGCTGCTGCCAAAATAAACGAAGATCTTGTCTCGTTAATGACTCGGACAATGGATTGTAACTAAATCCCAGAAAGTCACAATCCATCATTCTGAGTCATCAAAGAATACTAGCTACTATTAACCTAAATAAAGACTCGTATGTGTCACTTAATTTGGTTCAAATCCCTTATATTGAGACAGTAAAAAGTCTGAGAGTATTTATGGACAAAAATCGTAAGTTGAAATACACAAATAAATCACACATGTTAAACAGTATTATAAATAATACATTCATTACATCGCATAGTCCACCGCTGTAGTCTCGAGGTAGCGAGCTGCCTTGTCACGCAGCGGGTCCGGGTTTGATCTCCGGTCGGGGCAGTTTTTCTGGGTGAGGCCTTTATCGGGGTTTTTCCTGACCTGTAAGACAAATGTCAGGAAAACGTTAAGGCCCAAACGGTCCCCGAAATCATATGGCCATCATCATCATCATAATCCTTATCATTATCATCATCATCATTAACCGGTGTGGAAAGCAACGGGAAGCTACCACACCTATAATTTCCTTGTAAAGCTGCAAGCATAGAATGAAAATGCTATGATTGCAGTGAAGGACATGCCTTCGGGCAGAATTACTGAGGATGGACATCGTATAATAAATTGTCATTCGCTCTGAAAAAATTATAATATAAACACTTACAATGCCCCATTTTCATTGTTATGACACTCTTTTCACAGACTTAAATACTATTTTCACTCAACGTCTTCATTATCCCTGCGCAGTTTTGTTTGTGGTATTCGCAGATTTAATCACGTTACACCGTCCCTGAAACAATTGAGGTAGCTTCGTCTACGGGATCGTAGAGCTGTCCATTCCTTATCCATGTTCTATAGAATACTACACACTTCATCACCTAATTATTTATCACACCGTTTCATTAGACTCTCTGATACACATACGTTAGGCACTCGATCCCATCAGCACATTGTCCCTTCTCATCACAGTGTATTACTCACTGTATTTTACAGTTTCACTTGCAGAATTTGGAATTATTTCCCGCCCTATGATAGAGACTTTCAAACCATAACATCGTTCATAACTTCTTATTCTTCTTCACTTCACGGGCTAGGCAAAAAATTGCCTCTTCCACATCACAGTTTTTGTGTCCATCTTTTCACTGGCCTTCCTACATTCCTTGAACCTCTTGGCTTGTAGTTGAATGTTGCTCTTCGTAATCTTGTTACATTCATTTTTTCCACATGTGTAAACCATTTCTCTCTAGATTCTCTGATTTTCTCATTCAATGGATATATATTTAACTCTGTTCTTATATCTTCTTTCTTTATCCGATCCAATCTTGCGCAGTCTTTTGTTCTTCTAAGGAAGTTCATTTCTGCGCTCTATATACAACTTTGTAATTTTTTGGTCATTACCCAAGTTTCGCTCCCATAGAGTAATTCAGGAACTGCCAATATTTTATAAAACTTCAATCTAGTATCCCTTCTTGTTTTATTCTTTAATGTTTTATGTATAGTTCCGCATATCATTTGAAACTTCGATAGTTTCATATTTATGTCTCTTTCAGTTTTTGTGTTTACAGTAAAATACAACCCAAATAATTAAAATTTGTTACTTGTTCCAGAGGTTTGTTTTTCTTACGATTTTTTATCTTATATGTTCGTTTCCCCAAAATGCTATTATTTTTGCTTTTTCTTTTGATATTTTAAAATTATATTCTTGGCATAACTGATTTAATTATTGTAAAGAGTACTGCAAATTATTTTCATTTTCTTGAATAATAACCACATCGTCAGCATACATTAAAACGTTTAATCGTTCAAAAACAAACTAAATAATTATTTAATATCAAACTAACTTATACACCTCACTGATTGTATTCTTTTAGCAATTAATAATAATTTAATATATGTTGTACTCTATAGTAATCCTGCTGGAGGGCAGGTCTTTCACTGCATTCATAGCATTTTCATGCTATGCTTTGTAGGCTTACTAAGGAATTACAGGTGTTGTAGCTTCCCGTTGCTTTCCGCACCGTTGATGGATGATGATGATGGTGATGGCCGGATGATTTTTGGGGACCGTTGGGCCCTAAATTCCCTGACATCTGTCTTACAGGTAAAAATAACCCTTACCCATGAGCCTGTCCTGACCGGTAATCGAACCCGGACCCACTGGGTGACAAGGCAGCACGCCACCTCGAGACCACAGCGATGGATAATTTAATATATTTTATAAGACTGGTATAAGGATTGACAAATATTTTAAGGTGGCGTTTCATATATTGATAGCCGAAAAGTTATTAAATTATATTTAATTATTTTACGTTGTATTTTTTAAAATAGGCCTATTAATTAAATAAAGGCTGTCTACCGAACAATTTAACTTATCTTGCTTGTGTACATTTTTTATCAGTTTTATTTTTAATTCTAATTATATTTAACATTATTATATTATCGATCATACTATTATAGACATTAGTTTAATGGTCAAATTTGCATTTGAGATTTGATATTAGAGTTAATCGTGATGGCTATATTGTAATGTAACATATGTTGTCCTGGTTGCTTAATACATGTGCATATGTGCCCCTCAGCTGCTTGGTAGGCTATTGGGCATTCTAGGCCTGATCGCGATATGTCCTTATTATGTTGGATAAAATTAAAAATCGACATTTGTGAAAGGTTACATCTTCAAAGAAGTCTGCGACGCAGAACAGCGTAAATTAATCGAATTCCTTAACAATTCAAATTTATGGACCTATTTTGCTGTCTTATATTTATTTTGTTAAATTGGAGAATAATGCCAGCTTATTTAAAAGTGTCAGACCGCAGTTAAAACAAAATATGTATAACCGTAAGATCAATACTAATAAAATACATTGTTAAAACCGTTGAGGTGGAGAGTCATAAAATAAAATAAGTTAAAATATCTTCTTAGGTAAAATCCGTCGTCTTCAAATTTTAAAATATGTAATCTTTATGCCTATAGGCCTTTCAGGACATCCGTCCCATCTTCAGCAGTTCATTCTTCGCTACAGCATCCAGTATGATGTTTGATGCTGAGTCACGACATAGCTACATTAGGACCAGCAGCATCAAACATCATACTGGATGCTGTAGCGAAGAATGAACTGCTGAAGATGGAATAGATGTCCTGAAAGGTCTACAGGCATAACGATTACATATTTTAAAAGTTGATGACGACGGATTTTACCTAAGAAGGTATTTTAACTTATTTTATTTTATAACCGTAAGATATTACCTATTTGCAAATTTATTGTGTAATTTTAATACGTATTAAAATATTTAATAATTTAAGTACGTATATACCGATTAATTTTAGCATTACTTTATTAAAATATTAAAAAATTAAAATAATCTACCCTACAGGATACTTTGCCAATGTGTGGGTTAATTAAAGTGAATGATATACAATGCGAGGAACCAAATATGGAGGTTCTTACAGTACATTTTTAATTCCGGGTTTCTGGTAAACCCTCACTTCTAATGGTCGGATTTAGCTGAGTTTTTGAAAATACCAAATTCGGTTTACTTAAATAGCATATTTCGTGTTTCATTTTGAAACATAGAAAATTTCGACCGCTAGTGCGATTTTTAAACATTCGTTTCAGATGAAAATCTACCGGCACACCTTACGATCTGATTTTGCTGGTTAATGAACTCTACCGTACTTAATTGCTATTTGCCAAGTTTGATTTTAATGAAACAAAGATTGGGGGCCGCTGGAGAGTTAATAGACCCCTCACTAATCTCGTATATCAGCCTACGTAACACCCCCACACAACCTCCAGACACACCCACCTACACACACACACACATATATATATATATATCGATGCCAAAATCCCAACTTTATATAATTACATTTTGCCTAGTTTCCAGAAGGATAAAACAAAAAAAGAACTATTTTCTGTCCAGCCTAAGAGAGACACTTCAGGAAAATAAATGGGCGGGTAATACACAAAGCATGTGACTGCTGCAGTTACTGCGATTCGTTCATGTCCAAATCACAGTTCAGCGGAAGCGAAAATATGGATCATGTACTGGATTAATATAATTACGTATTTAAAGGGATATATGTTAACTATAACTAATTAATTCAGTGGCACTATCGAACCTATAGGTTCATGGCCGTCGGATATAAGCTCTTCATATATCCCTATCCTGAGCCAATGTTTTCTAATCATCCCCTGTATAATCTACTTCCCTCAAATCATAGTTAATGTTAACTATAGCTGATCAGAATACAGTATATACCAACATACTTCTTCGAAGGTCGGACACTTACTAAAAATTCGCATTTGATTGAAATTCAATAATTATTGAGAAGAAGTAGAATGTCAGTTACAAATATGGCGGCTGTCGGGTAGTTTATGTTAACTTAACTCGGTTATTTTAATTTAAATATTTAATTCGAATTAATTTGTTTAATATTAACAATTATAATTTAATTAGTGTTCGACATACCATTGTAAATATTAATACAACCTGTAATATTAAAAATTGAAACGATTGTTGTGCATTAATTTATCGGTTTGTAACAAACAGCTGACAGAGTTCGCCTGCATCCTTACACGTGCTCCGCGGAGTAATACATTTGAAAGTTAAATATCAAAGTGTGCTTCTTACGTTGGACAGAGAATACCTCTTTCCATCACTATAAACATTGTCGTGTATGTTATGGTATCTCGAACCCAAATTCCCATCGTGGGATAATTACCTTCTTCTTCATCACTTCACGGGCTAGGCAAATTACCATTACATACTAATAGTGTTTATAATAATGAAAATAGTTTTTGTTTTGCTCTCCTAAAAGCCTGACAAAATGGGATTATGTTATGTTGGAATTTTTGCTCCGATATATATATATATATATATATATTATAAATATATTTTTGACATTTGGCAATGAAGGCAAATATGATATGAAAAGAAAAATGAATGCTTGAGTCGGGATTTGAACTCGAGTCTCTAAAGTATGTACCTTTAGCGCTCTAACCAACTGAGCTACCCAAGAATTCCAGGACAAACATACATTTTTCTTATACGTGTAGTATTCTCAATTCACACAAGAGGTAGCGGAAATTTGTTCCAACTGACATCTGGTGGCTAACATAACAGTTAAGCAAATGTGAATTGAGAATACTACATGTATAAGAAAATTGTATGTTTGAATTGGAATTCTTGGGTAGCTCAGTTGGTTAGAGCGCTAAAGGTACAGACTTTAGAGACTCGAGTTCAAATCCCGACTCAAGCATTCATTTTTCTTTTCATATCATATTTGCCTTCATTGCCAAATGTCAAAAATATATTTATAATATCTATATATACAAGCGTTACTGCTATAAAGTAAATATTCTCTAAAAATTTGCTTAACTGTTATGTTAGCCACCAGATGTCAGTTGGAACAAATTTCCGCTACCTCTTGTGTGAATTGAGAATACTACATGTATAAGAAAATTGTATGTTTGAATTGGAATTCTTGGGTAGCTCAGTTGGTTAGAGCGCTAAAGGTACAGACTTTAGAGACTCGAGTTCAAATCCCGACTCAAGCATTCATTTTTCTTTTCATATCATATATATATATATATATATATATATATATAGTAAAGTGATCCCACAACAGACCTGGAGGCCCTTGGGGTAGTAGGAGGTTAAGGCTCCCACTTTTTCTAGACAATCGGCACTTTATGTCAGCCGGGTTGTCAACCCTGCGTGACGGCCGCCTTTACCCCCAGAACAAGCGTCTGGTACTCATTTCAGTTAGAGGCTGAGTCGACCCCAGGGCCATAGTGCCGCCAGTGGGTTTGGGTCAGTTTAAAAATCCTGACCCCAACGGGACTTGAACCCTCGACCCTCCGGCTTGTAGCTCAGTGCCTTAACCACTACGCTACGGCGTGCCCCATATATATATATATATATATATATATATTTAGTACACAATTGATCTTCTTGGTGATACAATATTAAAATATATATACAGTCAATATGCCCATTTCACCAATAAATGTTTAAAATGGTCAACTAGTTTCTACAGCCAAGCTGTCATTCTCAAGACCAGATATTGACTGAAGACAATATAGATAAAAAATAAAGATACAAATTCAGTTAAAAACAAAAACTACGTCACATGACGCAATCATTCACAAGTGAAAGTAAAACATAATAAAACTAATCCTCTTTTTATCAATTAGAGAAAAGAGGGGGCTGTACGGAATAGGGCCTTTGTCTTTGTTCATTATTTTATCCTTATTTTTATAAATTTCCAAACTTTCAAGGACGTTAAGGAATTTGAAATCCCTGACCGAACGAACCACCTAAGATTACTTTTGTTGATAGCGTGACCGTACTCAGAAATATGCTGGGCAACTCCAGATTTTTCAATTCTGTTGAGTCTGAAATGGGCAATATGTTCATTAAATCTGGTTAAAATGGATCTTCTGGTTTGCCCAACATATTTCAAGTCACAGTCATTGCATGCAATTTCATAAATCCCGGATTTCTCTATACAATCGACTTTATCTTTAGGGTTTCCAAGTAAACTATTTAATGTCAAAGTGGAAGTGAAAATCAATTTAGTATCTAGTCCTTTGAATATCTTGTTCAACCTCTAGTTAAAGAGGGAACGTACGGCATAATAGCAAAATTAGCTTTATTAATAGGAGAATGGAAAGCTGTAGAATCCATAACAAGTTTTCTAAATTCAAATTTACGAATCAACTTATCAATAATATTTCCATTGAAACCATTACACTTAGCTATATCTTTAATGGTTTGTAATTCCTTATTATATCTATTTTTACTAACGGAAAAGTGATAAGACGGTGAAACTAAAAAATTGAAACTGGCCATTTTATGTTGATTACAATGGTGAGAATCTGCCGGGATATATCTAAATGTACTGGTATCTTTTCTATAAATATCAAATTCCAATCTATAATTGTTTCTAATTATTATCATATCTAAAAAAGGCAGCCTTCCATTCTCTTCCTCTTCATACGTAAAATTTATGCTGGGAGTTCGGTCATTTAATATTTCAACAAATTCCTGTACATTGCATTTTTTGGTGTCAAAAATAGCAAAAATGTCGTCAACATATCTGAGCCAGACCCTTGGAAAGTAATCTAATTCCTTCCCAAGCTCCGTCTCAAATCTGCTCATAAAAAGATCAGCTAGGAAAGGAGACAATGAATTACCATTGCCGTTCCCTCCTTTTGTTCATAAAACTTATTGTTAAATTGAAAAATGTTCTGATTCATGCAAAGTTCCGTTAACTTGATATATTGATTGACAATATGGGGCTCCAATTTATTCTGTAGTAGTAGGTCTTCCAAGAAACTCAGCGTCTGAGGTATAGGTATACTAGGAAAGAGAGATTTCACATCAAAAGAAATCAAAATCTCTCCATCCTTCAGCTCGATGTTCTTGGTTTTCTCAATGAATTCCAACGAATTCTTAACAGCAAAGCCGGGCTGTGGTAGGGGAAGATTACCAAACTCACAACTCAACCATTTAGAAATATTATAAGTGGGTGCAGATATAGCTGAAACTATAGGTCTAACTAATTTTCCTGGTTTGTGTATTTTTGGTAAACAGTACAATTTAGGTACCAGAGGATTCGAAATATGCAATTTGCGTTTTAATTCTTTAGTAACCAGATGATTGCACGAATTCACAACATTAGTTACGTCCCTGATCATTTTAGGTAATGGATTTTTATTAACCAACTGGTAAGGACCACCATTAATCATATCATTAACACGATCATAGTAGTCCTGTTTATCCAAGACAACGACCCTATTCCCTTTATCAGCTTTCATGTAAAAGCAATCCCTTCTTCTCAAACCTTTAATGACTCTCTTGTTTTGTATATTATCTCTAATTGATAAAAAAGAGGATTAGTTTTATTATGTTTTACTTTCACTTGTGAATGATTGCGTCATGTGACGTAGTTTGTTTTTAACTGAATTTGTATCTTTATTTTTTATCTATATTGTCTTCAGTCAATATCTGGTCTTGAGAATGACAGCTTGGCTGTAGAAACTAGTTGACCATTTTAAACATTTATTGGTGAAATGGGCATATTGACTGTATATATATTTTAATATTGTATCACCAAGAAGATCAATTGTGTACTAAATACATTTGACATCCAGGTCAATTCGATCTATATTGACTATTGACAAATAATAAAGCTACGATTATTTTATGTTTTGACATATGGTCATCGGTTGGATTTGTGCACCGGACCCTGCTTGTGAGTTTTAAGTGTGGAATCTAGTGTTATATTTCATCAGGGAAGAATCTACGATTTTATTAATAATTAATCATCTACACAGTGGATTGTTAATCGTTTGCAAATACATCACCTGTTATAATTTTGATAATACAATTGGACTTTTGAACGACTACGAACTTCAACTTCAAACTCAATCACACCTTGGTATTCTACTCTCCGGTTCTTCAGGTTCAGCTTATAACCACTGTGTTTGTAAGTGATATTGTTACGGAGATTGTGATTTATTAGACTGATTTCAATATGATGACTAGGAAATCTGATCACAATCTATACCATAAAATAAGTATGAAAATAAGTTTCATTGGTTTGGACATTGCCTTTTTGAAGAATTGTAAAAAAGAATCAGTTTTTCCAAAGTTCATTCAAGTAAATGTATCAAAAAATTGTAGAAACAGAGAGAGAATAACAAATTTACCAAACAAAAGTGGCTAGATTCCGAAATTAAATACCTTTATTCGAAGAGGAGCAGATTGGAATTCAATCTTATAAACTATGGAAAACATTAAACAGCACATCTTACCGAACTGGAATTTTTAGACTGGTGTGAATTTCAGAGAAATATGTTTCGATCGATCAATTTTAAGGTTCAGAAAAAACGTTCTTCCCAACAGATTAATTGAAAAAACTTATTGATCGCAGGGGAGGGTCCGGGGTATGCTCCGATAGGGTCAGTATTGTTGAGAATCTCTCTTCACAAACCTTTAATGACCAAGAACTGCAGTTGTTAAATAAAGGCCTAAAATTTGCTTTACCGGATCACAATTCTGAAATTGAAAATGTTATTGCTGGCATCGAATCTTCAATCAAACATTTTAATGAACCCACAAAACAATATATCAGAGAATTTAGCAAACAGATCGTTACGAAGAATTTGGCTACTACTAAGAAATCATCAAATAGCACTGATATACAAAACAAGAGAGTCATTAAAGTTAGTTTGAGAAGAAGGGATTGCTTTTACATGAAAGCTGATAAAGGGAATAGGGTCGTTGTCTTGGATAAACAGGACTACTATGATCGTGTTAATGATATGATTAATGGTGGTCCTTACCAGTTGGTTAATAAAAATCCATTACCTAAAATGATCAGGGACGTAACTAATGTTGTGAATTCGTGCAATCATCTGGTTACTAAAGAATTAAAACGCAAATTGCATATTTCGAATCCTCTGGTACCTAAATTGTACTGTTTACCAAAAATACACAAACCGGGAAAATTAGTTAGACCTATAGTTTCAGCTATATCTGCACCCACTTATAATATTTCTAAATGGTTGAGTTGTGAGTTTGGTAATCTACCCCTACTACAGCCCGGCTTTGCTGTTAAGAATTCGTTGGAATTCATTGAGAAAACCAAGAATATCGAGCTGAAGGATGGAGAGATTTTGATTTCTTTTGATGTGAAATCTCTCTTTCCTAGTATACCTATACCTCAGACGCTGAGTTTCTTGGAAGACCTACTACTACAGAATAAATTGGAGCCCCATATTGTCAATCAATATATCAAGTTAACGGAACTTTGCATGAATCAGAACATTTTTCAATTTAACAATAAGTTTTATGAACAAAAGGAGGGAACGGCAATGGGTAATTCATTGTCTCCTTTCCTAGCTGATCTTTTTATGAGCAGATTTGAGACGGAGCTTGGGAAGGAATTAGATTACTTTCCAAGGGTCTGGCTCAGATATGTTGACGACATTTTTGCTATTTTTGATACCAAAAAATGCAATGTACAGGAATTTGTTGAAATATTAAATGACCGAACTCCCAGCATAAATTTTACGTATGAAGAGGAAGAGAATGGAAGGCTGCCTTTTTTAGATATGATAATAATTAGAAACAATTATAGATTGGAATTTGATATTTATAGAAAAGATACCAGTACATTTAGATATATCCCGGCAGATTCTCACCATTGTAATCAACATAAAATGGCCAGTTTCAATTTTTTAGTTCACCGTCTTATCACTTTTCCGTTAAGTAAAAATAGATATAATAAGGAATTACAAACCATTAAAGATATAGCTAAGTGTAATGGTTTCAATGGAAATATTATTGATAAGTTGATTCGTAAATTTGAATTTAGAAAACTTGTTATGGATTCTACAGCTTTCCATTCTCCTATTAATAAAACTAATTTTGCTATTATGCCGTACGTTCCCTCTTTAACTAGAGGTTTGAACAAGATATTCAAAGGACTAGATACTAAATTGATTTTCACTTCCACTTTGACATTAAATAGTTTACTTGGAAACCCTAAAGATAAAGTCGATTGTATAGAGAAATCCGGGATTTATGAAATTGCATGCAATGACTGTGACTTGAAATATGTTGGGCAAACCAGAAGATCCATTTTAACTAGATTTAATGAACATATTGCCCATTTCAGACTCAACAGAATTGAAAAATCTGGAGTTGCCCAGCATATTTCTGAGTACGGTCACGCTATCAACAAAAGTAATCTTAGGCTGGTTCGTTCGGTCAGGGATTTCAAATTCCTTAACGTCCTTGAAAGTTTGGAAATTTATAAAAATAAGGATAAAATAATGAACAAAGACAAAGGCCCTATTCCGTACAGCCCCCTCTTTTCTCTAATTGATAAAAAAGAGGATTAGTTTTATTATGTTTTACTTTCACTTGTGAATGATTGCGTCATGTGACGTAGTTTGTTTTTAACTGAATTTGTATCTTTATTTTTTATCTATATTGTCTTCAGTCAATATCTGGTCTTGAGAATGACAGCTTGGCTGTAGAAACTAGTTGACCATTTTAAACATTTATTGGTGAAATGGGCATATTGACTGTATATATATTTTAATATATATATATATATATTTGGTAAGGTCATTTTCTGTGTCTACTAGAAAGTAGGATCGGTGAAGATATGTAATTTTATTTTTAAAAATGTTCATTAGATAACCTCGATAGCTTCATTCCTTCAGAATTCGCTAACAATAAAATGTATCGAAACATATCAGATGAATTACTTAAACCATCTCTATAGAATGCATTCAAATTGTTTACTGTTAAAGATAGGGAAATTCCCACATCATCCTAAAGGACATGGGAAGAGCTAAACAGCGCTGGAGAAATTAAAAATATTTTGAGATATAGAAACGTTTTAATCATGGTTGTCTAATATAATTTTTTTTTCAAATGCCCCAGGTTTGTCTTTCGACATTCCTGGTTTCTCTCCTGGCATGGCGTACTTGTAACCCACTTCTGAGGTTGGGGCGCCTGGAAGGCGGGGTTACGTTGCCCCGATGATATGATGGGTGATGATGATGATGATAATGGTGCGCCAGGAGAGTCCCTAATCCTAAGCTTAACCTAAGATAAATATGAATGATGATGATTGCGATGGCCATATGATTTCGGGGACCCTTTGGGCCTTAAAGTTTTCCTGAAATTTGTCTTACAGATGAGGAAAAACTCCAATAAAAACCTCACCCAGAAAAATTGTCCCGACCGGGGATCGAACCCGGGCCCGCTGCGTGACAGGGCAGCGCGCTACCCCGAGACCACAGCGGTGTCTAATATAATTAACGCGAGTGTTTCATTTAATTTAACATATGCTTGTCTTGGTTGAGTGCAAGATAAGACCACATGGCCTTAACTCCACCAAACTTAATAAGTAAACAAATAAAACTTTTTAATTCCTGTTTGAATACAGCTATAGGCTAAACTAAACTTCTTTGAAAGTAATCACTGAATTCTTTTGTCATATAATTCTATTGAACGTATACATTATAAGGTTTTATAAAAGGATTAATGACTTTGAATTATAGGCCTACAAGCATTTCTATTATCTTTACTATCCCTCACCATTACATTTTTTTTTTGAAAGTGAAATAAAAGCTTTCTCATAAAATCAATGCGCTCGTTTTAGAAGCACGATGAGTCTTTGTTTATTTATGCATGATATAAATGAGATTATTATCTGTGGATGCTTGTTAAGGCGAGGATAATATAATTTAGTCCGTTTGACAAAGGAAAGAGATGGAATTGTGTTTAATCTTGTGCTGAAATAACAGAAACAAGTGGACATCGAATTTTTGATATTCTGTCGGTGAATTTGTTTAGTCAATCAGAAAGTCCAGACACTTGTCAAGCATTTATTTTTCTATACATGCCAAATCCAGTTAAACAAATCCAGTTACAATGAAGAGAAGCGATTTTTAATTCATAAGTGTAGCAGTCCGTTCTCTTTCTGTTCGTCAATAAAGTAACGCTTCAATTATTTCTCATATTCCCTACTTTAATTATATTTTATTCAATTTATAAATTTTATAATTAAATTGTTACTAGAACAGAATATCATTCCTACTAAATTAATATTTCATTTGTTAAACTTCAAAAAAAGGTTTTTTTCATAAAAATGCAATTTAGTTGTTTTGATTTAATTATTAATTTAGTTTACGATACCCAAATATACACACGGGATTTTGTCTCTATTGGTGACCATTTTGTTAAATATAATAATAATAATAATAATAATAATAATAATAATAATAATAATAATAATAATAATAATAATAGATTTATTTTACCTGGCAGAAGTGTCTGTTGAAATGTAATGGCATTTCTAAATTTATTTTGTTTGAACTAAATTAATGAATATAAATTAGACATACACGTTTATCTAACAAATTTCATAGTTTAACCTATCACTTCGTTGGTAGTTTCATGAGCCTCATTTCAATCGAACCTGAGAGAGACTCGGTAGAGAGTTTTTACTCTGGACTGCCTAAATAATTTTTTACCACATAAGTACATGAGTTTTTCCCTAGATTTGTGAACATTTTAATGCCGGGTCACCTCCGAGACAACACGAACATTTATATCCATCCATCAATCCATCCATAGTAATTCTGCCCGAAGGCAGGTCCTTCGCTGCAATCATAGCATTTTCATGCTATGCTTGCAGCTTTACTAGGGAATTGTAGGTGTGATAGCTTTCCGTTGCTTTCCACATTGGTGAAGGATGATGATGGCCATATGATTTCGGGGACCGTTTGGGCCTTAACGTTTTCCTGACATTTGCCTAACAGGTGAGGAAAAACCCCGATAAAAACCTCACCCAGAAAAATTGCCCCGACCGGGGATCGAACCCGGGCCCGCTGCGTGACAAGGCAGCACGCTACCTCGAGACCACAACAGTGGACAACATTTATATAAGACGCCAAGTATAGTTACATTCATACTAAACAAGAGGAATATGAAATGAATGATTAACGTGGTCAGATGATGTTTGGAGACTATTTTTGTTTTAATCTCTCCTGACATTTGTCTTATAGGTTAGGAAGAACCCCCCCCCTCAAATAAATTCAAACTCACGAAAGTACTCCGTCAGGAATCGAACTTGGGCCCAATGTGTACGAGGCAACGAAATTACCCTGAAACCAGAGCGGTAGGCGTTTTTTCAATTACGTTTGAGTTGATTATTAAATTGGTTTTCAAAACAGATTTTATAAAATTTTAATTCAGTTGTTTTGAATGTAGTATGGATCTAGTTTAGTTTATGATTCCAATGTATTGGGGCGAAACATTTTACTTGTGATCATTCGTTAAATGCAGCAAATGCCTGTACAATGTAATGGCATTTCCAAATTAATTTTGTTTGAACTAAACGAATGAACGTAAATTACACGTTTCCTGGAAATTGTCTTTCCCTATATCCATTAAAAACATTGCTTGTTTTAATTCATCTGCTGCCATGGATAAACGTATAGAGAATGGAAATGGATTAAATATAAGACAGGTTCCAGACAAAGAGTTTATGATATGGAATGCAAGGTATCATTTGTCAAATTCAAATAAAGAGTTAAAATTAAATAGTAGAATGGAATTGCTTCCTGTTTCAATTTATAAATTTCTATACGCATTATATACAAAATGCCTCTCTTTGTCGAGCATCTCCACTGCCTGCTCGGAGCGGAGAGTGTGTATGTTCGACTCTCCTCAGTAATAGACCTGTTTACGTGACGTGTGGTTGTATCAGAATGCAGGAAAATGTGCAAAGATAAGTCCATTCTTACACAAAGCGGAATATACTAGAAGTCTGTCGCGAGTAGCGCGTGTCAACGTGCAGTTTGTAAACAAAGCGGTCTAAGTACGATGCAACCCAGCCTGTAACTCATTCTTTTTTCAGCCCTAGTGATAACTATTGAAAACTATTAAACCATATTAACAAAATATAACCTTGCAGAATATTTCAAGTGTGGATCATTGTTAACAAACATAACACACAAAGAAATGACATAATGAGTTAACACTTTTAGTGTTATGAACCTGGAATTCTTAAAATTATCTTCGTCTTCACAGATTGAACTGCAAAAGATTCGTTCTGGTCTCATACAGAAAAAAACTGATCTCTATATCGTGTCTTGGCTGTCCCATTTTATATATATATATATATATATATATATATATATATATATATATATATATATAATGGGACAGCCAAGACACGATATAGAGATCAGTTTTTTATATATATTATCTTTAATTTGCTTACTTGTTATAGTCAGCTACTCGATGGCAGTGAAGACCGAGTTCTCGCGACATCTAGTAATAATGGAGAGTGTAATACATATATATAAAAAAAAATAAAGTGTTTGAAGTGGATTCGTCTGGTGGTGTAATGGATATCACGCTGAGGTACAGACTCAGAGATCCGGGTTCGAATCCCGTCCAGGAAGTTATTTTTCTTATCATACCATATTAAGCTTGCATTGCTCAATATTAAACATTTAATTATAACATCGATAAAGCGTCACTGCTATACAGTAAAAAGAAATATTCTCTTTAATTTTCTTACTTGTTATAGTCAGCTACTAGATGGCAGTGAAGACCGAGTTCTCGCGACATCTAGTAATAATGGAGAGTATAATACATATATAAGAAAAATAAGTGTTTGAATTGGATTCGCCTGGTGGTGTAATGGATATCACGCTGAGGTACAGACTCAGAGATCCGGGTTCGAATCCCGTCCAGGCAGTTATTTTTCTTATCATACCACATATATATATATATACTCTTATTTAATATATATATATATATATATATATATATATATATATATATATATATATATATATATATATTAACAGAATAGTGCAAGAATGGAAACAAACAGTAAACAGTGGAATTTCAATAACTAGGAATAAAATAATTCAAACAATATTATATGCTGATGATCAAATAATATTATCAGATTCCGAAGATAGCTTACAAATAGCAGCATATCAATTATTCAAAATTGCCAGCAAATATAATATGAAAATTTCCACATCAAAATCCAAAACAATGGCAATGTGTGGAAAAAACATACAACGGGTGAAAATTGAGATGGATGGAAAAATTATAGAACAAGTGTCATATTTCTCTTACTTAGGAAGTGTATTTGCAGAGTATAAGAGTGACATTGATTGAAAATTACAAAAATATAATAAAATGAATGGGGTAATACGAAGACATTTTGGTTAACAGATGAGGACAGAGACAAAACTAAGATTACATAACATCACAGCAAAAGCTGCTCTAAACTATGGAAGTGAAATTTGGATTTTAAATAAAAGAAACTCTCATAAACTTCTAGTAAGCCAAATGCGCTTCTTACCATCATTGTTAGGAGTTAATAGACTGGATCACCAAAGGAACACTATTATCAGAGGAAAACTTGGAGTAACAAGTTTAAATGAAGATATACAAAGATACCAACAAGAATGGAAAAATCATCTGAGAAGAATGGCAAGAAATAGACTTCCAAAATTGGCATTCCAATATACCCCAACTGGACATAGGGACCAAGGAAGACCAAAACATCGGTGGAAAGATCAAGACCATCTTCGCTAGGTTTACCGTACAGGCCACATGGCCTAAAACGAATTTGTTCATGATGATGATGATGATGATATATATATATATATATATATATATATATGTATATATATATACACCACTCTGACTTATATACATATGAATAACTGTTTTTTTATATGTTCTTGATCCATTCTTTGAATGTGGTGGAACCATTTTTGTTTGTATTCAACTCGTTTCTGCAATTCTATTTAGTTGATTAATTTTTATTTTTTGTCAACTATTTAAAACAATTTCTGATTGTTCCATAAATGTATCTGAATTTGTTCAATTTATTTGCGATATCCCTTTGTTTATCGTATGTTACATCGTAACCAAAGTATTTATACTTATTTACTTGATTTCTTATTATAATATATTTCCTATATATTTTTTTTATCCCTCAGCTGTTACTAAAGTACAAACCAATAGGACATAGAAATGTTGGACGCCCATTTACTAGATGGGAGGATTCATTAAATCCCACTTGATGTGAAAACAGGTCAAAAGGCCTAATTTCATGAAGCAGAAGAAGAAGATATATATATTTGCACGTAGCGGAGAAGACATTTTGAAAGATATAACTTTTGTTTTATTTACAGACATTTCCAGACCATATTATGTTGACATAGCATATAACGTATGCATAGCACATTGTAATTTATCTTTAGTATCAGCAATAATCACTTGATGGTCCGCAAATAATACAGTATCAACGCGTGAAGTCTAATATTTCTTACATATGTGTTCATAGGATCGTAATTCATATACGGCTATAATAATTATGCTTTTTTTGTTATATGTTTTCGAATTTCTGTAGACTGACATTTGATCTGGAATTTAACTAATGTTTATATACAATTAAATGTTTAATAATAATTATCCTTAATGAACTAAGACAATATTGAAAATGTTTACAATATTTAAAATAATAAAAAATTAGTTAAGAATATATTCTGTTAATTAAGAATACATGACTGTCAGGATCATGAAATATCTACAAAGTAATTGGAATATTAAAATAATAGAACCCTCCCAAATTCTTTAAGCAAATAATTTTTATACACTAAAAGTAATATTGCAAAATAGATTAGTATCATGTCAATAATCGATACATAATTATTTTCTAATGCAAAATTAACATGTTTAATATGATGGTAATATTGCTATATTCCACAAAAATGTTAAAAAACTTTAAATTATATTAATATAACATGTTTTATCCAGTTGATTGGAAAACAAACTATATTATGTTGCAGTATTAACTGTTAGCACATAAAAGTCAGCTGGCTACAGATAATTCAAGCCAAAAAGTCATAATTCACAAACTTCATTCAAATTGTTAAATTTTACTTCGGACGAACATTTGGTTAATGAAGAACATAGGAAAAGTAAAAAAAAAAATGCAGACATAAATAAGGATGTGATAATGAATATATTCTCCCAGTCATCATCAATCAAAATTTTAGGCCCAGTAGCATTGTTCCCGTTTCATTGTCCTTCCAAAATTATTTTAATCGGATGACCTGGATGTCGTTATTCTTTTGGATTAAATTTCAAACATAAATTTCCATGTCCGAAAACGTACCATTTCGATGTAAACATAAAGGCCAGTGAAAAGATAGACGCAACAACTGTGAGGCGGAACAGAAGGAGAAGAACATAAATTCTGTTGGTGTTGTTTACATTTATTCCTGTAGTGGAGGATTTTTCTGGAATTCAGATTATATTTTTCTACTTGGTTTGTGATTTTGCCATGTGTGTCCGTTGTCCGTCTCATAAATTTCATTTGTGGCGCACTAGTCCATAATTGTTCACTTTTTCCTTGTTCCGAAATATATAATAGAACTAATTAAACTTTCCGAGGAAAATGTTTATCGACCGTAGAAAAAAACTCTATGTCGCTTGTTTTCTCATACCTGTGTCTTATCTTAACAATTTCGCAAAGTGTTTTCTCAAATACCACAACATTTACTAAAATCTCTTTAGAGATTAACTTAACAACAAACAAATAATAGCATCACCCACGGCCTCCCTCAATATACACAGGGTGTTTCAGAATAAGTATTACAGATTTCTAGGGGTTGTATAAGGGACATTGTAGATAAAGTTCTGATTAGGATCCCATGTCCGAAAACGTATCATTTCGATGTAAAATTGGTTTAAAGATTGAAACACAATGGGCTAATATCGTGTGACTTCTGTTTTAGAATAAGTATTACAGACTTCTAGGGGTTGAAGTCGTAAAACAAGTGTGGTTCCACGTAGCGACCTGGTCGTTCGTTGCACAAAGTGTACCTGCAACGCATACTTTCATACACATGCCTCACAAGACCTGGTGTGTGTTTGATAATTTCTGCTGCCACCAGAATTCGTGCAAGAAGATCTTTGTCCGACTCGACAGGTGTAGTAAAACCCCTGGATGTTTATAATACTTATCTCAAACACGAGTCACGATAACAGCCCATTCTGTTTCGGTCTTCAGACCTATTTTACATCGAAATAGTACGTTTCTGGACAATCAAAATATTATTTATTAAATCCCCTCTACAACCCCAGAAGTCTGTATTACTTACTCTGAAACACCCTGTATATCCCTAAATATAAAAACATATGCCATACACACACACATTGCATGACTTGAAGGTTTAGATTAAGTATCGATCTCTCGCTGAGGACCTGCCTTCTCAATACTGTCTTATCTTGAAGTGAAGAAATTTTTGTTCAACATTTCTTGCAATATTTCATCAGAATCATTTTCTTGAAATTGTCCTCCTTCTCTTTTCTTCAGGCTCTGGTTATTGCAGCCTGTTTGATATTTCTGTGTTTACAATTTATTTAAGGTTCATTGTTATTAGTGAATATATTGAATACTCTTTCGAGCATTATTTACCATTTCTGTGAAGTACGTGTAACATTTTTGACTTTCTAAAGCATAGCAAGAATTTCCGTCAATATAGAATGGGAGTTCAAGCAAGAAAGAATCGGTTCCCATATGGATGCTACTTGATTTGGATCAGGTGGTTCAGGAATATTTCTAGAAAATTTATGACGTACCCAAGATTGTTATACAGGAATTAAAGTAATCTGAGGAAAATGAACCTTTCTAGCTGTAGTGAAGGTCGATTTTGTTTTGATGTTAAGGATCTCTAGCTCAGAGGAATACGCTGATGATAGCCGGAATGAACTTACTTAAAAACAAGAATTGACAGATTCAGGAATCAGGATGTGAGGGAGGAATGCAATATCATAGATGTTGAGACATTTATTACAAGGAAAAGGGAATGGAATGTCCATGTAGACAGAGCTGACAATACGAGGCTTATTAAATCAGCGAAGAACCTACGCTCTAGAGGAAAAAGTGAAGTGGGCAGACTCCTCAAAAGATGGAGTGAGACGAAATCATCATTGACTAATATGTGTAAATAAACAGACATATATATGCCTATATGAAAGAAAAACAGAAGAAGTTAGGGATCTACCATTATTGTAAGCTACGAATTTTGAATATATAGAGTGATTCAGAAATACGGCTATACGTTTGATCGCATTTTGTGACGGAAATATTATTATTAAAGGAAATATGATGTTATCATCGGAAAGGGAATCCTTCAAATTACAACAATAGAACAAAACAAAACAAATCACTGCTCACGTACAGCTTGGCGGGTTGATTTTTGTGGGCTAGCGTCGAACGCCTCCTCAATTCTCTTCTTTGCTTCTGCATCCGTGCTAATGCGAGGCCTTCCAGGAGGTTTGATTTTCTGCATCCTTCCCGTTTCCAGCAGTCGTTTTCTCCACTTCCTCACAGTCGACGGCTGCAATGCTACGTTAAACTCACGTCTTGCCCGTCTTACGGCCTCACGATCATTAGCATACGTTATTGCCCATGCAGCAATTGTAATTTGCGGTTGCATATTCAACGCCATTTTGACTAATGGCGTAAGTTCTACATTGTTTTGTTTTATTACATGTTTGTAATTTGAATAATTGCCTTTCCAACGGTAACTTCGTATTTCCTACAGTGGTAACATTTTCATCACACAACGCGATCAAACGTATAGCCATATTTATAATTCACCCCGTACACTGAAGTTTTAGAAAATTAATCAACTTAATATTGAGCCCCCCAAAATAGCTGTAAATAATAGTCCTTGATTTTGTCCACAATAACAACTAGTTGCCGATATCAAAAATGCGTGTTTATAATCACACCCACTGCATTGTACGTGATTCGGATATCGCGCTGGGCGGATAGATGGTGTTAAGTAGTTTATTTTCAATTTACGCACCGCTTCAGCAGATCACTTTAGTAGAAGCCCGTATCGAAAATAGCGGCTTCTTGTGCGCGGTAGTATAATTGATTGTTAATGTTCTGTTTCTTTATGTATAAGAACTTCATCATCATCATCAACAACAAGAAGGATTAAGCCCAATGGCCTGTTCCGATCTCATTATAGGTTGAAATGTTCCTTCCATCTCTTCAATGGTCTTCCCAACATTCTTCTCCCTTTTGGTTTATAAGTATGCATTCTTCTTGGTATGCGCTGTTCATTCATTCGTAATACGTGCTGAAGATAAGCATTTTGATAATATTTTATTCTTTCACAGAGATTAAATATATTAAGTTATGTTCTTATATATTCGTTTTTCTTTTTATCGGCCCTTTGATATCTTGCTATTGCTCTCAAGATCTTCATTTCTGCAGCCTTCATTTCGCTTTTTATCCAGTTAATTTCAGCTTGAAATTGAGAGCTTATTCCTACTCGCCATAAAACTCTGGTTTCAACAGTGCTAGTGATAGTTGAGGTTTCTCTTTGACTAAGATCCTGTATGCAACGCAAAACTGTTATGTGAGCAAGAGTCTTGTACAGCACTGATTTAAAGGCAACACCAAGAAAAAGTACAATGTAGGAGGTACGAAGTTAAAGTTTATGGCGGAGAAGATGTAGCCTACGTTGCTTTTGTTCTCCAGAATCTAATCTTACAATGAAGCATTTACATTAGTCTCCGCCCGGACTTTGTGCTACAGGCAAAACAATACCAGGCTCCTACAAATGTTCAAACTATGATTCCTCCTTGTAAATGGGATCCAGAGTCTTGCAACCCAGTCATTCTCAACAGTAAGTTATTGTTCCACTAATGCTTTCAATCTCTTCACTTGTCTCATCAAGACGCTGCCTTATTTTTGATATAATTACCTATGTCAAGCCACAGTTCTCAAATCTATTGAGTCGCATTTTAGAAGATTTTCCAAAGTATTATTGTATTGTATTGTATTGTAAGTCTATGTTTTCCCTTTACAGAGATTTAGGCGCTCTCCCCCTACAGGGAGGAATTTGAACCATACTAATTTAGTTACACTTGTTTTCGTATAGATGTCATTTTGAGTGGTCCATGGTCAGCGTTCCGCCTCATACTGACATCTAGGAAACCAAGGTAGCACTAGGACGGGAAAATTCGGTAAATTTTGCTTACAGGCCTTTTCATTCAGGCTTAAGGATTTTTCACGAGCCTGAAAATCTTCAGACTCGGGACCCACGGCTTAAAGTCCCTCCCGGAGGACTTGCTCCTTGGATTTTTCCGTCCTAAAAAATCCATCGACCCCGGCCGGGTTTGAACCCGCCACCCTCGGGACCAGAGGCAAGGAGCATAACCACTGGACCACCGCGGCCGACTTATTTTCCAAAGTACGTCTACTAAAAACACAGTCAAATGAAATGTTTAATCTATCAGTGAAATCAATACGACTTTCATTTATCTTAACACCCATATTATTATAATAAATAAACATCCTCAACTCGTGATCAAGTCCGGGTCGGGTCGAGGAATGAGATGAGATGAAGTCCCTATATGTATAGAGGTCTGTGAATGACAAGGTGCCGGTCAACACACCGTCACTGGAGCGGATGAATGAAATGAAACGAAATTAATGAGATGAGTATGGAGAAATGTTGGAATGAAATTTGTGGCAGGGGAAAAACTGGAGAAACCCTGAGATAACCTGCCCTAGCTCCGTTTCATCCAGCACAAAACCTACTCAATCGAGGGACCCCAGTGGTGAGAGGCGAGCGTCTAACCGCTTAAGCGGCGAAGACCCCACACCTCTTATTAATAATCTTTAATATATTTCCATTCGCAATTTATAATCAAGGAACAATTCATTTTCTATTAATCAATAATACAACAACGCCCTAATTAAAGTATATAACTTCCCTATAATATGAACCCATTAGCTTAATTTAACTTACTTTTCCTCTATAAAGGTATATTTTAGGTTAAAATTATATACACAATCAAGTTTCACCACATATCTCATAGGGGAGATGTTGATATAATTTTGTAATTTAGAATATTGCAGACGTCTGTTATTACCGGAAAGATTTCTAAATTAAAATCGGGAAAGATTGACATGCTACGAGTTATTGGTAAATCCAGAAAATTGGATAAACTTGGGTAAATTTCTGGACAAAACGCGGAAAATAAGAACAACACTCATTCATGAATAAATATATGTTATCAAAATGCAATAACATTAATTCTTAATAATTATATATAAATTAATTAATGAATAATACTATTGTGTTATTATTTAATTGTAATATTACTGTGTTTTCTTTATGTAATTGTAATGTTATTGTTTTTTTAGTGTATAATGCTATTGTGTTATTATTTAACTGTAATATTATTGCGTTTTCTTTATGTAATTGTAATGTTATTGCTTTTGTTTTGTTGTTTATTTTTCTTCACACTAGTACCAATTATTATTTTATTGTATCGGACTGCCAACAGCACGTACGGCTTACTGCCCGTGCGACCCATATTTGTAAATAATATTGTAAATATCTTACTTTTTGTCTAATAAAGTCCTACTACGACTACTAATTTTGTATGTTCCAACATAACTCTGGGGCACCTGGAGCATTATAAACCAAACTTGATATGTGTTATGTACAAACTAGAAGAGATACTGCAATGAGTAATTACCCTAGCTCTCGTACGAGGTGAGACAGGGTTACAAGTAAATATAATTAAAAACACTACGGATATTATACTAATTCCGAGCTAAGTTTCAGTTGACATGTAATCAAACCAGATCTATGACTGTATTTTCATTGGTCGAATAACGGTTTTACATATAAGAGTGTATGAAAATGTAGTTCGTGCTCTAAATACTCGAAACATAGAAAATGAAAATATGTATTATGTAGCACATGTAATATATAAGTTATATGGGAGAATCCTAAAAGAGTTAATTACAGTTTTATTATCTCATATATAAAAATTGTTTGTTTGTTCGTACTTTATGCCCGGCCATATCGTTGATCCGATTGTAATGAGGTTTTTTGCAAAATGTTCAGAAGATTCCCGGGATGAACATAAGCTATAAGAGAGTTGTGATACTCAACTACGACACCCTTAAAAATCGCCCTTTGTAGTGGAAAACGTGAAAAAAGTAGCTCTTTGGACGCTTAAATGGCTTACGCTGCCTAAACCATAAGAAAAACACAAAATTAATATACACAGAATTGAATATCTCAAAACGCTCTACAAAAAAGTCCGCGACAGCATATGTTTATCTCTTACGGATAACTCACAAAAGCCATTTTTGTCTTTCATTGATACCAAGAGTCCCTTATCTCATACGGATAACTCACAATAACCATTTTAGTCTTTCATTAATACCAAGAGCCTCGCGCCGTAGCCGAGTGGTTAAGGTAAGAAGTCTTGGAGCAGAACTACGAGACTTACGATGGTTCGAGTCTCTACGGGGGAAGAAATTTTTCTCATGGAATGTCGGCCAGTATGGTACCGGTGCACAGTGGGTCAGAAATAAAATCTAGCTGGGGGAAAAAAACCAAAAAAAAACCTGTTTTGACTCACTCTCATCAATTTATCTTTTTTTTACTCTAATATAATTGTTATATGACGGTTCTAAACTTACCTGCAAAGGAGTGTACAATTCTAATATTCATGACTATGTGACGTCATTATTCACACTTCTTGAGCCACAACAGAAGGCTGTAAGAGGTTTTCTTGCGAACTTATTTATTAATATCTAATTATGTCCTGATTGCTGAATTTTATGGTAAAAAAGTAAGATTTTTATCGTCCGCCCATGACATGAGAATTGAACGTTCGGGCAGGACAACGTATGCCGGGTACGCTAGTATTGAATAAGCATTATTTTATTCTTACGCGTAAACAGTGCAGAATAAGTTGGAATTTGAATTGTTTCTCAATGGCAGCTATTGTATAATTTTTAAACATCGAAAGGAGAGCATTTTAGAGGCGGAGAGAAATAACTTTGAATCTTTTAAAAAATAGTTTAGTCAAAAATTTCCCAAATTAGGCATTGAGGATGTGGTGAAAATAACAGTAGAATATTAAACTTATAGGTGAGTTAGCATGGAGCATAAATTCTGCTTGCCGTGAAATTGTAAATAAAAAAATCTATCGGCATCATGAAATAAGTTTAAAAGTTTGTTTAAGTAGTTCCATATATTTTTTGCCATAAACAAATATAAAATGGAGGAAATTTGTAATTACTGATACCATCTTATTCAGTCTTATTTTCTGGAAAATACGATGTTGCCTATGAACAATGTTTCTATCGTTCGACAGTTCCGTACACAATTCCGTCATATGGCAGTTAAAAATAGTATCGGGCTTCCCTCAATAGACGGAGAAGGCGGATTAATACCTTATGCAAGTTTATTTAAAGTACAACTGGAACTTACTTACTTACTCACTGGCACTATCGAACCCATAGGTTCATGGCCGCGCGGACATAAGCTCTCCATATATCCCTATCCTGAGCTAATGCTTTCAAATCATTGCCTGTATAATCTACTTCCCTCAAATCATAGTTAATGTTATTCTTCCACCTCATTCATGGTCTACCAACTGGGCGCCTTCCCTCTGGCTTTCCTACAAGAAGCTTCCACGCTAGTCTTTCATTCCACATACGTGCAATATGTCCTGCCCATCGCAGTCAACAAGACTTAGCTGTTCTTATTATATCTGGCTACCTATAAAGACCATGCAGTTCATTGTTATTTAGTCTTCTCCATTCAACTGTCTGTTCATCTCTCTTTGGTCCAAAAATGTTCCTAAGTACTTTATTCTCAAATACTTATAACCTCCCTTAGCTTAGAATTAGTATATTATCGAATTCTAAGTTTTCAATGTCCCTAAGCTAATATGTGACAGTCTCGATTGCATTAAATCAATGTTTGACCCTTATTTACCCCTAGCAGATAATATTAAAAATGATGGAAAAAGACCGGTTTAAGTATAGAGTCCATAGTATTCAGATTCACGAAGTTAATTGATGTAAAGAAGATTGAGATAAACACCTTGTAATTGGTAAAATAAAAGTTTGATTTGAAGATAAAATATTTAAGTACTATTTAGTAGAAAAACATTTGAGGAGACTGAAGAAAAATTACGATTTTCCAATATTATATTGTAATTTTTTATATAAACTGTCACCTCAACGAAATTTTACCATGACTTTGGTAAGTATTGACATTGAGGTCAGTCAAGCTAAAGTTAAATTTAAATATTTTAACCTGAAAATGACGCTGCTTGATACCTGGACAGTGACCAACTACCTTCTGCTGAGGATTGAGTGGTCCGAAAGGCATACATTGATTTATTCATTTTAACAGTTGAGGAGACCGAAAAATAAGGTACAATTTTATAATTTCATATTGGAGACTATTTCAGTCTCTCAAGTTTTTATAGTAGATATATTTTAGTTTATTAAGTTTTTACTTCAGTGATATTTTTGTTTTGTTAAGTTGTTTGTGCTCTGTAGGAGGAAGTTGCAACACGGGGCACGCACACTCTTGGTTTCGTCATAGGTCGATGTGGCCGCGTTACATGTGTCCGGGATTTGATACGGCATTTCTCGAGATAATTTGTTCTAAGAAGATCATCATCAGTCCACAATTGGGACTTAAGTATAGGTATTTGGGACAAATATTGTTAATTCGCGTCCAATAGCGTGATTGTGAATTCATCGTGCAGAGCGCCTCGTTGCTAACCTAAGTTTACCACATGTTGTATTTCACAGAATTTGAGTGTCTAATAAATAAGTTTTATATATACTATTCTGAGTGTTTAGTATACAGTCCACATATAACAGGACCGTTTAAGTGCTTGGACGGCCGAACTCTATCCAGCATAGAACTACCAATTGCGTTACTAGCAATTGAGTGAACCAAGCATCTCTCGATCTTGTGCTACGACAAGAACCCGGGAACTCACAAAACACATATAATTATTTTTTATAATATTGTGTATTAGTATTTGTTTCGAAGAGTTTAACATCGCTTTATTTTTAAAAGGGATGCTCTCATACTACGGACAATTTTCTGTTGTTGGATGTCATTCATATGATTTCACGATCATTAACTTTTCGCGTTCGGAAGTGCAGTTTAAAAATTATCCTATTGAGATACAGAATAACATTTTAAGATAATTGAAAGAAATTAAGAAAAACATGTTTTTTATTTTATACAAAATTATTTAATTTACATAAATATTGTCACTTCAGTCCGTATTAATGGAGAATAGTCAAATTTCTTGGAATTAAGTTCACAGATGTTTACACAAAATTTCACTTTATTTATTTCACAGAATTTCACGGATTTTATAAATAATAATTTGCTGCTGGGGGGGTTCAGTGGCGCAAGGGGTTAGACTCTTGCCTCTCACCTTTTAGGTCTTGTGATCGGGTCTCGATCACTCCATGCGGATTTCGTGGTGAATTAAAGAGGTTGGGTAGGTTTCTCAGGGTTTCTCCCGCTTTTCCCTGCCAAAAATTTAATTCCGCCATTCCCCTATACTCGTCTCATTCATTTCTTTCATCCAGTCCTGTGATGGTGCGTCAGGTATGAACGGTCAGCAACTCTGTCGCTCACAGACCTATATAAATAAAAGGAATTCATCTCATTCCTCGATCAGACCCTGAGTTAGATACCTATAATTGTCTACTAATAAAGCATATTTTCACAATTTACAGTATTACTCATTTCTTTACACTAACTGGCGGTTTCACTGAAAAATAATCTTGTCTTCGCACTTCAGGCCACTTCGGCATCATAACGCCGCAGTATTAACATTCACTGGTTCATAATCCAGATTCACTTTCAACTGGTGTATCCGACCTCGCATTTTCTTATATATCCGAAGATATGAATAATCTTGATCTCAATCAAAACACTTCCAAGGTTGAAAACTGGATAACCGAATTTTCCAGAATGGAGGTACAGACGCGTGTGGAAATTTCTTCACGAGCTAACGGACTCTTCAGTTGTCAACTCGCGAATTGCCCCCCCCCCCAAACCCTTCCACATAATGCAAGGGAAGACTCTGGTCTCGCTGCCGCATGCGAAATTCAAAAGATAGGTAACAATACGTCGAAATATTTATTAAGAATTAGGTAGCAGTCCGGGTGTACTGCTCTCAAGATTTTCATTCCATATTTCCTTGTTCTATCTCTTGATCTTCTTTCTCTTAGTTCGTAGTCAAAAGCAATCACCGGCCATGTATCAGGATCCATTTTACCACGTACTCTCTCCATCTCCTTCCATATTTTTTTGATATCCCTGATTATATTTCAGTCGGCCACAGAGTACTAGTAATTATGTCCCTTGCCTCTGGTCACAGATTAAAACCCGGCCGGGAACGATGGAATTTTTAGGATGGAAAAATCCAAGGAAAAGTCCTCCGTGATGAACTTTAAATCGTGGATCCGAAGTCTGAAGATTTTCTGGCTCGTAAAAGATTCTTAAGCCTGATAAAGATGCCTCTAAGCAAACTTTACAAACCTCCATCATTTTAGTAATATCTTATTTGCCTGATAGATGTCTCATTTGGTCGTTACGTTGACCGCATACCAATAATTATAATTAAATTTTCAATTGAGTTGGTGTTTACTTGATGAAAATCCATATTTATTAATGAAATAAAAATTAAACGTAGTTTTATTAAATTTTCATATTTATTATATAATTCAGTGACAGCTGTTTCGGTACACTGTACCTTAATATTTAATTTTAGGAAGTTATATTTTGAGGTTATTTTAATTATATTATTTTTGGTCTGGACATCTTACCTCAATATTAATGTTGATTTGTTCTTGGACATGTTTCAAAACAATTCTGTTTTATCGTCAGCTTTCCCAGACTGGTTTTATTTATGTTGCATTATGTTGCACCACCTGGATGTCGATTTCAGCTCCATCCTGTGGTTGGCCAAAGAACCTCCAAACAAGGTCACCCTCCATCGGAATATCAAAATTCATAACTCTGTTTCTGTTCTTCTGAATATAATTTTTTTCCCAAATAGTCAGCTCTTTTGTATTCTCTAACTGTTTTAATACTTTAGTGTCTGAATTAATATTGTGTTTTTCAGACCAAACATGAGCAGCAACTGCAGATTTTTCAATTTCTCCATTTTTTATATTTCTTATGTGTTCCTTGGTTCTAATTTTTTAGGTTTCTTTTTGTTTTCCCTATATATATATATCATTTCACAACCCATGCATTCAATTTGATATATTCCTGACTTTTTATTTTTATCAGTTTTTTTTAATTTTTGTTGGTTTTTATTAGTTTATTTAAATTGTAGTTATTTTTTGGTGCTAATTTAATATTAAACTTCTCAAATATATTTTGAAATTTATTATGTACCCAGGGGTGATATGTGAATTTCTTATATTTTTTCATAGGTGGTTCTTCTTTTTCAAGATTACTTCTGTTTATCATTTTTTGTTTTTTATACTTTTCTATCCTTTTATGTACCATTTTTTCATCAAACCCATTTTCTCTTGCTACTTTGATTATGTGTTTTTTCTCATGTTTGAAATCTTCTTTGTTTAAGGGTAAGTTTACCAATCTATGAGTTAAACTATTAAATGCTGCTAATTTATGTCCAATTGGATTGAACCCTGTTGATTTTATAAAATTTTCCGTATGAGTTTCTTTCCTATGAATCCTGAATTCAATTTTTCTTTTTTCTTCGTTTCTGACCAATTTAAGATCCAAAAAAGGTATTTGTTTATTGTCTTCTATTTCTTTGGTGAATTTAATGTTTGTACTCTGTAAATTTAATAGTTTTAGGGAATTTTCTACATGTTTTTTCTTTAACAATACAAATTATATCATCAACATATCTACTCCAAAATTTAAACATAGTAGGATGTGCTTCAGTGATTTTACATTCAAAATCGCTCATAAATAAATTTGCCAGGAAAGGTGATAATGGGTTTCCCATTGAGAGCCCTGATTTTTGTCTATAGAAACTCCCATTGAATGTAAAAAACATTTGGTCAATGCATAACTCAGTTAATTTCAAATAATCTTCTTTGATCTCTCTGTCTATGTTGTTTTTTCTTAACGAATTGTTCAATATCTCCAAAGTTTTTTGTTTTGGTACATTTGTGAATAGTGAAACTACATCAAACGAAACCAACCTATCTGTGGGTTCAATTTCCACTTTTTCTAATTTGTTAACTAATTCCAATGAATTTTCAATCTGCAGACTTTCAAAATTATTAATTCTTTTAAATTGACTATTCAGCCATTTCGAAATTTTGTAGGTTGGTGATCCAATATTGTTAATTATTGGCCTCATTTTGTTTCCAGGTTTGTGAATTTTTGGAAGTCCACGTATATTAGGGTTTATTGGGTTGCTTACTTTTCATTGAAATTTTTCTTTCTTGGATAGAATTTTAACATTTTTAAAACAGTTTTCCACTTTTTTTTATGGTTTTTGGTAGGGGGTCATTCTTAATTTTTTCATACTCTTTTTCTTTCAAAAGTTCTTCCTTTCTATTTTGATAATCTTCTTTGTCCAGAATTATAATTTGGTTACCCTTATCTGATTTTGTATATACAAAAAACTTTGGAGATATTGAACAATTGGTTAAGAAAAAACAACATAGACAGAGAGATCAAAGAAGATTATTTGAAATTAACTGAGTTATGCATTGACCAAATGTTTTTTACATTCAATGGGAGTTTCTATAGACAAAAATCAGGGCTCTCAATGGGAAACCCATTATCACCTTTCCTGGCAAATTTATTTATGAGCGAATTTGAATGTAAAATCACTAAAGCACATCCCACAATGTTTAAATTTTGGAGTAGATATGTTGATGATATAATTTGTATTGTTAAAGAAAAACATGTAGAAGATTCCCTAAAACTATTAAATTTACAGAGTACAAACATTAAATTCACCAACGAAATAGAAGACAATAAACAAATACCTTTTTTGGATCTTAAATTGGTCAGAAACGAAGAAAAAAGAAAAATTGAATTCAGGATTCATAGGAAAGAAACTCATACGGAAAATTTTATAAAATCAACAGGGTTCAATCCAATTGGACATAAATTAGCAGCATTTAATAGTTTAACTCATAGATTGGTAAACTTACCCTTAAACGAAGACGATTTCAAACATGAGAAAAAACACATAATCAAAATAGCAAGAGAAAATGGGTTTGATGAAAAAATGGTACATAAAAGGATAGAAAAGTATAAAAAACAAAGAATGATAAACAGAAGTAATCTTGAAAAAGATGAACCACCTATGAAAAAATATAGGAAATTCACATTTCACCCCTGGGTACATAATAAATTTCAAAATATATTTGAGAAGTTTAATATTAAATTAGCACCAAAAAAATAACTACAGTTTAAATAAACTAATAAAAACCAACAAAAATGAAAAAAACTGATAAAAATAAAAAGTCAGGAATATATCAAATTGAATGCATGGGTTGTGAAAAGATATATATAGGGAAATCAAAAAGAAACCTAAAAATTAGAACCAAAGAACACATAAGAAATATTAAAAATGGAGAAATTGAAAAATCTGCAGTTGCTGCTCATGTTTGGTCTGAAAAACATAATATAAATTCAGACACTAAATTATTAAAACAGTTAGAAAATACAAAAGAGCTGACTATTTGGGAAAACATTTATATTCAGAAGAACAGAAACAGAGTTATGAATTTTGATATTCCGATGGAGGGTGACCTTGTTTGGAGGTTCTTTGGCCAACCACAGGATGGAGCTGACATTGACATCCAGGTGGTGCAACATAATGCAACATAAATAAAACCAGTCTGGGAAAGCTGACGATAAAACAGAATTGTTTTGAAACATGTCCAAGAACAAATCAACATTAATATTGAGGTAGGGTGTCCAGACCAAAAATAATATATATAAATATTGTATTGTTGCTCATATCAGTTGGAACACAATTCATAATTTGTTAACATGTCTGCAGAAGGTACAGTGTACCGAAACAGCTGTCACTGAATTATATAATAAATATTAAAATCAAATAAAACTACGTTTTATTTTTATTTGATTAATAATTAAATTTACTTAGTACAGTAACTCCTAACAAAAGAGAAGCTAAGGACCAACATTGGGGAGTTACGCCACTATAGATAGTAATCATATTTATAATATTAAATAAACTCCTATTGACCGTGCTGTACTTTATCTTGTGTACGTAGCTAGAAGTTCGAAATTCTCATTTATCTAGCTACCATTTTATTTCCATCGTATGTTCCCCATGTTCAAGAATCAATCACAAAATCTAATTATTGACTTTCAGATCCCTTTACATAGGCCTAATTTAAAAGTCTTAAAATGTGTCAAGTTTCAAATATATTTAGCAGTATAAATACAAAATATATCACATACATACAACTTTGTTTCTTAAAAAGAGCTGCGTGTAAGATAATACAAGTTAGAAACTTCCGAAAAGAATTTTAGTTCTCTCCAATGAACAAGGAAATCAAGCATCTTCTGTAGAATACAATAGGGAGTCATGTGAAAGAAGAATACGAAAGTAAGTCTTCATGTAGAGAGAGAGAATGCGCGGGATGCTTATTTAAATTTTAAGAAGAGACTCTAAATTCGAAGGATTTCCTATATCTCCATTATCTAAAGAATTCAGAGAATGTCGAATCAAACACCCTAAGTTTCTCTCTTTTTGCATTGCCTCTCCACAAATAATTACAATTCAATATGAGATAAAAATCTTTTCCGTTTACAAGTTATATTGTATTGTATTTTAAGCCCATGTTTTCCCTTAACAGAGATTTAGGTTCTCTCCCCTACAGGGAAGAATTTGAACCATAGTAATTTAGTTACACTTGTTTTCGTATAAATATAATTTTGAGTGATCCATGGTCAGCGTTCCGCCTCATACCGACATCTAGGAAACCAAGGTAGTACAAGGACGAGAAAATTCGGTAAATGTTGTTTAGATGCCTTTTCATTCAGGCTTAAGGATTTTTTACGAGCCTGAAAATCCGCAGACTGGGGACCCACGGATTAAAGTCTCTCCCGGAGTACTTGCTCCTTGGATTTTTGCGTCCTAAAAAATCCATCGGCCCCGGCCGGGTTTGAACCCGAAACCCTCGGGACCAGAGGCAAAGAGCATAACCACTAGTCCACCGGGGTCGACAAGTTATATGAGAACTAAAAGCTGATAATAATTAACTTAAACAATTAATACCGTTTGCCACATGAATAGGAAAATTAAAAAAAAATATTATTTTTTCCTGCTCACTATTAAGAGGAATCGGTTGTGAACAGGGACAAAAAGTAATTCGTAATCAAACAACTGGATCTTAAATACCTGGAATTATTATTTGTTATGTTATTTCACAAAGAAATAAATAAATTTTAATTCATAAAAATTAGCAGCGTATAAATTAAACGAAGTAATTTGGTCCCGAGGGTCGCGGATTCAAATCCGGCCGGGGTCGATGGATTTTTTAGGATGGAAAAAATTCAAGGAGCAAGTCCTCCGGGAGGGACTTTAAGCCGTGGGTCCCGAGTCAGAAGATTTTCAGGCTCGTAAGAGATCCTTAAGCCTGAATGAAAAGACCTGTAAGCAAAATTTACCGAATTTTCCCGTCCTAGTACTACGTTGGTTTCATAGACGTCAGTATGAGGCGGAACGCTGACCATGGACCACTCAAATGACATCTATACGAAAACAAGTGTAACTAAATTAGTATGGTTCAAATTCTTCCCTGTAGGGGGAGAGCGTCTAAATCTCTGTTAAGGGAAACATGGGCTTACAAGAACAGAGAAATTCAATATGAAACTCTCTGATAGTAAGTCGAAAGTAATAGCATTCAACGGGAAAGGTCATATGAGGTCTAAAATCAGCATTAATAACAGTATATTACGACAGGTGCATCATTTCTATTATTTAGCATGCAATGTATCATACTGCCAGAAGGAAGATATTAATATTAAATTAAATAAATTTTACAGGATATGTGGCACTATAAAACGGACATTGAAAAATAAAACATTGAGAACACAAATAAAATATTACAAAATTTCGGCGATGCCTGTTTTAACATATGAAAGTGAGAATTCAACTCTTAACCGTTCAAACAGAAGAAAAATAGAAACTGCAGAAATGAAGTTGCTACGTTCAGTAGCAGGTGTGAGAATTTCGGACAGAAAAATAAATCAAGATATTACAAAATACTTAAATATTTTTAATTTAACAAATATAATTGATAATGTGAGAAACAACTGGTATGAACATGTTAAAAGAATGCTACAGATAGAATCCCCCAGCTGTTATTATAGTACAAACCAATACAATAAAACAAAGAAGTGTTGGACGCCCATTTACTAGATGGGAAGATTCATTAAATCCCACTTGATATGAAAACAGGTCATAAGGTCTAATGTCATGATGTGGAAGTAGTAATAGTAACTCACAAATATGTATACAGCATTGACATCCGAATGAATAAGTAGGCTACTCGTGGACGGGTGAAGTTTAGATTCAGAAGAAAGAATACATATAGAATATACGAAATATAAAGTTTTAGTTAAAGGGAGAGGAAAACAAAATGTATATATTTAGGAGACAGTTTCAAGACTTTAAATAAATAAATAATTGTAGTTTTAGGTATCTTAAAATTTTCGGTCCGAATAAATTTATAGTACATAATTCCTAAAATATTGAACTCTTATTGGAATATATTTCTTAAGAACTACACGAATTAGGGCAATTAAATTTTCTGGACACTTTATTTACTATATGGTCACACTCCTGCAACATATTTATTAATATACATTTTCAAAAACCATGTTTTCCTCAAACGTTTATATGACAAAACTGACTATATAATTTTCCTACATTAAAATCAGTTGGGGGTTCTATTCAAAACAATACAGGTTTAACAATAAGAATGTTGGGATAAACTTTTATGTACAATGGCTATTTGTAGTTATAATGTCACTTTCCTATTTATTATAGAAGATGAAAAATACTATCTCAGTATAGATATGCGATGACCAACTTTGAATTATATAAAACTAGCTGGCCCGTCGAACGTCGTATCGCCTTTAAATAGTTTTACGTTAATTTTTCCGATGTTTTAATAGTTATCTGCTATTCGCGGCGGAAACATCCAACAAATCAAAGATCATAAAAATCGGACCAGCCGTTCTTGAGTTATAAATAGTGTAACTAATCCGACTAATCCCGGCCACGCGTTGCTGTGGCTAAGGTATACGTTAAATTACAGGGTGGACCGCTCGAATGGACCTAATTTCAATTGCTTGTTACTGGCAAACGGTTGAAGATAGAAACTTAAAACAACGTTCATAGTACAGAAAAACTCACCAAGTTTCGAATCCTGTCGGTAGATGGCACAAAGATACGTTTCTCGTTCTTAGATTTAATTGTTTGTGAAAATGGCGACTCCGCAGATGAAAGCGCAAGCTGTTTTGTGGTATGCGGAGTTTAAATCAATCATTAGAGTTCAAAGGGAGTTCCGGCGTGTGTTTTAACCGTGATGCTCCAACTGCTAGAAGCATAAAGAAGTGGCGTGATACATTATTAGCTACAGGATCTGTGTTGAAGAAGCATGGTGGTGGTCGCAGAGCATCCGATGAAATGGTAGCAAAGTTCAAGCCGCATTTGAGCGAAGCCCCGGAAGTCATTAAGAAGAGCTTCGCGGGAACTTCAAATACCAAAATCGACATTACCACGGATTGTCCACAAACGCCTCAACTGCACGCATATAAAGTGCAGTTAGTGCAACGTCTGGAGCCGAATGACATGCCGAAACGAGTGGAATTCGCCAATACGATGCTGGACCGTCTCGGCGCTGATCCTGACTTCATGACCAAGATTTTCTTCTCGGACGAAGCCACTTTCCATTTGTCAGGCAAGGTAAACCGGCATAATGTGCGGATCTGGGGATCGGAGAATCCTCACGCTATTCAAGAGCATGTTCGTGATAGTCCGAAGATGAATGTTTGGTGCAGTTTGTCACATAATAAGGTCATTGGACCGTTTTCTTCGCCGAGAAAACTGTTCGTGGTACCACATATCTTGACATGCTGGAGCAGTTCTTCTTTCCACAAATTGAACAACTGCAGCCTAACATCGTTTTCCAGCAAGATGGTGCTCCTCCCCACTGGTCCAATGAAGTTCGTACGACTTTGGACAACATTTCCCTGGCCGTTGGATTGGTAGGGGAGGACCAATCGCGTGGCCCCCGAGATCTCCCGATTTAACACCACTGGATTTCTTTCTCTGGGGTTATGTCAAAGATAAAGTTTACACCACCCCAGTCAAAGACCTTCGTGATCTTCGTGAGCGCATCATAGAGGCTATTGAGAACATTCCAGAAGACATACTCCAACGTACTTGGCAAGAAATTGTTCATCGCTTTGATATCGTCACAGTGACTGCTGGGGCTCATATAGAGATGTGGTGATCTGGATATCAAAACTTGGTGAGTTTATCTGTAATATGAACGTTGTTTTAAGTTTCTATCTTCAACCGTTTGCCAGTAACAAGCAATTGAAATTAGGTCCATTCGAGCGGTCCACCCTGTATGTTGTAGTAAACTAAGTGAGAAATCTAAATCAGAAAGTTTTTGTTTTACACAATTTTTTAGTTCTGGTACGCTAACTACACCCGGTGGTGGTTTATGTGGAAGTGGTTTTGTTGATTGAGATGAATTTATGTTGTCTGCATTCTCAGTATCATCCATAAGTGTATCGTAATGATTATATACATTTATTGGTGGAATATTTTGAGGAGGCTTGCTGATTTGATTATACTTTCGTTTTTTTCTACGAACTTGTTGGCAGTTTGGATTCTCATCATCATCAAGAAGTCTCTGTATAATAATATCACCTTGTGATATATTATAGTCATCTTGTTTTTCATTTAACTGAGGCATGGAGATTGTTTCTGTAATATTAGGCATATTAGTATAACTAACAGACTTACTTACAGTTCTGTATTCCGTTCCTTGGGACCTTCATATGTTTTTAAAATTGACATTCGTCTTAAATGTAAGATTTATGTCACATAGGCCTATACCAATTTGCGGAAATACACTTGATATCTTATCATTCATGGTCTCTAGAACTGATTCGCCATATTGTTCAATGTCCCTTCTCGGCCCAGTAAAATTTAAATTAAGTTGCTGTCTTTCCGCCAGAGTATTTAAAACTAATACTTACACACGAAATTAATATTAGTATCAATATATTGAAAATACAATAAACACTGAACACACTTAAATTATGAAATAATCAATATTTGTAATTCAATTGAAATTCGCGGTTGCAACAAAAAGCACAGCCACCTGGATCTCTCTTTGTTAAATAATAAACAAATTACCTTACACCGTCATCTGTTAGAGTCGTATGGAACTCACAGATAATTATAACTCTTTGTTAAATAATAAACAAATAATTTGCAATAAAAAATAATGCGACTATAAATTTAGTTATAAACAACCGTAGGTCTCAAGTTGGATCAAACAGCACACAGTGTGCAAAATTTTATTAAAACCGTTCAGTAGTTTAGGATTCCATCGCGGACAAACAACGTGACACGTAATTTTTACATATTAAGATTAACTTAGATTGATTTAATATTTCTATAAAACACACACGCATATACATATATATTAAACAATTCCCAAGGAATTAAAACATTGAGATGATTTTAAAAAAATACTCTTAATAAACGATCCTATCTAGCAGATATCGAAAATGATCCTGACCAAAATCTACTCGCACACGTGTACGTGTCCATTAACAGTCTAGCGGCCGCAATTTTTGTTTAATCGAAACTGAACTTTGCATATAGTAATTAATTTAAAAAAGTAAGATCGAGTTCGTTAACCGAAAAAATGGGACTATTAGGTGTATGAGTTCACCTGAAACGATTTAAACATCACTCTAGCGGTAGCTATTTTTTACGATTCACAACTAACCTTAGTATATGCTACTTAAATAAACCGCGGAAATTATTTTCCAAAAATCAGAGAAATTCAGATATTAGAAGTGAAGAATTAAAAAGTGCAAGGAAATGTCTTATAGGAAAACCAGATGGAAAGGGCGCTTTAGGTAGACAATAATGGGAGAGATTAATATTACGCATGATTTGAGTGAAGTGAATTATGCAGTGAATGATTTAAGAGTATTACCTCAATATAGGAATATATAGAAAGCTTATGTCCACGTAATCAAGAACATCCGGTTTCGATAGTGTCTGTTATATATTCTGAAACATCGTACTGATTTCCGCGGATGCCAAAAAACTTCTTTCTCTTCATATTTTTTTTAATGCGAATTTCTATAGATCATTATTATGGGAGCATAAACTCTTTCTTGAACTTTCACTTCTTTTATGAGTCAAATTCGACCATTTTCTTTGCTTCATCTTATGTGTAGTCGTAAACGTTCATTATCTCCCGAATTTATATAGCGTTTACCCCTCGACTTCGAAACTATGGATGGCATTAACAATTTGTTTTACAATGTTCTGCCCAGGGCAAGTCAATCTTAGCATTTTCAAGCTATGCTTTGCAGCTTTACTATGGAATTATGGGTGTGGTAGCTTCCCGTTGCTTTCCAGATCGTGCAAGATGAAGATGATAATAGCCAGATGATGTTCGGGGACAGTTTGACCCTCAGAGCTTCCTGACATTTGTCTTAGGTGAGGAAAAACCTTGAAAAAAACTCATCCAGGAAGCTTGTCCCTACCAGGAACCGAATCCGGGCCCGCTGAGTGACAAGGCAGCACACTACCTCGGCATTAACAATAACGTTTTAAAATTTTAACTAATGTAAATTCACGTCACATTTCAGTTTGCAAAAGGCTGGTGAGATTTGAAATTGTACACATTGTGTTTAACAAAATCTTTATTTCAGTTTGAAACCTGTAGGGCTCATAAAGGAAAAATATTAGAAATATACCAACTCTATATAATAAAAGAAGTCCCGGCCACGCGTTGCTGTGGCTAAGGTATATGTTAAAAATTTTAATTAAGTTGCTGTCTTTCAGCCAGATTACTTACAACTAATACTTACACACGAAATTAATAATATTGAAAATAAAATTAACACTGAACACACTTAAATTATGAAATAATCAATATTTTTAATTCAATTGAAATTCGCGGTTGCAACAAAAAGCACAGCCATCTGGATTTCTCGTTGTTAAATAATAAACCAATACCTTACAAAATTACCTTACACCGCCATCTGTTAGAATCGTAGGGAACTCACAAATAATTACACCGCCATCTGTTAGAATCGTATGGAACTTACAGATAATTATTACTCTTTGTTAAAAAATAAACAAATAATTTGCAATAAGAAAATAATGCGACTATAAATGTAGTTATTAACTACCCTAAGTCTCAAGTTGGATCAAACATCACACAGTGTGCAAAATTTTATTAAAATCGGTTCAGTAGTTTAGGATTCCATCGCGGACAAACAATGTGACACTAAATGTTTATATATTAAGATATTGTCAATATATCCGCTTCTCGCTACAATTTACTATTGACAATCTCAGACCTGAATCAGAATAGGATAAATGGAACTATTTTGTTAATATCAGTTGTGTTATGGAAATTACATTACTCAGTAACCTGGTTAATTCTCCCACTGGATTGACCGTCAAGGGTATTCGTCAGATTCCCTCGTTAAAAGTTAGTCAAAACGTTAATTAATATAATTAGATTAATACTAAAAATAACGGAAAATTAATGAAAAATGAGGGAACTTTTGAAGAAGTGGCCGAATTCAAATACCTAAAAACAACGATTACAAAAAGGAATGAAATGCACAAAGAAATTAAACATAGACTCAATTCTGGAAATGTGTGCTATGTATTACCCATTACTGGGACTATTGTTCCAACTGCTCTCAAGAATCATTAAAAACCACGTATATGAAACTGTTATTCTCCAAGTTATATTATATGGGTGCATAACACGGACTCTTATTTAAGGGAGGAATAGAGATTACGAGTATTTGAGAATAAAATTCTCAGGAAAAAAAATATTGAACCAAAGAGAGATGAACAGATAGGTGAATGGAGAAGACTACAGAACAGTGAGCTACATCATCTTTATAACATACCAGATATCCATACATCCATCCATAGCAATTCTGCCCGAGGGCAGGTCCTTCACTGCAATAATAGCATTTTCATGCTATGCTTGCAGCTTTACTAGGGAATTGTAGGTGTGGTAGCTTGCCGTTGCTTTCCACACCGGTGAAGGATGATGATAATGATAAGGGCGGTGATGGTGGCCATATGATTTCGGGGACCGTTTGGGCCTCAAAGTTTTCCTGACATTTGTCTTACGGGTGAGGAAAAACCGCGATAAGAACCTCACCCAGAAAAGCTGCCCCGACCGGGGATCGAACCCGGGCCCGCTGCGTGACAAGGCAGCACGCTACCTCGAGACCACAGCGATGGACACACCAGATATAATAACAGTTAATTCTCGTAGACTGCGATGGGTACAAAATGTGGCACGAATGGGGAATAAAATAGGGGTATGGAAGCTTCTTGTAAGAGAACCAGAGAGAAAACATCCAGTTGGTAGACCAAGAATGAGATGAGAGAATAATATTAACCATGATTTGAGGTTAGTAGATTACACAGGGGATGATTGGAAAACATTAGCTGATGATGGGGATGTATGGAGAGCTTATGTCCGCGCGGCCATGAACCTAGAATTCGGCAGTGCCAGTGAGTTACTACTCATTCATCATCATCATCATCATCATCGTCGTCGTCCTTTCAAGTATTAGGCCCAGTGGCCCGTTACGGTCTCCCGCCATCTCCGAAAAGGTCGACCCACAGATCTTCTGCCTCGAGGAATGTAGTGAAGAATTTGTTTTGGTATTCTGTGACGATCCATGCGCTGGATATGGGCTAGCCAATTGTTTCTATATTCTTGGAGGTATTCAGATATAGGTACGATGTTAACTCTCTGGCAATTGTTGAATTTCTTTGGTGGTCTAGAAGGCTATAACCTGCAGTGCGTCGCAGAAATTTCATCTCCGTGGCTGTAATATGACGATACTGCGTGTGTCAGACACCAAGCCGAGCGCGACGGCACGATGAATAAATAAATATGTTAGAAAAATGTAATATCATTAATTCTTAATAATTCTACATAAACCAATTAATGTATAAACTAGTTGTATGATTATATAATGGTAATATTATTGTTTTCTTTTTTGTTGCACGTTATAATCAAACATTTTATTGTAACGGACTGTCAACAGCTCGCACGGCTTACTGCCCATGCGACCCATATTTGTAAATAAAATTGTATTTATCTTACTTTTAGTCTAATAAAGTCCTACTACTAATTTAGTTAGATTAATACAAATATACGCTTATGGTTTCGTAAGTTAAACGCTGCTAACAAAAGCTTTGTTTTATTCTCTTAGCCATTGGTACACTACACAAAATCTTGCTCTACGACCTATACAGCTCTTTTGTTGTTTCCTTTTTTCCGTTGTTAATTAAGCAGGCGAAGAGGTAATTGGATCCCTTTAAGAAATCTTAGTGAAAACATGCGCACTGTAAACTGGAAACATAATTCCATCAAAATGTAATTAAAGACTTTTATCAATAGGACAGAACCCATCCTTGCAATTACCAACGGAGAGTTTTCATGCTCGTTAACTAACAACACTACCAATCGCATTCTCATTTTCTTTTGTTCTCTTTCAATTTTATTTCCATTTGTGTTTTGTGTTACTGTCAGAAACTGTAACTGGAAACCGAACAGTAGAAAAAACACCATTATGTGGTAAATGAGGAAACGATTATATAGGATACTTAGTTCTTTAAAAATAGTTTGCACTTAGCCAACAGTTGCTGACTAAAGTTCAAATTGTATAATTGAAGTGTTGAATAAACTACCTTAATTGAAAGATTCTCTTTTGAGAAAATAAATAAGGACAGCTTTGTGTTAATATAATGTTGTTAGTTTTGAATGCCACCATTCTTCACATTACTTATTATTCTTCCATTGAATTTTAATGTTTCAATTTTTTAATAATAATAATAATAATAATAATAATAATAATAATACTTTATTTATTCTGGCAGAGTTAAGGCCATAAGGCCCTCACTTCCACTCAACCAGCACAAATACAAATAAATATTTGACAAATATAGATATACACTATACTAATTATAAACTGTTAAAGATACAATAATGTAGCAATGTAAATGTCATGTACAAACAACATTTTATAGGGTAATAACAATAATGATACGATAATAATAATAATAATAATAATAATTATTATTATTATTATTATTATTATTATTATATTATTATTATTATTATATAAATATGATACATTATACGAGAAACACCAATTAATATATATACCTTACACTGGATAATAATGAAGTCGAGTTTAGAGCAAATATAAATTTAGATTTCTTTTAAAAGATGCAAATGTCCGGCAGCCCCTTATTTCTTGTGGTAGGGAATTCCAGTTGCGAGAAGTGAAGATGGTATATGACATGGAGTGATGTGATGTCCTATGTTGCGGTATATTAAGCAAGAGACTACGTTGTGATCTTGTGTTCAAGTGTGGTTTGAGGGTAGATACTGGAAATGGGATGATAAATAATTGGGAATCGAGGTATGTAGGATCTTAAATTGGAGAATTAGACAGTGCGATTTTCTTCTCTCTTTTAGATGTAGCCATTACAATTCGTGGAATAATGGAGAAATGTGATCGTATTTTCGAACATTAAATATGAATCTGATACACATATTATGGACACGCTGCAGTTTGTCCGACAATCCGTCACTTATGTCAGTTAGTAGAACGTTTGTCATATATTAAGATATTTCCACAATGAAGGCATTTTAAAGACACAGCTAAAGTCGCTTATCCAGCAAAGACTGTTAAATTTTCTCTTAATTCCTATATTTGGATGTTTTTGAGTAATGGGCAATATCAGGTCCAGTATCAGCGGTTCATTTATTCCCTGTTTTTGTAATTAAATCATGTTATGTTAACGCTTAAATTGGCAAAGCACTAATTTCTGGTGTCAGTTATTTGAATATATTGACTTAGGCTTTCACTTCGGAGTTACTATGATGATCTTGCAGATCATCATAGTTATTTGAATGTTGACGGACCGCACTGAAAACGATATCATACATAACTATTAGGCTTACTATTGGGTAAATTGTGTAATTCTACGCACATGTATGTAATTTCTACTAGTTTGTTTTCTTCTGTTTTATTAAAGATATTAAATAAAATAAACCAATTGATGTATCCTATAGGATACATTGCGAACTTAAGGGTTAAATGCGAAAAATATATAAATGGTAATGGATCTACTTCAATTTATTCTATCATTCAGTGAGAACAGGAATCTAATCAGCTGTTTATATTCTACCAGCTTATCCAACAAATTGTAATAAAAATCCCTACACCTTCCTCAGTTTTATAGCTATGGTAAAACAATTTTGTCGAAGCATATTCCACATAGCATAAAATCGTTTTAAATTATTTATATAAAAACGGCACCAGGAAACTGATTTCATTTTTACATGGATCTTCTCATTTCCAAAGAAATATTCATGCACTTTTACATACAAAAACATTAACTTACGAAATGTTTTGCCTCATAGGTTCATTGATATTAACATCCCTCAATTTCTTGAAAGAGCCCACAAAAATGGTCTTCATTCCTGTTGGATTAGTGGTTACCATTTTCATTTCTCGTTCCAAGATTCAAGCGTATAAATCCGGTTTTGTCTCAAAAAGTCTGAGCATTGGTTCATTCGGAAGATAACCAAAGCCGTAGATCCCGTGCGTTGATTTACGGCACATAAAATAACCTCAAACCTGAAAAAGAGGCCTTTGAAAATCATTTGTCGGTCTTTTTGTGTCCAGATAGGAATTGCAATGCTAATGGCTTTAGCTGTTAAAGAGCGTCCTTAAATACAAACAATAGTATATTATACCACGTAGATTACCTATCGTTAGGCAAAAAAAAAAAAAAAAAAAACATAAATTAATGATCATATATTCAAATCTAATTTGCAAAACATGATAATTTTAAAACTCTTAGGCATTGAAAGAACCTGTGAATGTTCCAATGGAGAACACGTGACAGCAAGCGTCGTCTTAGCCAAAATGATACATACAGATTACCGCTGTCAGATTGCAGTTATTACACGCTTTATATTAGCTTGATCTGTATCTGTCTATGTAACGGAATCTTTCAACACGATTTTCACCCACTTAAAAACATTGGATCGACTTGAAACTTTGTGTAATTGTAAAGGACCAATGACAACACAATAATTTCATAAATAATATATAATATATAATAGGTTGCGGACTTATCGACTTTTTAGTCCATCGTTGTAAGAAATTAATGTTATATTCTCTGGTAGTTCAGCAGGTAGAATGGTGGACTGTAGTGGTATATAATTTCAGTAATCCATAGGTCGCTGGTTCAAATCCGGCCCAGAGGATTTTTTTAGAAGAGTATTACTTTTAGCTCATACAACATCAGTAACGAATTTAAAGATATTTAAATGTTTACCTTATTCTGTAAAATGTTAATGACAATTTTGTAAACTTACCACATTGTAATTTATCAAAACAAATAGAGAAAGATGCGATTAATTGTAACTATTTACCTGTATTAAAATATTTAAAAAATATTATAATAATGTTAGATAATAATTTTAAAAATATATAATTATATTCGTGCCTTGACACTAAAAATATCGTAAGCAATTAAATTTTCACGGGATTCCAGTTTATGACAATCAATTAAATTAAAAATTAAAAAATAAATAATAGTTCAAAAACTAAAATAACACGCTTTATCAGAAAACCAAACTAAAACATGAAAGATAAATAATAGTTTAAAAAACTAAAACAACACGCTTTATTAGAAAACCGAACTAAAAAATGAAAAATAATTTTAATTTCCAACACGCTTGGGATAAAACCAAAGTGGTCAACAAAACAATCATCTCCATCACATCTAGATTAAAACTAGAGTTATCTACAGAGAAAAAGTAATTTTACCATCAAAAGCGCGGGGTGATTTTTATAGTTTTTACGTTTTTTCTTAGAGACTTTACTTTTACCAACATCTGTTTATTATCAAATATATTAATTGATATAGAGCACCCCACGCTTTTGATGGTAAAATTATTTTTCTAGATAACTCTAGTTCTATTCTAGATGTGTAGGAGATGATTTTTTTGCTGACCACTTTAATTTTATCCCAAGCGTGTTGGAAATTAAAATTATTTTTCATTTTTTATTTCGGTTTTCTAATAAAGCGTGTTGATTTAGTTCTTTAAACTATTATTTATTCATGCACTCATTACCAGGGCTATCAGATCCTATACCGAACTCTTCGTGTGCAAGACGACCAGATTATTGAACCTATGTAAACGCAATTTTATGGACGAGGGGCGGGAGGAATAGGAATACAACATTACGACGGGACAAGGTGCTGAAAATGTTTATAATACAACAGATAATTACAATTGTACAATAAAGTAACTACCACACTATGCAGTATTGTGGATGCTAGTAAATACGTAGAAACAAAATTAAAATATAAAATTATGGAATATTCATCTGAAAGGTCCGTCTCCTCAACATAATTAATTGTTTAACTGTAGCGCTTGTCTCATCATCGGCAGAATTCAAAACTGGTGTTTGACTGAAGATCTGGTAAAGAGGGTTCCATTTATTGGGTTCGTTTTCGTTTATCAGGTTGTGGTTGTTTTGAGCTGCTTTCATGATTTCTCTCTCTTCAAGTACGTTTATCTTCGCTGGATTATTTTCTCTGTGCATTACTGTTAGGGTGTTTTCAATATTTAACATGTGATGTCCTTCATGGATTACGTGTTTTGCATAGCTTATCCATGAAGGACATCGCATGTTAAATATTGAAAACACCCTGACAGTAATACTTATTTACTCACTGGCACTATCGAACCCCTAGGGTCATGGCCGCGCGGACATAAGCTCTCCACACATCCCTATCCTGAGCCAATGCTTTCCAATCATTCCCTGTACAATCTGCTTCCCTCAAATCATAGTTAATGTTGTTATTCCACCTCATTCTTGGTCTACCAACTGGGCGTTTTCCTTCTGGCTTTCCTACAAGAAGTTTCCATGCACGTCTTTCATTCCCCATACGTGCAACATGTCCTGCGCATCGCAGTATACGAGACTTAACAGTTCTTATTATATCTGGCTTCCTATAAAGATCATGTAGTTCATTGTTCTGTAGTCTTCTCCATTCACCTGTTTGTTCATCTCTCTTTGGTCCAAAAAATTTCCTAAGAACTTTATTCTCAAATACTAGTAATCTCCTTTCCTCCCTTAAAGTAAGAGTTCATGTTTCGCACCCATATAATATAACTGGTAGAATAATAGTTTTATATATTTTCAACTTAACGTTTTTTGAAAGGAGTTGGGACATCAAAAGTCTCTGCAATGCATAATAGCATGCATTTCCAGAATTGAGCCTATGTTTAATTTCTTTGTGCATCTCATTCCTATTTGTGATTAATGTTCCTAGGTATTTGAATTCAGCCACTTCCTCAAAATTGCCCTCGTTTGTCATTTGCTGTCCATTTCCATTATATAATGAATTTCTACATGTGACCATATATTTAGTTTTACTGATATTTACTTCCAGTCCTAATTTCTTAGTGTTACTCAATAGTGTGTGCGTGTTGGCCTTTAGTATCTTCTCGCTATCGGCCAGTAGTACTACATCATCAGCATAAACTAACAGCTTATTAATACCATTCAGTTGTAAGCCTTCCTCATTTTCTAAAGATTTAATGGCATGCTCTAGTACAAAATTAAATAGTAGAGGAGATAGTGCATCTCCTTGCTTCAACCCATTCTGGATTTCAAAAGTGTCCGAAAACTGTTTGCCTACACGCACCCTAATCTTTGAGCCATTTAGACACATTCGTATAAGTCTAACTAACTTTTTAGGAATTCCGAACTCCAGCAGGATACTATATAACTTCCCCCTCTTAATTGAATCATATGCTTTTTTGAAGTCTACATATAGTTGATGTACAGTACCATTATATTCCCATTTATTTTCTAAAATCTGTCTTACACTAAAAATCTGATCTGTTGTCGACCTGTTTCTTCTAAATGCACATTGATGATCTCCTAGAATGTCATCAATATAGGGAGTAAGTCTGCTTACTAATATATTTGTTAGAATTTTGTACGAAGTTGAAAGTAATGAGATGCCCCTGTAGTTGTTGCAATCAGTTTTATCTCCTTTCTTATAAATTGGTACGATAATCGATTTCTTCCATTCATCTGGAAGAGCTTCTTTTTCCCAAATCATACTAAGCAACCAGCGTATCTTGTCCATCAATTTTTCGCCCCCTGATTTTATCAGTTCTGCTGGGATCTCATCTGAACCTGATGCTTTATACATCTTCAATTTTTCAATTGCCATTTCAACCTCTAATACACCTGGCTCTGCGACTCGCATTTCTGCTGACTGTAACTTATCCTCCTCAATGTCCTGTTCTGTATGTACATTTAATAGCTGATTAAAGTAACTTTTCCATCTATTTAATATACTCCTGGAATCTGCAATCATATCCCCATTTTCATTCCGAATTATGTTTGTTCTAGCCTGAAACCCTTTCTTCTCTATACTAATTCCCTGATATAATTCTCTAATGTTCCTATTTTTTGCATTCATTTCAAGATTATTAATCTTCTCTCTCAAATATTCCCTCTTTTTACTCTTTAGTAACTTGGTGGTTTCCCGTCTAACACTACCCAATTGCTCTAAATTTATCTCATTTGGCTCATGTAACCATTTCATTTTTGCTAGCTTCCTTTTCTTTACAATGTAGGCACATTCCTCATCAAACCATTTCTTGTTTTGCCTCCTTTTTAAACAATCAATGCTTTCTGATGCTGACAATTTAATAGTATCTCTTATAGCGTCCCATTCTTTATTTATATCAGTTTCTTCTTCGTTTGCCACATTGTCATCTGAAGATTCCAATACTTCAAATCTATTAGCAATTTTGATTTGGTATTCTTGCCGCATTTCATCATTTTTCAAGTTTTTTAATTCATATTTTACAGAATTATCTTTAGCGTTTATTCCTCTCATAAGCGATAGCCGTTGTCAGATTTTCTCTCTGACCAGATGATGATCCGAATTGCAGTCTGTCCCTCTAACTGATCTAACATCAATGATGCTACTCTGCCAGCGTTTATCCACTAATACATGATCTATCTGGTTCCGAGTTTCTCCATCTGGGGACGTCCAGGTGTACTTATGAATATCCTTATGCTGAAATGTTGTGCTCTTAACAATGAGATTCTTTGATGTGGCAAATGTGACTAATCTAACCCGTTGTCGTTACTATCTTCATGAAGACTGAATGTGCCTATTGTTGGTTTGAATATATCTTCCCGCCCCAGTTTAGCATTAAAATCTCCTAAGACAATTTTCATATGATATCGGGAAAGGCTATCAAATAAGCATTCTAATTCTTCATAGAACTCATCCTTGATCTTGTCATCTTTGTCTTCTGTGGGGGCATGTACATTTACAATTATAAAATCATGTCGTTTACCCTTTAGAATTATGTATGATGTCCTATCACTAACACACTTAATATCTCGGATAGCGGATAGGATCCTCCTTCTGACTAAAAAACCCGTTCCAAATGCAGGTCTTTCTGCACCCCCATAGTATAATGCAAAGCTTCCTGATTCCTGACTACCTTCTCCTGGCCACCTAACATCCTGTAAAGCGACTATATCCAAGGGCGATTTATCTAATTCCCGCGTTAATATCTCTAGTGTCCCGCTATTGTATAAAGTCCTAACATTCCATGTTCCTAGGAACATGTCCCTGTGTTTGAGCCTTTGGCATGGGTTCCCTGAAGTAGTCCCCGCCCGGAGAACCGAATGGGGGACTATTTGACCTCCGGAAAATTTTACCCCAGATGAACCCATGTCCGCATTTCTTGACGGTTATATTTTTACGGTGAAAGATTGTCACTCTTTCGACCAAGGTACTTTTTTCGTCTGGCTTATGACCTTCGACCAGTCCGGCATGGGTAACCCTATCGGCAGCAATGCTACCGCCGGCATAGCCCTCAGGATCATTTAAGCACGCAAGCCACTCCACCACGACAAGGTAAAGATACCAGGAGGGCCCTGACAGTAATGCACAGAGAAAATAATCCAGCGAAGATAAACGTACTCGAATAGATGGAAATCATGAAAGCAGATCACAATAACGACAACCTGGTAAACGAAAACGAACCCAATACTGTAACCACCTCTACCAGATTTTCAGTGAAACACCAATTTTGAATCATGCCGATGATGTGACAAGTCCCGAAAGCGCTACAGTTAAATAACACAAAACAACAAATTTGAACTTTTTGTCGCTCGCAGAAATTAAAATAGGTGATTTTAGTTAATTGGCATGCGCTGATTTCGATTTTGAAGTTCGTTTTTCTCTATCACCTAACAGTTTTTTTTGCGAGGACGTGTTGGACATTTTTCGTTATATTTAGCATATTATTGCTTATCTGCACTTAGTTTCAATTTTTTTGCAATAGTATTGCTAGAAGCAATTTATCTATATAAAACCTAATCATATAAGATCCAAAAAATTAAATTGTTTTTGTAAGAAGGATAAATAAGTAGTTAAGTTACAACACGTGCTTAAATTGTAGCAAAAATCTTACTTTTCAAAACGTCTTCCTGGATGACTTACGCCGATAAGATGGCTCCGAAATGTCTGTGATAAGTTGCCAGCAGTAATCAGTAAGCATGTTGGTAACTGATTTCCCTTTAACGCCTTTCTATTTCTAAAATGTCTTTGTGGAACCTTTCGCCATGTTCATCACTGATGTCAGCCAAGTTCGGTGCAGAATCACTATGTTTAACAGGTCGCATAGCTGACTGCAAATTTGGATACTGAAGAGAATGCTTATTTTTTAAGTGAAACCAGATATATTGACCATACAGAAATAAGTCAGTGATGTGTTCCGTAGGTTCCCTCTACAACATTGGAATGGCAAATGGCATGCACGAATGCGAACCTTTTAACCACCCTATAAAATTCTTTGGCAGTTTGTACAGCCCAGTATTTATCAGTATCTCCAAATTTACTATAGTTCCCGAAATATAAATTGTACGCTTTTATAACTAGTTCTGCACTGAGATTTTGTACAATACTTTCCACGTATGTAACAGAATAAATTAGGAGAATTCTTACAGCGACGAGACATTGCAAAATTATAAAAACACTAAAACTTACGTATTAAAATATATTATAGTAGATTGTTTTAATTGAATTTCTTTATAATGATACACAATAATACATATATCGACACTTCACAATCACTATGATGTAATGTAAGACGAACTGCACAGAACGAGGTATTACAAGCCATTACTTCACGTATTTAACAGTGGCAATCAGGATATTTTGTATACCTGTGTATTCCTGAGGGTTTAACAATCCCTAAGAGTAATAAAACCGCGCAAAAGAAAAATAATGGTGACCAATTTGAGAGACAACAGCGCCTGCGACTCTCACGGAAATGATCACTTCTGCTAAAGGTTGTCGTCGCAATATCTGACTCCGGTTAGGTGATTGGAAAAAACTAACATCATTTTCGTCTTTTGCGGGACCGAAAACATAGTTATTGATACATTTCTTGCCTGCGAGTAATTCTTTGTTGTTGTGTGTAATTAACTAAGTCGTGGAGACGGACCTTTCAGGTGAATATTCCATAATTTAATTTTTAATTTTGAATAATACCTCAACGGAAAACATCATGAATCTTATAAAAGTTGTTTACATAGAAACAAACATAACGAAAGAATACACAATTTATAAGTCCACCAATATACGTGTATCTGAACTAAAATGAATGTTACACAGTTGTATAGTGATCAGACAATACTGTGCACAATTCCATACTACTCTCCACCTCTCTCATTACTCCGAATATTTAACTCATGCCACAAATGCTAGTCAATGACCAATCACGTTTCAATGAATGTTGTTTTACAACCAATGACAGTCGTGTTTCACCTCGCTCTTTATCGATTTCTCTTTATCAGCTCCTGCTTTTTTGAAAAAGAAAGCATTATTTTTCTCCAACAAATACATTGAATATAGCAAATAATGAAAAGATTCCTTGATTTTACTGAGTATTTTTATTAAAAAAATAAATGAATAACCCGTAATGTTGATTATGATATATAGTTTGATGTGTTTCATTATTTCTCCACTTGGGTGCACTCTTAAAATATTGCGATCTTATTTGGCAATAAATAATAAGATCAAGCAGCAGTGAATGAACATAACCTCACATTTTTTATTTGTTTTCAAACATCGCCGTTTACATTAAATATATAAATATTTTAAAATAGCTATAGTTAAACAATGATTTGCGAGTAAAAATCTTAATTTTATTCGTTAAATCAAATTCTCTAGATAAATTCACTCCTCACGTCGTGGGTCGTGAATTTATCGATAATTTGGAAATCACTCGTGGCATTACTTATGAATATTAGCTAACCTGTAGCGTTGGATTTCGTGTATAAATCGCTAAACCTGCTTATTACTGAGTCCTTGTACTACAAAATATTCTGTACTATTTTTATTTCATTACTAGCTAATACCCGGCGTGCGCAGCTACGCCTAAATAAGCTAAATGAAAATTAGTGTGTTTTTATGTTTCGTTGAATAAGTAAAAGGAAAATTAATTATAAATTTATATTTTTAGATATCCTGTGCTGATTGCCCGGCGTTGCCCGGGAATCTATTTATTTCGATCTTCTTGACATAAATGAGCTGAAATACGAAAATTAATGTGTTTTATGTTTAGTTAAATAAGTGATGGGAACAATTTATATATTCATTATTTTTAGATACCCCGTGCGTTTTACCGGGCGTTGTCCGGGAATCTACTCATCCCGATCTTCTTGGCATAAATGAGCTAAAAAACAATTTTTTTTATTGTGATTTATCCGTAAAAGAATACCCGCCATTAACTGTTATGCTTGCACAGGACTTTACGTACTTCTCTCGATCTTCTTGGCACTAATGAAAAACAAAAATTGTTATTGTGAGTCATTCGTAAGAGATAAACATGTTTTGTCATGGACTTTTTGTAGAGCGTTTTGAGATATTCAATTCTGTCTACATTAACTTTGTGTAGTTGTTATGGTTTAGGCAGCGTAAGCCATGTAAGCGTCCAAAGAGCTACTTTTCTCACATTTTCCATTACAAAGGGCTTTTTTAAGGGTGTAGGAGTTAAGTATCACAACTCTCTTATAGCCTATGTTCATCAAAAATCTCCTCAACATTTTGTAAAAAGCCCCAACACAATCGGATCAACGGTATGGCCGCGCATAAAGTACGAACAAACAAACAAACATTCATTTTTATATATTACATTTGAGAAAATAGGAACAGTAGTGTACATCAAATTAGTTTACATTTTATTGGATAATCTGGCGTAGCACATGTACAAGTTGATTATTTCGGTTTGAACAACTACTAAGGAAGTTTTCCACTATAAATATAGAGATTTTAGGATGAAATTGTCTCAACTTCTCATCCTATTTTAAATCATTGTTTGTATTTTAAAAATAAAATCAACATATATGCATCAATTTTCTCTGGCAATTATTCACATCCATCTATAGTAATTCTACCTGAAGGCAGGTCTTTCACTGCAATCATAGCATTTTCATGACATTTGTCCTACAGATGAGGGAAACCCCGAAAAAACCTCATCTAGGAGCCTGTCCCGACCGGGAATCGAACCCGAGTCCGCAGCACGCTACATCGACATCACAGCGGTGGACTTATTTACATATTGTAACTATAATTTGTGTGTATTTCGTTCTTTAATTTGAATGTATGTAGGTATATAAACTCCTGGCATGGAATCCCCGTTTCATTTAATACAAAAACATATCTGGTTAAATAAGTTTTTTTATTCATCCTTCTAAGATCTATTTGATTCATATTTACACTTCATTTATTGTCCGTGACCATATGTTCACCATCTTCACATACAATATGTAACATATTGAAATGAACACAAAAATGTTTGTTTGTTTTTTCGTACTTTATGCGCGTCCATACCGTTGACCCGATTGTGATGGGGCTTTTTGCAAAATGTTCAGGAGATTCCCAGGATGAACTTAGGCTACACGAGAGTTGCGATACTCGACTCCTACACCCTTAAATATCGCCCTTTATAGTGGAAAACGTGAAAAAAGTAGCTCGTTGGACGCTTAAATGCCTTACACTGCCTAAATCATAACAAATATAGAATGTTAATGTAGACAGAATTAAATATCTCAAATAGCTCTACAAAAATGTCCGCGACAGCATATATATTTATCTCTTAGGGATAACTCACAATAACCATTTTTGTCTTTCATTGATGCCATGAAGATCGAGAAAAGTACGTAAATTCCTGTGCAAGCATAGCAGCACATGGCGGGTTTTCCTTTACGGATAACTCACAATAACGAATTTTGTCTTTTAGCTCATTTATGCCAAGAAGATCGAGATAAGTAGATTCCCGGGCAACACCGGGTAATCAGCACGGGGAATCTTATTATAATTACGATATACACTTATAATTATTTTTCATTTTACTTATTCAACTAATCATAAGAAGTACAATAATTTTCGTCTTCCAGCTGATTTATGCCAAGAAGATCTGAATGAGTAGATTCCCGGACAACGCCGGGTAAACAGCACGGGCTATCTAAAAATAATTACGATATAATTTTTTCCCTTTTGCTTATTCAACTAAACATAAAAGCACATTAATTTTAATTTATTTAGGCTTAGCAGCGTACGCCGGGTATTAGGTAGTTAAAAATAAATATGTGAAGGGCATTAGCTAGCAATAAGTATTTGTTTTGGTATTATAAAACCAATCGTATCAGTTATCTTATTGTAAGCAGTAGAATATTATGAAATTTTAGATATATGGATTCAAAACTCTTTTAAATTTTATTAAATGTACACGTACCGTATAGCCCAAATATAAAAAATTGATTACATAAAAATGTTAATTTTTTCAGACATGTGTAACTAAACTAGAAAACTGAAAATGAATCAATGTCCTAAAGACATGTTTTCAAAATTATAATACGTATTAACTTCAATGGATTTTAATAATGCAAGTAGGCGAATAAAATACAATAATGTATATAGAATCAAAACTTTTAAATATAACTTTGAATCACATTTGAGGTTATTGTACAAAAGGTGAAATAATAAAATATGTATTTGAAATCTCAGTGGTCCTCCAATAATTAAAACTTTGCTTTAAAAACTTCGTAGGTCTTTCCAAACATATTCCGAAGTTTTAATTAGTTGAGGACGTCTGAGATTTCAGCTACACATTTTATTGTTTTAATATTTTAAATAGATATAGAGATTCTAAGAAATGTCACTTTAAAAAAAATAACTGTAATGACTTTTCTACTGACGTCATACCTAAAATAGAGAGTAAAATTTTATCGGAGAATTAATGTAATAAAACTGAGGAAACAGGATATATCTAACTTTGTTTTCCTTTTATTATTTCGTTATCTTGTCTATTTAATTGGTTACTCCATGTTTTTTCTATACATATTATCTTTTAACACATAGGAAACCTGAAATATAAGATGCATGCAATCAGCAGAGCTGAAAAAATTATGGGTTAACTGAGTGTCACCGAAATGAGTGCAGATTTTTTGTGTGGTTGTAGGGAACATCCATACAAGCATTTTAACACAATGAACCTTGTGCCGGAAAAGCGTTGTTGTGGGTCTACAAAATAAAACAGCATTTAGAATTGTTGAACACATTGTTGTTTATTTATTAATTGTAAGAAGAAATCGAAGGTATTACATGATATTTTACAGTAATTGTTGGAAATGGCGACCATTGATCTGGATGCACAGCTCCGCGCGTCTCACCTCGGACTGATGAATTCTAAGAAGCATATCTGGATGCTACCTGATTTCCGCACCGCAGCCATGATCCTTGCTACTAGCTCTGGAGCTGTGTATCCAGGTCTACATTTCCAACAATTACTGTAAAATACAGGTCAACATTTCCAACAATTAGTGTAAAATAACATGTAATACCTTCCATTTTCCTTAGAATTAATAAATAAACAATAATAATAATAATAATAATTTATTTTAGCTGGCAGAGTTAAGGCCATAAGGTCTTCTCTTCCACTCAACCAGCGAATCGTAAAATTATACAAAAATTATGTACATATCACAATTTTAAGATATTATTAAAATACAGACTAAACAAAATACAATGATGATCTAATACTAGTTAATACTAACAAAACATAGAATATAATAAAATTAAAATTATATAAAATAAAGTAAGTAGCTTCCTAGATTATTATTAATGGAATGCTCTAGATAGTTGTTATGCAGTTATTGTTTTCATTGTGTTGAACTTAAAATATCAGTTAATTTGGATTTAAATAATGATAGCGATTAACAGTCCCTGACATGACTGGGAAGTGAGTTCCATGCTCTAGCCATAGATATTGTGTAAGATTCAGAGTATAGACAGGTCCTGTGTTGTGGTATCAAAAGTAAAGAAGAGTCTTGTGATCTTGTTTCTAAATTGTGATGAGCCGATAAATTTTGAAAACGTGTTGTTAAATAAGTTGGTAAATATGTGTGCAGAATTTGGAATAGTAAGGTATGTGAATGTAAAGTTCTTCTGTCATTTAGGCGTAGCCATGATAAGGCCTGAAATGAAGGAGATACGTGGTCATAACGACTGAAATTGAATATAAATCGAATGCACGCATTATGGGCACGCTGTAGTCTGTCAGATAGATTAGTTGTCACATTAGTCAGTAATATGTCGCAGTAGTAGAAGTGTGGCATTATAAGAGTCTGTATAAGTATTTTGTTTTAATTTTATAGGAAGGAAGTTTTTAAAACTATTTAGGGAGTGAAGAATTGAGAACACTTTCTTGCAGGTATTATTCACCTGGATTTTCCAGTCTAGTTGCTGGTCCATATAGATACCCAGATTTTTTACTACTGAGCGGTACGGGATGTTTTTGTCATTTAGGAGTATGGTAGGGATATTTTCGTAATTTATAATGCTTTGGATTCGCCGATGTCCTATAATTATGCACTGTGTCTTGTCAGCATTTAGATGTCCATGTTTCTTCGACCATGTGTTCAACAATTTTAAATGTAGTTTTCTTCTGTAGACCCACAAAAATGAATTTCCAACCCAAGGTTCATTGTGTTAAAATACTTTTATGGATGTTCCCTACCACAACACGAAAAATCTGCACTCATTTCGGTAACAACCTATATATAAGCTAGGTTGCATCGTACTTAGACCGCTGTGTTTATAAACTCTACGTCGACACGCGGTACTCGGGACAGACCTTTAGTACAGCCCGCTTTGTGTACGAATGGACTCATATTTACACAATTTTTGTTTTGGCATTCTGATACATCCACACGTCACGTAAACAGGTCTTTTACTGAGGAGAGTCGAGCATACACACTCTCCGCTCCGAGCAGGCAGTGGAGACGCTCGACAAAGACATGCATTTGGTAAACAATGTGTATAGAAATTAGTTACTATCCTGATACCCATACTTTTTTTCAGCTCTAGCAATCAGACACAAAAGACAAAGTTTTAAAATTCTCTGAACGTCGGAAATCGAACCAGAATTACTGGCCAGGCCACGACGACGAAAAAGTTTTCATCTCACATAAATTAGCAGTGACCGAGGTATATCTGATCAGAGAAATTTCGCTTTCCAACTTTATGCAAATTAAAATAAAAATATGACGAAAACGCACAGTTGTGTTATATCATGAAAAAACCAATTACAGAGATCATGAATTGTTTAAGGAGAGAATAAAAAATTAAACCTCTCATGCGTTTTATGGGATACAAAGTTAAATTAATAAATGCTCTTGTTTTAAAAAATCTTCATACCTGCTATTTTAAAAGTTTTTTCCCATTCTTGTTTTGTTTTCATGATGAGTATATAAATCCAATGTTTCTATTACAAAGAAGCAAAAAGAATAACTTTACATAAAGATTAGTATGAACATTGTTTCTATTAGATGCTGTTTCTTTCTACTAATATCTAAGTCTGAATTTCATCACCTTGTTTACTCAAACTTGAATCAGTTTTATTTACTTTCTATTGGAAGAGATTCTCTTCTTGAGAGTGCTGACTTACTTCTTCACTTACGTCACAATATTAAGTTCAAAGGAAACATTCCAACGCCTTTTCATAAAGTCAATTTCAGTATTTGTATGTGTTTACTTTATTCTTTAAAAATCTAAAAGATGCGATGAGAATCTATATCAGGGATTCTACGGCTATTGCCATTTTCCTGTGATAATCCTCCACAGCCTTCTATCCTCTTCATCTTCATGTACTAATCATGTCTTCCTCGATGCTTCCGTTATCTCATTTTTTGCATTATGTTTCTTGTTCTTCCTTTTTCCCATCTTCCCTATTTATCATTGGTAAATTCATTTACCTCATCTATCTGCGCCTCTCCTCATCTAATGCCTAAACCATTTTAGACACTTGTTTTCAGTCCACAATATTGTAATTTCAGTTGCATCTGTCTTGTTTTTAAATTCTGAATTTCTAATTTATGGTCCTATCCGGAAATTCTAGTAATCCTTTTCTGCTGCTGGCGTTGTATTTCTTGTAACACTCATTCATTACCCATCTCTCACAGTCGTAGCTCAAAACTATCTCCACAAAATTTTCAAATGTATTACTCACCGAGTTAAATCTGCATGCGGAAAATATGCTAGGAATATCCTGTCGATTCTCTTTCCTCTCTTAGTATGTTTCCACTTTCTGTCCCCAACAATCCATAGTAATTCTGCCCGAGGCCAGGCCTTTCACTGAAATCATAGAATTTTCATGCTACACTTTGCAGCTTTACTAGGGAATTATCAGTAGGTGTGGTAGCTTCCCGTTGATTTCCACACCGGTGAAGGATGATAATAATAATTATAAGGATTATGATGGCCGGATGATTTTCAGGGACGGTTGGGCCCTGAGCTTCCTGTCATTTGTCTTACATGTGAGGAAAAACCCCCGATAAAACCTCATCCAGGAATCGAACCCGGACCCGCTGTGTGACAAGGCAGCACGCAACCTCGAGACCACAGCGGTGGACGAATTTAAATATAATATAATTAATTTACTTAGTTAAAACATTCTCACTTCTAAGAGTATTTATGAATTAACATAAACTATCAAAATTGACGATGACAGGTGCTATAGTAATATATAATTTTATATATAATTTTAAAAATTTAAAAATAATACAATACAATTTAATTCACAATAAATTTCACCTACCAGTTAATGGAATCATGTAAAACTGTTCTTTTCAAACTGTTAACCAATGTAGCTAATTGTGGATTACAAGTTTATTTTGTTGCGTAAACTATTTTTTAACTTTTTTAATTAATCGCTACAGTACAACAAAAAGTTAAACAAATTTATAATTTCCGTACATTAATTCTCTGTGTGCATCTATAAATACAAAGCTCCATACATTATTACAAAAAAATAACAAGTTCATTATTTCTGCACAATTATTTTCTTCGTACGGTTTTAAATAAAGAGGTAACACAAAAAAGTATGAGCACTGTACGTAATATTTTTAAAACCCTGTTAGTTAAACTCGTTTCGCTTCTGTAGAGCTGTTACAATGAATAACAATGTATTTCCGTAAACTTTCAAAAGAAAAACTTCTTCGGTGACTGTTCAAGCAAAGTTTATATTTAGAAAAACTCATTTCTACTTCACATGAGGTAACTGGTGCAAACCGAAAGGACGGTATATCACAGGTATCTGACATGGAGACAGTACATGCGTTCTTGTTGTCCATTAGAAAATCCTTTATACTGCATATAGCTGAGTATTCAAGGTTTTTCAGCAATACACTTTGCAATATCTGTTTTGCAATTTCAGATGTCAAAACTACCTCCTGTTTCATCAAAATGTCGCGATAATATTTCTACCAGTTTTATGGAATCAATCAATGCTATAATTGAAGATTCCACTTTCTATTACTATTAAAGATATATCTTTGTATACGTTGTTTATTTCCAGCAAATTTTGATACAGTTGTCCTGACATCAGAGATTTCACAATTTTTATCGCCGAACTTTCTTCAGCATTAAATGTATTAACTAATTTAACAATCACTTCATTATGCTGTAAACAGTAAGCAGTGATCTGCAACCAAGTCCCCCATCGAATTAAAACAGGTTGAGATGACAAAGGGATTTGTGATGCAATTTCCTTAAATTTCTGTTTCCTAGAAGGGGCCTTTAAAAATATTTTCTCATGTTTGATACAAAATATCCACATCAGAGAAATGCAACCTAATTCTTTCGGCTACTCGGTGAAGTCCATGGGCCAAAAAAGTTAGATGTATCATATTCGGATATCGTTCTTTAATTCTGGAAGCTGCTTTCAACATATTAGGGGCTGCGTCTGTTACAAATAGAAAAACATTGTCTCTTTTAATTTCATTGGGCCATGGTTGTCGGTTACTGAATGGTTGACTTTGTATTTAAGACCTCGGTAGTTAACAAAAATTTATCCCCGGGGTTTTCAGGTGATAATATCCCCACTATCACATTTCCTACAGACCTTCTGGACGCATCCTGGGTTTCACCGATTGACACCCATATTTTATGATCTGCCACAGTATTTTTAATGTATTTCAGAACGTTTTCGTAACAAGGAGATAAATAATATCTGCGTAAAGTTGTTTCACAAGGAATTTTTCTTCCCGTATATTTCTAAAAAAATTATAAGCTGGATTTTGCACTTTATTGAAAGAATATTCGCGGAAACCATCGTTTCGCATAAATTCCTGTAAAATTCGCTATGATTACAAGTGTCAAGATTACAAGTTGGCTGTATTTCATCGTCAAGCTTATGTTTTACATTCCCAATGTGTGTTTTAGATTTGCAATGGCTCTTGATAAAAATTCTTCTCTCCCCTTCAACTCTACATTACACAATTTACCAAATATTTTATCTTCTTTAGGCAATAATACTGAGGGCCGTACTCACGTACAAGTGAATTCACCTTCTGTGTGTTTGTATTCGGCATGTTGTAATCATTCGTCAGATCGTGGTGATCGGTATTATGACTTGACTGCATACTATACTTGTAGCAGCACAGCAAAGACGCCACTGACTGTGGCACTGCGCACGGGATAGGACTAACTACCTGTGTAGTTAACTGTTTGAAAGCAAAACGGCAATGAAAATGCAATGAAGTCCGAGCTCTATTAATAACATTTTGCATTGAAAATATTACTAGCACAACTATAAATTTGCGAGGGCAAATTTGTATACACATTAAAAACTTGTAGTTAAAATGTCATGTTCTTATTAATTACAGAAGGAGAGAATATTATACTTTAATAAAGTTTTGCTATATCAATATTTTGATTATTTAGTTCTCTGATTAGTTCTTCTTCTTTTGTGTTTAGTCCTCTGACATTCCAAGTTCCCACTTTAATCCGATCCTTTATACCAAATCGTTTGTCCTTAATTCTACGCTGAGGTCGTCTTTGGTTAAGTCCGTCCGAGTTTCCATTGTGAAGAATACGAGTAATACGTTTTCCTCTGATCGCGGTACCAACGCTATGCAGAGTAGACCATTGGTGGGGCTGCAACCTCAAAGCTTTAAGTCCAGCTTCTGGATGTACTAACCCCATCTAGAGGGTTGCCACTTCCGCCAGATCCGCCGTGATGAAGGACTTCTTCTGCGCCGAATCTGCCGTTGAGGTCTTCACCGTAACCCTGGCTAGGGGCCCTTACAGAGTACTATCAGTCGGAGCCAACTGAACCCTGGTTTTTTTACGAGGTTGTTACTCCTCCCCCTCCAACTTTCTCATCCGGGCTTGGGACCGGCCATGGCCATGGTCTTAGATCTATTAGTGAAGACGGAACAGGCAACTCTTGCCTAAACCAGGAAGTGAAGAAGAAGAAGAATAAAGTTTTGCGAACTTCAAGTAGTTAAAAATTAATTCAGAGTGAATGGTTTAACATCTAAAATTCATGTACTTTTTAAGTTGAAAGTACACAAACACCTTCATTTTTAATAATTTTGGTAATTAGAATCAGAGAAATAACTTTTTTGATGACAAGTTACTTTTTGCTCCTCTTTCACGACCCAGTCCCCTTACATTTCTAACGTGAGAATCCTACTCATTGTGATTAAAATAATTGTTATATTTTTAAACCCTGTTCACCAGTTAAGTTCATACACGTACCTTATATGAGTTTTATTAAAACGGAAATTGTTATTTTAATATTAATTAAACAACTTATTTTTGTATGAGGTAATTTTTCACTCATTTTCGACTAATGCTGATGGTGAGTTAAGTTCAAATTGCGATAATTTTATTTTTAAACTGTATCTTAAATAAAACATAACACAATAATAATAATTTTATTTATATACAGAATTTTAATGTTTACACATATTTTTGTGCCTAAAGTTTTATTTTTCTTCTCCACTCGTCTCTCTCCATCCAATCCATGTCCTCCAGTCCTCTTGCTCTCATTCCAGTTCTTATTTCCTGCATCCACGAGTTTCGAGGTCTTCCTCTCCTCTTTCTTCCAGGTGGACACCATTTCAATGTTTTCCTTGGTACTCTTTCTTCTTGCATTCGTCATACGTGCCCATACCAATTTAATTACTTATACCGTGTATAATCCACTATTGAATAACCTACATTCATTTTTTTCGCTTATGACAGTAATTCTTATTTTGTCTATAATTTTGAACATCTTGCTGTTCTCCTCAAGAAATGCATTTCCATAATAATAATAATAATAATAATAATAATAATAATAATAATAATAATAATAATGTTAATAATGTGTGGAATTATGGCTGGGTTTATTCAATGATACGTTTTATTTACAGGGCTTTCCATAAACCGTAAATGGCTAAAAATTCAATTTATAATTATATTTACAGGAGTAAACCTAACTTTTCTTCCTCAACCCTTTCTGATAATAATAATAGCTCCAATAATATTAATAATAACGATGATTTATACTGGCAGAGTTAGGCAATAAAGCTTTGTCTTACACTCAACCAGTATAAAATTATTAGGTAAACAAATACTATATAAATTCATAACATAGAATAAATAATTAAAGTACCGATAAATATTCATACAATTTAAAATGAAAATAATTAAATTAATGTTAGTGGCGGCTCCGAGGCGCCAGCTGTTAGACGCTCGCCTCTCACTGCTGGGATCCGGAGATCGAGTCCCGGTCATTCCATGTGGGTTTCGTGATGGACGAAACTGAACTTCAGCAGGTTTTTCTCGGGGTTTCTCCCGTTTTCCATTGCCACAAATTTCATTCCACCATTTCTCCATACTCACCTCATTCGTTACATTCATCCGCCCCTGTGACGGTGCGTCAGGAATGGTCGGCTGCCCCTTGTAGATCACAGACCTCTTAAAATATAGGGGTTTCATCTTATCTCATTCCTCGACCCGACCCTGAGTTGTACACAAGTTGACGATATTTATTTTAAATTAATGTTATTAGAGAAACGATAGATCATCAACTAATCTGCTGAGATATTGCAAATTCAATGCAACAATTTGTTTACTAAGTTTGTGTTAGGTAGCTTTAATAACTTCTGGTAGGAAGTTTCAGAGTCTAGTAGTATATACGGCTTAGGAATTATCGTAATTTGTAAGAATAAATGGGTCTGTTATTTATCAGTTTTCCTCATAGCGAATTTCCGTTCTAGGATTTTTGGTTGAAGTAGAAAAAGAAATTATATATATATATATATATATATATATATATATATATATATATATAGTCCACCGCTGTGGTCTCGAGGTAGCGTGCTGCCTTGTCACGCAGCGGGCCCGGGTTCGATCCCCGGTCGGGGCAGTTTTTCTGGGTGAGGTTTTTATCGGGGTTTTTCCTCACCTGTAAGACAAATGTCAGGAAAACTTTAAGGCCCAAACGGTCCCCGAAATCATATGGCCATCATCCTTACCATTATCATCATCATCCTTCACCGGTGTGGAAAGCAACGGGAAGCTACCACACCTACATAATTCCCTAGTAAAGCTGCAAGGATAGCATGAAAATGCTATGATTGCAGTGAAGGACTGCCTTCGGGCAGAATTACTATGGATATATATATGGATGTGTGTTCTTCTTCCTTGTTTTGTTGTAAATTTCTCTACAATGTGGAAAGTACATTCTGCTGACCCTGGGCTAATATTAATCTCACGGTCTCTTACATGTTGGCCCGCAGAGATTTCTCCCGACATCAAAGGTAGTGTTATGAGTACAGTAAATTATATAATCTTAACGCAGAAGTTACAATTAACTGCTTATATATATATATATAGCCTATACAAAGTTTCATTTCACAAAGAAGCAATTTTAATAAAAGAATATGTGAGTAAATATGTTTGACTATTTAACTCATGCCCCAAATAGGAGTCAATGACCAATCACATTTCAATGATTTTTTATTTACAACCAATCACAGTCTTGTTTCGCCTAAAATTTACCAACTAAAGTTTATCATAATAAAGAAAGCACCTCCTGTTTAACATTCTGAATAGGTCATAGCATTATTTTGCAGTGACTGACTCTCTAAGAAATACGGCTACCAGATTGTTTATATAGTGCATGAATGTCAACACGTAGCGCATACGAGAGATAATATAAAAACATTTGTAACAATTGATTATACCACAAAAAACACTGTTTGCACTTTCTTAAACGAATTATTTTCCAGGAAATGACGCAGAAAAATAAAATTGACATATTTACATCATAGGACATCAGAAATTAATTAATACCTATAACGTTAGTTATACATTTCTCCACTAGGGTGCATTCTTACAACATTGCGATCTTTTGACAATAAATAATATTATGATCTGGTTGCAGTGCTCGAACAAAAGAAGCAAATGAAGCGTACCAATCGTTTCTCATTTGTTTTCAAACATCGCCGTTTACATTAAATATATAAATATTATAAAATAACTATATTTAAATAATGATTTGGGAGTAAGCTACTTAATTTTATTCGTTAAATGGTCCTAACAAATGCCACTCTTGATTTCCAAATTCTCTAGATAAATTGGAAATCACTCGTGGCATTACTTATATCGATAATTTGGAAATCACTCGTGGCATTACTTATGACTATTTAACTCATGCCCCAAATGGGAGTCAATGACCAATCACGTTACAATGATTTCTGTATTACAACCAATCAGAGTCGTGTTTCACTAAATATTTATCAGTGTTATATTTACCATATTAAAGAAAGCTCCTCCTTTTTAATATTCTGAACAGGTCTGACCATTATTTTGCAGTGACTGACCCTATAAGAAATACGGCTATAAAAACATTTGTAGCAATTTATTATACCACCAAAAAAAAAAAGAAACCACTGTTTTCACTTTCTTAAATGTATTTTCCCAGGTAATAATCCAGAAAAATATAATTGACATATTTACATCATACGACATCATAAATGTATTAATATACAGTTTGGTGTGTTTCAATTTTTCTCCACTAGAGAGCATTCTTAAAATATTGCGTTCCTTTGGCAATAAATAGTATGATCTGGTTGCAGTGATAAACAAAAGAAGCAGATGAAGCGTACCTATCGTTTCTCATTTGTTTTCAAACATCGCCGTTTACATTAAATATATAAATATTTTAAAATAACTATAGTTAAATAATGATTTGTGAGTAAACAGCTTAATTTTATTCGTTAAATAGCCCTAACAAATGCCACTCTTGATTTCCAAATTCTCTAGATAAATTGGAAATCACTCGTGGCATTACTTATGATAATTTATCTAAGTACAGTACTTTCCTTATATAATTAACAACACGAACCTTTTTTCATGTCAGTAAGGCTTCCTACTTGATTTCTGCTAATTCAGCAGCAACTGTCAGAGAAGTACCGAGATTATAGCATACATTTACCTCTTTGTTAATGTGATATAATTGCCCTACAATACACTGTCTGAATTGTATTGTCGGAATGAGATCACAATAAAAGTCGTGTAAGATATGATGTATGGCTGCAATTCGTGAATTCATATATTCATTTTTATAGTATGTCCTCTGTTTCCTCAATTTGTTATAGTATTTTGACACTACATTTCAGTTTTTGAACACACGTTTTCAAATTTTCAGCACATTAATAGTTATTTAAACGACTAGTTACAAAACAGAGGTTTAGTAACGGAATGCTCAAGTTAGAACACGACTGAAGGGAGTAGCGAGTTACTAAACCTAATTTTGTAAAGTGTTGTCTACAATATTTTATCTACGTTCAGAGGATTTTAGTATACGATGTATATTTCACTCACTCACTCACTGGCACTATCGAACCCGTAGGTTCATGGCCGCACGGACATAAGCTCTCCATACATCCCTATCCTGAGCTAATGCTTTCCAATCATCCCCTGTATAATCTACTTCCCTCAAATCATAGTTAATGTTGTTCTCCCACCTCATTCTTTGTCTACCAACTGGGCGTTTTCCTTCTGGCTTTCCTACAAGAAGTTTCCATGCACGTCTTTCATTCCCCATACGCGGAACATGTCCTTCCCATCGCAGTTTACGAGACTTAACTGTTCTTATTATATCTGGCTTCCTATAAAGACCATGTAGTTCATTGTTCTGTAGTCTTCTCCATTCACCTGTCTGTTCATCTCTCTTTGGTCCAAAAATTTTCCTAATAACTTTATTCTCAAATACTCGTAATCTCCTTTCCTCCCTTAAAGTAAGAGTCCATGTTTCGCACCCATGTAATATAACTGGTAGAATAATAATGTATATTTAGATTATATAATTAAATTTATTAATTGTGGAAACGATATGTTCAGTGAAAGAGTGATGAGGGCTTTAGAGAAGGAATACAAAAAACAACATACATCAACAAAAGTTGTTTTTATTAACTCACTGGCATTATCGAATCCGTACGTTAATGGCCGCGCGGACATAAGCTCTCCATATATCTCTACCCTGAGCTAATGTTCTCCAATCATTCCCTGTATAGTCTACTTCTCTCATATCATAGTTAGTTATTCTCCCATCTCATTCTTGGTCTACCAACTGGAAGTTTTCCCTCTGGTTTTCCTGCAAGAAGCTTTCATGCACGTCTTATTCTGCAATTTTGGGTGCTAGTTTCATATGTGAATTTAAAGCAAAAATGAGAAATTTGAAGCCAACCGGAACCTTTATAAATATTATAATAATTACACCAATATTATAGGAACATTTAAGAAGGCTCAAAAAATGAAAGAAAAATACTTCTGAAATAATAAATAGAATTATTCCGAGAGGACAAGGTGATTTTCACGGTTCATCAGGAAACATTTTAAAAGCAGTCCAAGATGCAATTATTAATGTAGTTCCAGAAAAGTCAAGGAAAGTTTATTTACGTAGTTATGCGAAATAATCATTAAAGTGTATTTTACGTTTTGTTGAACCTATATTTTAAGTTTTGACAGCGATTTGTTTTGTTAGAATACTAGGTTCGTAGCCTAGTTACTACGAACTAAAGGTCGCTGACTGTTAATATAAGATTAAATATTTTTGTTTTCTTAGTGAATATAAATCTACGAAGATGCACTTTTTAGATTCGGTATTGTTGAGTGTTGAATAAACGCATGTAACTTTAATTCCATCGTCTTTTGTATATTGTTTACGAACAAGTAATGATATTTGGAGTTATTAACTTATTGCAGCTTGCTTTGCTTCAAAGCGCTTCTCTTGCAACTCGGCGTCTTAATTTCCTGCTTCATCAGCATTTGCTGACGTAAACAAATATATTTAATAACAGCCATGTTTCAGTTTCCTTTACAGTATTCAGTTTATTGCAAATATTTTTAATTAAATGTTGCGAACTGTTGAAATAAAATGATTCTTTGTACTTAATCTAAGGGAACTCTATAAAATTACAAGGAACAGGATACAAATTTAAGAGTTAAATACGATATAGGCCTATACATATATATGTAAACAGATTGTGTGCGTACATACTGTATATATAGTATTATAATATGATCCATTATTGGAACTGTGTTAAAATAACAGTATTGGAAAATGTTAAATACTGTATTTATATCATATGCTATATATGCAGGATAGTCTATAAACTATTTACGCTGCAAAAAAAATCGTAAAAGTTTAACACTAATAACTAAACAAACAAAGAATGAATACATTTTGATCCTAATTACTTAACTAACTAACTCACTGGCGCTATCGAACCCGTAGGTTCAAGGCCGCGCGGACATAAGCTCTCCATAGACTCATATCCTAAGCTAATGTTTTCCAATCATTCCTTGTATAATCTACTTCCTTCAAATCATAGCAAATGTTATTCTCCCACCTCATTATTGGTCAACCAACTGGGCGCCTTCCCTCAGGTTTTCCTACGAGGAGCTGCCATGCACGTCTTTCATTTCCCATTCGTGCCACATGTGCTGCCCATCGCAGTCTGCCAGACTTAACTCTTCTTATTATACCTGGCTTCCTATAAAGACCGAGTAGTTCACTGTTATGTAGTTTTCTCCATTCACCAATCTGTTCATCTCTCTTTGGTCTACAAATTTTCCTAAGAACTTTATTTTCAAATACTCGTAATCTCCTTTCCTCCTTTAAAGTAAGATTCCATGTTTCGCATCCCCTAATTACTTAGTTTTTCCAAAAAGAAAAAAAAAATAGTCTGTTTACATAACTATGATTATTTTTAAATTAAATTCAAGTTATGTAATTCTTCGGTGTGTGATTCTACTGTTGATATTTTGTTCTCGAAAAAATTACATACATTTACATTGACAGTGCTCTCTGGTCATTCGTGGCTATTTCTGTTCTACGATTAAATAACACACGCCCGCTTCTATGTACAGTGCATGAAAACGCACAATGAAACATATTATTAAATTGAATGTGAATATGAAGGTGGATTTAACAGTAATTTTATATAAAGAGTACGAATTTGATTTAGGCTCACATCTAAATTCATAAGAAGAGGTGTAATATATTTTTCTCTCTCTCATTCTCACAGCTTTAGGCTGATATATATATACACACCATTATAGTGCAACTTCATGCATATATATATAATCATTCTAGTTCAACTTCGAGCATTGTATATTAAAATCTAACTTAGAAAACAAACTTAAAAGAACACACTGCAAACATGAAGCAAAATACTAATCAACTAAGACAATTTAATTTATAATAAAATTGAATTATTTAAGTAGAGAAATGGATGTTTTAAGAAGATCAGCTGGAAAATCTAGAATGGATAGAATACGAAATAAAGAAATAAGGGAAATTATGGGTGTACAAGAGGAGCCGGACATCATAGACATTATAGAAAAGAAAAGAAAAGATTACAGTGGTATGGCCATGTCAAAAGAATGGCAGAGCAAAGATTGTCTAAAATTGTTATGGAATGGATCCCAATAGAAAGGAAGAAGAGAGGAAGACCGAAGAAAACTTGGATAGAAGAGGCACAAGCAGCTATGAATATCAGAGGATTGGAGGAAGATCAGAAGATCAATGGATGGACAGAGAGGAATGGCGTTTGGTTTTCGGAAGACGGCGGCAGGTGTCATGATACCGGATGATGACGATGATGCTTTTAATTAATGTCATATTAAAATTCCCTTATCATTGAATCCAAAGTTTGGCCCAATCTCTTTTTTTTTTTTTTTTTTTTTACGTTACCCAAGATTTTACACGTTTTCTCTTCGCGCTCGACCTCCCCTCCCCCCAAATATCTCTGAACGCCAATCTCCTAGAATTCGATCTGAGAAATCTCTCCGGAAGAAACTGCAACCTAAATTGTTCAGTTGCTTTACAAAATGTCGTAATGTGTTGTTAATTTTTCCGGTCATTTCACACAGGAAATAATGTAATGCCAACTTCACTTCTTAAATTATGTCATCCATCTTCCTAGGTGGAACCTAAAAATTGTTTTCTATCATCTCCAATCAAAGCACAGGATGTTTATTATTCTAGTAAAGCACATATAGTTAGACAACTACATTAATGCGAGGTAAAGTCTCTTATTTTAAGTGAGAAGAAAATATTACGAGGATTTGAGAATAAAGTGTTAGGAAATAAATTTGGATCAAGAAGAGGAAAACAGGCACGTGATTGGAGAAAATTATATAACAGCGAGCTACATGAATCTTGTGAGAAAACAAATGTAATAAGGACAGAGTAACTTTGGTGTGCAGGATGTGTGTCACGAATGGTGAATGAAATAAGAACATACAAATTACTTGTAAAAAACTCAAAAGCGCAACAATAGGCAAGAAAAGTATGAGGTGGGAGTATGATTCTAAGCATGATATGAAGGAGATGAATTGAGGGGCTCAGTGGAATAAGGGCCTATCCCAACCGATGGTTGATTTTTAGTTATTTGCAGATTATGTATCCCATGGCCATCTTCTATTAATCTTTAGAAGCTCATAATTCTAACTTTGCTCAAAAGAGAGTAAATGAGACTTTCTGTCTAAGAAAAATTTCTAACTTATTCACGCGCGCGGGAAATAAAGGCCCATCCCAACTGCTGACACGTGACCGTTATATATTGTCCGCTACTCTATAGTCCACTGCAATACTGACTATCATTGCCGTCAAATATCAGCAAATGCAGAATGGCTGATGCAGCAGGTTCTTGTGCAAATGGAAATAGTGTAATAAAATATAAGAAAAGAAAAATAAATGTGCAAGGGTGGAATAAAACGAAGCCGAAAATTTTACGCAACAATGGAAAGGAATATATATCGGCCTGAATCTGTTGTTTCAAGAGGTGCGGGACGAAATTGCTAGTTGTTTATTAAAAGCTGTGCCACTGATCGAAAAAGGTGCTAATAAAAATAAACTTATAAGTGTATATAGTGATTCATCTGTTGTTCAAAACAAGAATTATACAATAATGGGACCTTGGCTGTAACGTGATTGATTGTAGGTGGTTTGAAGAAATTGAACATAAATTTCATGTACCTGCGATGCTGACTTTGGTGTGATTGAAAAAGTTAAAAGAAAAATACAAGTGGTTTATACACCTGAACAGTGGGCTCACCTTATAAGAAAGAGTTGAAAAAAGAAACCATTTACAGTACTTGAGATAAATGCAGAAGAGTTTAAAGATTTGGATAACTTAAATAAAATGTTCACAAAGAGAAATGTGACACTGGACACGCATAAGGTAGACACCAGAAAAGCATCTCAGTTTCGTTTTGTGGAAAACGGACATGTAATGTACGTAAAATCCAGTTTCGGTGATTTGGCTTTAGAGGAACTATTTTTGTATTCTAAGCCTATGTTTTCCCTTTACAGAGATTTAGGCGCTCTCCCCCTACAGGGAAGAATTTAAACCATACTAATTTAGTTACACTTGTTTTCGTATAGATGTCATTTTGAGTGGTCCTTGGTCAGCGTTCAACCTCATACTGACATCTAGGAAACCAAGATAGTACTAGGACGGGAAAATTCGGTAAATTTTACATAGAGGCCTTTTCATTCAGGCTTAAGGATTTTCACGAGCCTGAAAATCTTCAGACTCGGAACCCACGGCTTAAAGTCCCTCCCGGAGGACTTGCTCCTTGGATTTTTCCGTCCTAAAAAAGTCCATCGACCCCGGCCGGGTTTGAACCCGCGACCCTCGGGACCAGAGGTAAGGAGCATAACCACGTGTCCACCGCGGCCGACCTAGAGGAAGTAATAAGTTATAAAAAAAAAGGGAAAGGAAAGTGTCCTGTATTACGAGATGTAATATTGACAACAAAATCTCCTAACGGTAGGATGATAAAGAAGACATCATGACTCTGATGACATTTGTACCACCTGTACACCAGACATTTTAACAGCAGCCTTGAATCAGTTGATGATGATGATGATGATGACGATACAAATGCTGCAAACGTAGAATACGTAGATTAATGCAATATTCAAGTTTAAAAGTGTTATTTAATTTGTTTATTTATGTTGTATTCTTTTATATTCTCAATTTTCTTTTTCTTTGATTAGACATATGAAACAACATAGTGATCTATACATTTGCAGGCAGAAAGCTTATTTTATGTACAAGACATGTACCTAATATTATCAATGTGTGCTCTATATATTTAACTCATTGCAGAATTTAATAAAATGCAATTTTTCTCCAAACTTAGTGCAGTTGGGATGGGCCCTTATTCCACTGACCCACTCAATTATATATGGTATAATTGGAAAACATTAGCTAAGGATAGGGATGTAAGGAGAGCTTCTTTCCGCGTGAACGTGAATATCAGGTTGGATAGAGTAGATAGTAACAATTAACCCACTGGTGCTATCGAACCCAAGATTCATGCCCGTGCGGACATGAGCTCTCCATACATCCTGATCCTGAGCTAATGATTTCCAATCATCTCCTTATAATCTACTTCCCTCAAATCATGATTAATATTATTCTCAACCAACTGGACATTTTCCTTCAAAAAACAAAAAAAAAACAAAAAAAAACAAAAAACTAACACAGAAATAAGACAACTAAAAATAGAGGAATTAAACTCAACAATAGAGAAATACAGAACAAACTGGAAAGAACACTTGGCAAGGATGACTGAGAATAGAATACCAAAAGCAGCATTCACCACGAGGAAGAAGAAGCTTAGGAAGACCTATGAAAAGATGAAAGAGCAGCAATTTGGTGCCGGAACAGGCTAGTAAATAAGCCAAAACCGTGAAGAAGAAGAAGAAGAAGAAGAAGATACTGTTCTGCATGGGGGCAAATCTTTCACAGCAGTTATAGCATTTTCACGCTATGCTTTGCAGCTTTACTAGGGAATTATAGGTGCGGTAGCTTCCCGTTGCTTTCCACACCGGTGAATCATGGTGATGATAATGATGATGATGACCAGATGATTTTCGGGGAACCATTGGGCCCTGAGCTTGCTTACAGGTGAGGTAAAACCCCAAAAAACCTTCACCCAGGAGCCTGTTCCAACCGGGAATCGAACTCGTGCCCGCTGCGTGACAATTCAGCACGCTCCCTTGAGACCACAGCGGTGGACAAGTTAGATAATAAGATAGTATATTATAAAGTATACCTACGATAAAGAAATAAGTTCTCTTGAATAAAAATATACATATTTCTAAAATATACCCATTTGTAAAGCTTTCTTTCGTTAGTGAACTATATAAACGAGTAAGTATTCGTTAAAATTCTAATATTTAAAAAGCATTTTAAGGAAATTCATGATAAGGGGCAACGCTTTGGAATATGTCCCACGGGCATATAAACATTTCCCGCCGGATTGCTTTTCCTATATAAGAATTAGAGACAATGGAAACCATAATGTGTGCTACCGCAAGAGAGTTCAGGAGATGAACAGAAATCCAATAACGAATGTTGAGCCCTTCCATTTAGTTTGCTCCAAACCGCTCTCAAGAAGTTAGATTTATTAAAACTTAAGAGCGGAGTCTATAGAGTTTCGTTATCACATCTTGTGATAAACATGCTCACTCTATCTATAAATTAAAACCCACAGCTTTTTTTGTCCTCGTAATATTAAGAAATGAAACAAAAGCTCCAACTGCGAGATATAAATTATATTCAGCAGCTTTATAATCCTCTTAACTTTTTCATACACTCTACATCTAGAGGATTCGTTACGTATTAATAATAAAAACCAAGCATTTAGATATATGCAGAATATTCATTCTAATTAAACTAGCCAGTTAATCGCCCAGTTTTATATAGATTACTCCATAGCATAGGGAGTTCTCCCCATTGGGAAAATGACCGTTTACATTTTATAGTAGATTAAAATATGAAATATAAAACAAATTATTATTATACAAAGTATAGAACAGGTGTCTAGTTTCAAATATATGGGCTGTGATGTTGGCTACAATGTGGAGAGAGATATTGACTCCAAAATAAATAAATTTCAGACGGTGTGTGGAACAATACAGAGAACATTCAAAAAGAAACCAAGATAAAAATGTATAATATTATGGCGGTCCCACAATATTGTATGGATGTGAAACTTGGGCTCCAGTGAAAAAACAGAAGGATAGAATACAGACGGCGGAGATGAGGTTCCTAAGAATTGAAAGTACAGCCTTTATTGGATAAAGTCACGAATTACAGACAAATGGATTTATCACATGGATGGAATGAGTAAGGAGAGATATCCATTGTTAGCAAGAAATTATCAAGCAACAGGAAGACGTGATGTTGGAAGACCTAGAAGACGTTGGGCTGATGCATTATGAAGTCGGAACGGGCAATTGCCTAATCCCTGAGTGATGATGATTATTATTATTATTATTATTATTATTATTATTATTATAAGAAACAAATATTACCCTAAATTAGTTTTTATCATAGCGTATTACATAGGAACATAAAGTAAGGGCCTCAGGAGGCCCTTGGGTAGTGGGAGGTTAAGGCTCCCACCTTTCTCGAGAATCGGCACTTGATGTCAGCCGAGTTATCAGCCCTGCGTGACGGCCGCCTTTATCACAGAACAAGCGTCTGGTACTCATTTTCGTTAGGCTGAGTCGACCCCAGGGCCTTAGTGCCGCCAGATAGTTTGGGTCAGTTTAAAACTACTCACCCCACCGGGACTCGAACCCTCGACCTTCCAGCTTGTAGCACAGTGCCTTAACCACTAAGCCTTAACCACATAGGAATGTAGCTATACATATTATACATATGAAAATAATGTAATTTTTTTTAAATTTCTAAGTACATACTTACTAGGTACACTACCAAAACTGACTATATATATATATATATATATATATATATATATATTATATATTTTTTTTGGCATTGAGCAATGCAAGCTTAATGTGACATGATAACAAAAATAAATTCCTGGACGGAATTTGAACTCGGACCTCTGGGTTGGTACCCCAGCATGCTATCCATTACACAACCGGGCAAATCCAATCCAAACATTTATCTTTCTTATCTCTTTACGGTGGTGTAATGGATAGCACGCTGGGGTACCAATCCAGAGGTCCGGGTTCAAATCCCGTCCAGGCATTTATTTTTCTTATCATGTCATATTAAGCTTGCATTGCTCAATGTCAAAAATTTAATTATAACGTCGATAAATAATCACTGCTATAAAGTAAAAATAGTATCTTTAATCTGCTTGGGTGTTATAGCTGGCTACTAGATGGCAGTGAAGACCGAGTTCTCGCTACATCTAGTAATAATAGAGAATATAATATATATATATATATATATATATGAAGAAAGATAAACGCTTGTATTGGATTTTCCCGGTGGTGCAATGGACAGCACGCTGAGGTACGAACCCAGAGTGCGGGTTCAAATCCCATCCAGGCATTTATTCTTCTTATCAAGTCAGTATATATATATATATATATATATATATATACATACTAGCTCATTGGCACTATCGAACCCGTAGGTTCATGGCCGAGCGGATATAAGCTATCCATATATCCACATCCTGAGCTAATGTCTTCCAAACATCCCCTGTATAATCTAGTTCCCACAAATCGTGGTTGAAATTATTCTCCAGCCCCATTCTTGGTCTACCAACTGGGCGTTTTCGTTCTGTTTTTCCTACAAGAAGCTTCCATGTCCCTCTTTCATTCTTCATTTGTGCCTTATGCACCGGCCTTCGCAGTCTACGAGATTTAACTATTTGTGTTAACTTATATCTGGTTTCCTATAAAAATCACGTAGTTCACTGTTAGGCAGTATTTTCCATTCGCCTGTCTGTTCTTCCCTTTTAGGTCCACTTTTTCTACCAGTGGGCATCCATTTTAGTTTCATTCTTAGGAATATGTATTCTGTCATTCTTTTTAATAGCCATACCACTTTAATTGTTAACTTAAACCCTGATGTTGGAGGAACTAACATAATATTAAATGGAGCGACATATCAAGATGTACAGAATTTTAAGTACATAGGATCATGTTGCACGTATGGGGAATGAAAGACTTGCATGGAAGCTCCTTGTAGGAAAGCCAGAGGGAAAACGCCCAATTGGTAGACCAAGAATGAGGTGGGATAATAACATTAACTATGATTTGAGGGAAATAGATTATACAGGGAATGATTGGAAAGCATTAGCTCAGGATAGGGATGTATGGAGGGCTTATGTCCGCGCGGCCATGAATCTACGGGTTCGATAGTGCCAGTGAGTAAGTAAGTAAGTAAGTAAGGATCCATGGTATCCAGGAATAATGATACATGAATTGAAATAGAAGAAACACTAGCAGCAGGCAACCGATGTTTAAGATCTGTGAACAAAATTATACAACCTAGATATATATCTAAGAAAATTAAAATAAGAATATATAAAACAATTATTAAACCTGTTGTAGTGTATGGCAGTGAATCCTAGACCATATCAGAAAGAACCGCTACAAGAGTTGCCACCTGGGATAGAAAGATCTTAAGGAAAATATATGGTCCAATTAAGGATAAGAGTACCTGGAGAATAAGAACTAACCAGGAAATATATGACCTGTATAAAGATAACGATGTAGTTATAGATATTAAAGTTAAACGTATTGAATGATTGGGCCATATTTGTAGAATGAATGGTACACGTTTGCCCAGGATGGTATCAAACGCTAAGCTGATGGAACGAGAAAAGTTGAAAGTCCTAAATTTACGATGGGTGGACGACGTACAGGCGGACCTACGGAAGATTGGCATAACAATTTGGAGAAAGAAGGTCATTGACTGAAGAGAATGGATGGTTGTTATGAGGGAGGCTAAAGTCAAATTAAAAGACTGTCACGCCAATGATGATTATGCTGATTTTAATTGTTGGTTTTTTTATGAAATCCGATATTGAAGTCTAAACATTCATCTTTTGTTTAATTACATCGCTTCTCATTTGATCTCTTCTATAAATTTCAGCTGAACGCCTCCAAAAATCCACTTCTATAGAATTCAGTTTATTTATATAAAACCAAATACAGCGCATTTAAAACATTGAACAGTGCGTTACCTCGTGAAACTCAGCTATGGCTTTTCCGAGTATGCGCAGTAGACCATTACAGGAACTCTGCTTTTTGAAGCAGCTCATTCTTTTTGTTGCTAAGTGTACATTGTGCAACAAAAAATGTGAACGCTACCATATCGAACTATGCACAAAGAGGACAAGATCATTAAACTAATATGCAACGTACAAATAGTAAAATATCATATTAATCTTAATGGTCATTAGGCTGCTATTAGAATAACAAAAAAAAATGTTCAGTAGAATATGTTTAGAAGGTGGAATTGGGCAGTACTCGAACATCCATCAAATTCAGAAGGCATGTGCTCTTCAGACTATATCTTATTTTCAAAGATCAAAGAACCTCTCCAGGCATTCGATTTAAATCAAGAGTTGATATCCATAAGGCTCAAATCGATCAGAGGAGAGAGTTGTCCAGAAATAGAGTTGTAGATGAAATGCGCCGTCTTCCAAGGATTTGACAACTTATAGTTGACTAGTCAAGAGACTATAAATGAAGTTGGCAATGTCAAAAGTAACTTTATAATTTTTCTGTGATATTATAGCAGGCGTTTTCATTACTTATCGAATGCCCTAATAAAAGTTACATATACAATTTTGATAGGAGGGCAAGTTTTTAAATGTAAGACCATGAACTGTCTTTTTTTATTTGAAATGTGATTTTAATGAAGAAGGTGAATGCTGGTGTCGGTAATTAGAGTTACTACCACACTGTATGTGTAAAGTAGGGCAATGTGAGAGTTAGACAAACTTCTGTGCAAGTCACAAACATTTAACTGCCGAGACATGTAACACTATCTTGAACCAACTCCTTGTAAAGTGCATTTTAGTTAATTTAATTCATCATGTTACTGAAATGGAAATATAAAGACCAACAACTTGATGTATGGTAGGGTGGGGATTAATGGGTGTAGACTTTATATGATATGTTTATTAATGGTTAATAACGATTTCATAATGCAATCAGGCTCTGTGAAGGGATTAATAATAAAATAGTTTTGTCATAAGTAATGCCACGAGTGATTTCCAAATTATCCTCACGAAGTGAGGAATGAATTTATCTAGAGAATTTGGATATCTAGAGTGGCATTTGTTAGGACTATTTAACGAATAAAATTAAGCTGTTTACTCACAAATCATTATTTATATATACTTACTTACTTACTTACTCACTGGCACTATCGAACCCGTAGGTTCATGGCCGCGCGGACATAAGCTCTCCATACATCCCTATCCTGAGCTAATGCTTTCCAATTATTCCCTGTATAATCTACTTCCCTCAAATCATAGTTAATGTTGTTCTCCCACCTCATTCTTGGTCTACCAACTGGGCGTTTTCCTTCTGGCTTTCCTACAAGAAGCTTCCATGCACGTCTTTCATTCCCCATACGTGCAACATGTCCTGCCCATCGCAGTCTACGAGACTTTACTGTTCTTATTATATCTGGCTTCCTATAAAGACCATGTAGTTCATTGTATTTATATATAATTATTTTAAAATATTAATATATTTAACGTAAACGGCGATGTTTGAAAAAATTAGAAACATTTGTTATGCTTCATTTGTTCATCACTGCAACCAGACCATATTATTCATTGCCAAAGAATTGCAATATTGTAAGAATGCACCCTATTGGAGAAATTTAAAACCAACATTTTAGGTTATCAATTAATTTCTGATATCCTATGATGTAAATATGTCAATTATATTTTTCCGGAACGTAAATTCCTGGAAAATAATATGTTTAAGAAAGTGCAAACAGTGTTTTTTTGTGTTATAATCAATTGCTACAAATATTTTTATATTATATCCCGCAAGCACTATTCTGGTAACATTCGTGCACTATATATACAATATCGTATTCACATGTACTTACTGCAAAATAATCCTATGGCCTATTCAGAATGTTAAAAATGAGGAGCTTGATTTTAAAGTGATAAATTTAAATTGATAAAATCGAGGTGAAAAACGACTGAGATTGGTTGTAAATAAAAATCATTGAATGTGATTGGTCATTGACTCCCATTTGGGGCATGAGTTAAATAGTCACCCTAATTTACCCACTAATGTAAGGTGGACTCCCTGGATAGAATCCACTTTTATGTTAACAAACCTGCTGGTAATTGATTCTAGCGGAAACATGGTGTTATCACATTAGCCTACATGACTCTAAAAGTCACTTGCTGTCCGATCGAATATTCACTGGTGGTATAAAATAGCCGCAAAACGTTAATCAGGAATTTCACACCTTGTTCAGTATGCGGATGTTTTTTATCACAAATTACGACCATTCGGGAGAAATTTAACCACTTTTTGCAAACCTATATATTTAGAATGTCTACAATAAATACAGCTTACAACCTAATAAATTAAACAGCTTCATGGGTTAAAGTATGAAATATTATGTACATAGTTGAATGATTTGAGACGCAGAGCGCGTGTGTTCGTGAATAAAAATACACATCGTACCGCAGTGTGGCTACAAACACTGGAATTACACAACAAAGCTACTGTAGATACATAGCTTGGCAATATTACTCTAGTGCACATTGTAGATAAGCTTTTATTGCATTAAATTTCATGTTTGCTTTAACATACTATAATTTTTTATATCCAACCATGGTTTTACTGTCTCATATGGATGGAATCTTTATTATTATTTTTTTATTCGTTTCACCCTCCTTGGAGTAAGTCGGATCAATCATTTCTTTGTGTGTTGTTCCTTTCTTAGTGCCCAGTATTTCTTCATTCTTTCCTCTCTTCTTCCGAGATAATATGTTTAGATTTTTGAGTAGATTTATCTTAGAATCCTATGTTTTAATCTTTGGTTTTTTTTTGCAAATGCCCCAGGTTGTTTTTCACATTACTGGTTTCTCTCCTGGCATGGCGTATTTGTAACCCACTTCTGAGGTTGGGGCGCCTGGAAGGCGGGGTTACGTTGTCCCGATGATATGATGGGTGATGATGATGCTAGTGGTGCGCCAGGAGAATCCCAAATCCTAAGCCTAATTTAAGATGAATATGAATGATGATGATTGCGAAGGCCATATGATTTCGGGGACCTTTTGGGCCTTAAAAGTTTCCTGACATTTGTCTTACAGGTGAGGAAAACCCCCGATAAAAACCTCACCTAGAAAAACTGTCCCGACCGGGGATCGAACCCTGGCCCGCTGTGTGACAAGGCAGCACTCTACCTCGAGACACAGCGGTGGTATGTTTTAATCTTGAATAATTAATTTAGCTGTTCGATCGATTACTACATTTTCTGTAATAATTAATTAACAATCAAATCTAAATCTAAATAATTTATTGCTATAAACTATTGGAATACAATTAATGAAACATATTTCACTTAATCTAGCCACCCCTGAACGAGACCAAAGTCTTGTGCTAAGGAGCGGATTCTTATACATACTGATTTTGCAATACTAAACAAAAAAAAAGTCCCGCGCCGTAGCTGAATGGTTAAGGCAAGAAGCCTTGACGCAGAGCTACGGGACTTGCGTTGGTTCGGGTCTCCATGAGGGAAGACATTTTTCTCCTGGAATTTCGGCCAGTATGAGACCGGTGCCCACCCAGCAGCGTGAGGCATTTGGGAAGCTACAATAAGTAACGACTCCAGGTTGAGAGAACCAGCTATAACTGCTGGGGGATCCGACATGCTGACCACATGTCACCCCTACACTGGCTAGATGATCGTCTACCTCTGTGATTAACACGTGTGGATGTGAGGTCAGCAGCTGGCTGGTCAGCGAAGGACCTTCTAGGCCCATCGCGCTTGGAAAAAACAAATAAAAAAACAGGAAAAAACTACTAGTATTTTTTTTAAGTTGGGTTTTATTATTATTATTATTATTATTATTATTATTTTTATTATTATTATTATTACTATTATTATTATTATTATTCCCTCCAATTCCTCCAGTCCTCTTGTTCTCATTCCAGTTCTTATTTATTGTATCAATGAGTTTCGAGTCTTCCTTTCTTTCTTTCTTTCTTTCTTCTTCAGGTGGACATCATTCCAATGTTTTTCTGGGTAACCTTTTTTCTTGCATTCGTCGTTCATGACCATACGAATTTAATTGTTTATATTTTATATAATTTACTATTGAATATTTAAAATTCATTTTTCTTGTATGATATTTTTTTCGATAATAATAATGATATTAATAATAACAATGGTAATAATAGTAATAATAATAAGAATAGTAATACTAATAATAGTAATAATTATTTTTTATTAATATATTATTATTATTATTATTATATTTATAACTAAATATAATATTAATAACATAACTAAATATAATATTTTTAACGGAATGTAAGTTACTTTCACATAGTTTACAGCCAATTAATAAAAAAAGTTATGTCTCAATCTTTATCACATTTACTCGTAAGAGCATAACGTCTTCTTCTGTAGGTTATTTCGTGTGAGCAGTATATTTTCAAAACGTCTGTTGTATATTTCTTAAATTTGTGAAACGTAATCTACGGTTACAATGTTGTTGTTATCTGGAATCAGTTTGATTAAAACATACACTTTTAACGAAAGTTTGTCTTTGTTTAACAGAATGACGTTTTGAAGCTAAATGTACACTGGCGCTCAAAAATATTTTTCGGACTCGCGCGCGGTTCACAAGAGTAAGAATTGTATTATTATTATTATTATTATTATTATTATTATTATTATTATTATTATTATTATTATTATTATTATTATTATATATGATACGACACGACAATGTTTTTCTGTTGTTTTCAGAGACTTGCATCCATTTAATAACGCTACGAGAGCGTAAGATTTAGCTCGGTATTAGCGTGCTTGCTTCGTACATTTGGAGTTTAGGGCTCGATCCGCTGTAGAATGTTTTTTTCGTCTTTCCTATTTGCATTTGTTTGTCCTATTTAAATATAAAACACTGGTCAGTTATGTGAAATTGTTTATGTCCTACATCTGTGGTAAATGTAAAATAAAGTCAATGTAAAATCCAATATCCAATATAAAATAAATATCGTATTTGGAGGCGGAACACAAAAGATAGATAAAATAAATAAATAAAATTTAAAAAATTGTGGAATTAACAGCACATCCACATACTGCCTTGCGTCTGTTCAACGCCGCATTCGCTCAGGCACGGAGTCCACGAGTTTCTGGAAAAGTTCTTGTTCCTATGTCATCTCTTACTCATGCATCAACAACTCTTCCACAATTCGTCCTGGCTCCAATATAGTCCTGCACATTTGGATCCTAAAATTACCTTCACTCTAGCCCACACGCGTTATATCGGGTTCATATCAGGTGACATCGGAGAGTGATCCAAGAAATGGATATCAAGCCTCCCCGGAACCATCTTAAAATCCGAAGAGCAATGTGGACCGAATGGTTATCCTGTTCGGATACAAGCATTCCTTTTGGATAATGCTTCCGAGTGGAAAGAATCAATAAGTTCTCTAAAATATTGAGAAATGCAGCCGTGTTCAACCTCCCGTGGATACGTTCTAGAACTCCAACCCCATCGAACGACATCCACCCCCACATAATACGCTTATTTGACTCGAACTCACAGCAGGATACACGTAACGAGCATCATGGTAGAACTCCATGTGATATATGCATAGAGAATGTACTTTAGACGGTTACTTATTTTTCTTGATTTCAAAATTCCATAATAATAATAATAATAATAATCATAATAATAATAATAATAATAACAATAATACTCGTAATAATATTTCATTCATTCTGGGTATTTCTCATACCCCAAATGGGAGTCAATGACCAATCACATTTCAATGATTTTTTACTTACAACCAAACAAAGTCGTGTTTCACCTAGAATTTACCAACTAAAGTTTATCATAATAAAGAAAGCATCTCCTTTTTAACATTCTGAATAGGTCATAGCATTATTTTGCAGTGACTGACTCTCTAAGAAATACGGCTGCCAGATTATATATATATATATATATATATATATATATATATATATATATATATGTATATATGTATATAGTGCATGAATGTCAACACATAGCGCATGCGGGAGTTAATATAAAAACATTTGTAGCAATTGATTATACCACCAAAAAAAGAAACCACTGTTTACATCTTCTTAAATGTATTTTTCCCAGGTAATAACATTCCAGAAAATATAATTGTCATATTTACATCATACGACATCAGAAAGGAATTAATATACAGTTTGATGTGTTTCATTTTTTCTCCACTAGAGTGCATTCTTACAATATTGCGTTACTTTGGCAATAAATAATATGATCTGGTTGCAATGATGAACAAATGAAGCAAATGAAGCCTACCGATCGTTTCTCATTTGTTTTCAAACATCGCCGTTTACATTAAATATATACATATTTTAAAATACTATATTTAAATAATGATTTGTGAGTAAACAGCTTAATTTTATTCGTTAAATAGTCCTAACAAATGCCACTCTAGATTTCCAAATTATCTACATAAATTCACTCCTCACTTCTTGAGTCGTGAATTTATCGATAATTTGGAAATCACCCGTGGCATTACTTATGAGAATTTTTCTCATCATTGAGGGCTTCCCAACTAATCTTAGTAATTAACATGAAGTAAATATAAATAAATAAATAAATAAATAAATAACTATATATATATATCTGACTACGGACTTATAGACTATCATTTTCAACAAACATTCACAAATTTCCCTTAATTAAATTTGTTCATCGTTCTCTGTCCTCTGTGTCTTCATCTGTTAAACCAAATTTCGTCATTGAATTTTGAATGTTGTTCTTCCAGATTGTTCTTGGCCTTCCTTTTCTGTTCCTTCTTTGAATGTTCCATGCATAGACGGCCTTTGGTAGTCTTCCATCCAGCATTCGCCTTACGTGTCCATACCATTTTAGCCTCCTGTGTTCAATCTCATCCATTATATTTCTTTCTGCGTTCATCCTTCTTCTAATTTCATAATAATATTAATAATAATAATAATAATAATAATAATAATATAATTTATATATATATGTATCTATATATATGTATATATGTATATATATATCTGGCTTCTAAATTTATAATTTCTGCAAATCCAGGTTGAACGCGCCAAAAATAAATGTCAACAGATTTTAATTGACTTATATTTTTTATTTTAACTGTCATGTTAGTAATGTTAATTATTATAAAAATAGTAATGTTTTATTTCAAATTATGTTTACATGTAGCACATATAATGGCACTTAAGTAAAGAGAGATAATTTGAGGAAATCACTGCAGCAGGATGTATAATTTAACCGCACGCAGTGCATATTCATAATTAAGCTAGCTGATGTCGCGACATAAAACTGGCTGGGTGTGAAATTACACCCAAATCTTGCTCGCAGTTTATTAAACTCCTCTTGTAATTAATCTGTTCTTGTTGCTCAACTGTTTGGAATAATTGTTTCAATTACACTATTATCTCTGCACATAAAATTTTCCTAGATATTGTTCCTGTCGAGTTTACTTAAATGTCTCTATGGGTCATAATATGTCAACATGAGGAGTTGCTACTGTAAATTAATTAAACTTCATAGTAATATCGCACTTGAAAGTGAGACTCTTCAGATGATCTAGTAGTTACCATGCTATAATTTGGTTTAAAAATTTAACAATCTTGAATGAGCTATAATTAAATTATAATAGGGAGTTACATTATGACATAGGACGTCACATTACTCCAACGTGTGGAGAAAAATAAGGAGGAGGTACTTAGATATAAACCAACAAGATACTTTCGCCGAATGTACAGGAAAACGCTCACTGTGTTACAAAGAGACCTAAAACACGTCTGGGGAAAAGAATCGTATATACTCAACCTAGGATTTAAGGAGAGATCAGGGCTTGCTTGGTTTAGGCTAGGGGCATGGAAATTTCTAAAAATTAGCGACGATCACGATATGCGAATATGTCCAATGTGCGGGAACTTTGAAGATGAGATACATATATTAGGAAAATGTAATGATTTAGAATATTGGAGACGTCAGTTATTACCGGAAAGATTTCTAAATTCAAATCGGGAAAGATTGGCATGCTACGAGTTATTGGTAAATCCAGAAAATTGGATAAACCTCGGTAAATTTCTGGACAAAACGCGAAAAATAAGGACAACACTCATTCATGAATAAATATATGTTATCAAAATGCAATACCATTAATTATTAACAATTATATATAAATTAATTAGTGTATAATGCTATTGTGTTATTATTTAATTGTAATATTAATGTGTTTTCTTTTTGTAATTGTAATGTTAATGTTTTTCTAGTGTATAATGCTATTGTGTTATTATTTAATTGTAATATTATTATTGTGTTTTCTTTATGTAATTGTAATGTTATTGCTGTTTTTGTTGTTTATTTTTCTTTACACTAGTACCAATTATTACTTTATTGTAACGGACTGTCAACAGCATGTACGGCTTACTGCCCGTGCGACCCATATTTGTAAATAATATTGTAAATATCTTACTTTTGTCTAATAAAGTCCTACTACTACTACTCCGTGTCATATACTATCATCACTTCTCGCAACTGGAATTCCCAACCACAAAACATAAGGTCCTGCCGGACATTGACATAATTTAAAAGAAATTTAATTTATATTTACTCCAACATTGACTTCATCATTACGCAGTGTAAAGCACATATTATATTAATTGGTGTTTCCCGTATAATTTATCATATTTATATTATATTAATAATAATAATTATTATTATAATTATTATTATTATTATCATAAGTAGTGTTATTGTTATATTATCATCATATAAAATGTTTTTCGTATATGAAATATCCATTGCAACATTTAATATATTTTCAGTATTTATAATTAGTATAGTGTATATAGGACCTATGAAATCAAATTGTTAAATATATACTTGTAATTTGTGCTGGTTGAGTGGAAGAAAAGGCCTTATGACCTTAACTCTGCCAATATAAATAAAACATTATTACTATTGTTATTATTATAATAATAATAATAATAATTATTATTATTATTATTATTATTATTATTATTATTATTATTATTATTATTATTATTATTATTATTGATATGGATTTCTTGAGAGGAGCTGCAAGATGTTCAAAATTAGACAAAATAAGAAATACTGTCATAAGAGAAAATATGAATATTGGTTATTCAATAGTAGATTAAATACGGTATAAGCAATTAAATTGGTATGGGAATGTACGACGAATGCAAGAAGAAAGATTACCCAGAAAAACATTGGAATGGTGTTCACCTGGAAGAAGGTCGAGAGGAAGACCTCGAAACTCGTGGATGCAGAAAATAACCGGAATGAGAGCAAGAGGACTGGAGGACATGGATTGGATGAAGAGAGACGAGTGGAGAAGAAAAATGAAACTTTAGGCACAGAAAGATGTGTAAACATTAAAATTATGTATATAAATAAATTATTATTATTATTATTATTTTATTATTACTATTATTTTATTATTATTATTTTATTATTATTACTATTATTATTATTATTAATATTATTATTATTATTATTATTATTATTATTATTATTATTATTATTAGGAGGTTATTCTTAATAAATGAGGTGAATCTTGTATCTTACTTACTTACTCACTGGCACTCTCGAACCCGTAGGTCCATGGCCGCGCAGACATGAGCTCTCTATACATCCCTATCCTGAGCTAATGCTTTCCAATCATTCCCTGTATAATCTACTTCCCTCAAATCATAGTTAATGTTATTCTCCCACCTCATTCTTGGTCTACCAACTGGGCGTTTTCTCTCTGGCTTTCCTACAAAAAGCTTCCATGCAAATCTTTCATTCCCCATACGTGCAACATGTCCTGCCCATCGCAGTCTATGAGAATTAACTGTTCTTATTATATCTGGCTTCCTATAAAGACCATGTAGTTCACTGTTAAATAGTCTTCCCCATTCACCTGTCTGTTCATCTCTCTTTGGTCTAAAAATTTTCCTAAGTACTTTATTCTCAAATACTAGTAATCTCCTTTCCTCCCTTAAAGTAGGAGTCCATGTTTAGCACCCATATAATATAACTGGTAGAATAATAGTTTTATATATTTTCAACTTAACGTTTTTTGAAAGGAGTTGGGACATCAAAAGTCTCTGCAATGCATAATAGCATGCATTTCCAGAATTGAGCCTATGTTTAATTTCTTTGTGCATCTCATTCCTATTTGTGATTATTGTTCTTAGCTATTTGAATTCAGCTACTTCCTCAAAATTTCCCTCATTTGTCACTAGCTGTCCATTTCCATTATATAATGTGTTTCTACGTGTGACCATATATTTAGTTTTATTGGTATTTACTTCCAGTCCTAATTTCTTAGTGTTACTCAATAGTGTGTGCGTGTTGTCCTATAGTATCTCCTCGCTACCGGCCAACAATACTACATCATCAGCATAAACTAACAGCTTATTAATACCATTGAGTTGTAAGCCTTCCTCATTCTCTAAAGATTTAATGGCATGCTCTAGTACAAAATTAAATAGTAGAGGAGATAGTGCATCTCCTTGCTTCAACCCATTCTGGATTTCAAAAGTGTCCGAAAACTGTTTGCCTACACGCACCCTACTGTTTGTGCCATTTAGACATTCGTATAAGTCTAACTAACATTTTAGGAATTCCGAACCTCAACAGGATTCTATATAACTTCTCCCTCTTAATTGAATCATATGTTTTTTTGAAGTGTACATTTAGTTGATGTACAGTACCAGTATATTCCCATTTCTTTTCTAAAATCTGTCTTATACTAAAAATCTGATCTGTTTACACCTGTTTCTTCTAAATTCACATTGATGGTCTCCTAGAATGTCATCAATATAGGGAGTAAGTCTGCTGAATAATACGCTGCTCAAAACAATTATAGGAACACTTGTAATAAATTGAATAAGTAATTGTTTTTTAAAGCTGTGATGCTGAAAGTTGGACAATATGTAAATTGAATTATTAATTTTATCATTGGATACAAATTTTAAAGATCCATGGCCTAAATACAGAGAAATTACCTCAAATAACAAATATAGAGATTTTTTTTTTATTTTGGAAGGCACTGGCCGCTTCTAATTGGTAAGCGTCCGGATGTTGCTATAGTGACGAATGTTGATTATTGCCTTGTTTATTGAAGTCTCTGACAAAATGAGGCATTTAAATGAGTTTCAAGTGTATCATGCTCTACATCTTTTACGACAAGGTCAATCTCTGCGACAAGTGGCTGGAGAGCTTGGGGTTTCTCCTTCCGTGGTGTCCAGGTTACGCAACAGGCACAGAGAGACAGGTCAGTATTGTAGAAGACGTGGTCAGGGCCGTAAATTTAAAACAAGCCCCCAGGATAACTGATACGTTGTTCTTTCTGCTCTTCGACAGCGTACAAAAACTGCAAAAGACCTGCAGAATGACCTTCATATGGCTTCCGGAATCCGGGTTTCAGACCAAACCATAAGGAACAGATTAAGGAAAGAGAATATTCGTCCAAAAAGGCCCGTTAAAAACCACGCTTAACAAATAGGCATAAGGCAGCAAGACGTACGTATGCCATGGTGATTGGAACCTGAAACAGTGGGAGTCTGTGCTCTTCTCGGACGAATCCAGGTATCGTCTTACACGTTGTGATGGCCGATTGAGAGTGTGGGGACGGTCAGGAGAAAGATTTTCTGCAGAGGCTGTACAGGAAATTGATGGATTCGGAGGAGGTTCCATAATAGTGTGGGCCGGAGTTATGTACAACAATCGTACGGACCTTGTACTTGTTCCCCAGCGACTGAATGCTGTCCGGTGTATCGAGCACGTTCTGGAAGAGCATGCAATACCTGCTGCCATTGGAGTAGGCCCTGGATTTCTGTTTATGCAGGATAATGCCAGGGCACATTCTGCGGCTGTCACCAGGGATTTCCTGAAGAGGAATGAAATTGAGGTAATGGAGTGGCCAGCGGTCAGCCCAGACCTCAACCCAATTGAACACTTGTGGGATCTTCTAGACAGGAAGGTCAGGAACCGACATCAAGCTCCACAAACTCTGCAGCAACTTGGAGATGCTCTGAAGGAGGAATGGGAGAATATCCCGCAAAAGGAAATCCAGAATCTTCTTTGGAGCATGCCACGAAGGTGCCAAAGTGTCATTGAATGTCGTGGAGGCCATACACGATACTAACTCTCTATAACGAGTGTTTATCTTTGAAAAATAAGCACAACATTCAATTGCTTACATAGCGGAATTATTTGAAAAGTTAGTTGTCAGCGTTATTCATTTGTTTTGACTGACATGAGCAATAAATAAATAAATAAATAACCACAAATAATGTACTTTATTAATTTCATGTTTTTACCTTTATCCAATGAAAAAATATTTACATATTGCATAGTGTTCCTCTAATTGTTTTGAGCAGTATATTTGGTAGAATTTTGTACGAAGTTGAAAGTAATGAGATGCCCCTGTAGTTGTTGCAATCAGTTTTATCTCCTTTCTTATAAATTGGTACGATAATTTATTCTTTCCATTCATCTGGAAGAATCTTGTATCTTACCTCATAAAAGTTGAGTTATTTTAGGACATGTTTCAACACACACTTGTATGTCACCTTCAGCTTGTCCAGACTATTATTTTTTTCGTTGTCGGATCTGCGAAGATGATACACAAGTATGTATGTCTTAAAATAACTCAAAATTTGTGAAGTAAGATGCAAGAGACTCGCCTTATTTAATATAATTAAATTATTAACGCCAAGTACGTAATGAGATATAGGAACAATTTAACCGTACCTAAACCTATAATATTCATCATAAAGATCTTCATAACGGATTGTTGCAGCTGTTGTTGTCCCTTCGTCCCCAGCCGTCATCTTTCTTTACTTTGGGAATCTTTAATATGTAAATTTATTGTCATCATTACCTGGTTAACGCCGACACTCCAGTTGTATCGGGAGCGACCTTCATATCTTCATTGATATTGTCTCCACATTAATGCCTTATTAGGGAGTGTCCCTTCCTTCATTCTATTGATAAGACTAAACCAAACTAACTGCAGTTGCCATGTCTCTTCTTAATGTCATCAGGTATATCACTCTCCATTTTCATTCCTTCTCTTATTGCATCATTGCGAATTTTCTTTAAATGCGTTTTATATTAACTCTGTCTCACGAAAGGGTGGAGATATCTCTTGTAGGTGAGGTAGAAGCAATCTCTCTCTCTCTCTCTCTCTCTCTCGCTCTCTCTCTCTCTCGCTCTCTCTCTCTCGCTCTCTCTCTCGCGCTCTCTCTCTCTCGCTCTCTCTCTTTCGCTCTCTCTCTCTCGCTCTCTCTCTCTCGCTCTCACTCTCTCGCTCTCTCTCGCTCTCTCTCTCTCGCTCTCTCTCACGCTCTCTCTCTCGCTCTCTCTCGCTCTCTCTCGCTCTCTCTCTGTCTCGCTCTCTCTTTCTCGCTCTCTCTCGCTCTCTCTCTCGCTCTCTCACTCTCTTGCTCTCTCTCTCTCGCTCTCTCACTCTCTTGCTCTCTCACTCGCTCTCTCTCGCTCTCTCTCTCTCGCTCTCTCTCTCGCTCTCTCTCGCTCTCTCTCTCTCTCTCTCTCTCGCTCTCGCTCTCTCTCGCTCTCTCTCTCGCTCTCTCTCGCTCTCTCGCTCTCTCTCTCGCGCTCTCTCTCGCTCTCTTCTCGCTCTCTCTCGCTCTCTCTCGCTCTCTCTCTCTGCTCTCTCTCTCTCTCGCTCTCTCTCTCTCGCTCTCTCTCTCTCTCGCTCTCTCTCTCTCTCGCTCTCTCTCTCTTGCTCGCTCTCTCTCTCTCGCTCTCTCTCTCGCTCTCTCTCTCTCTCTCGCGCGCTCTCTCTCTCTCTCTCTCGCTCTCTCTCTCTCTCTCTCTGATGCATTTATGACCTAAAAAAGGTGTAAATATGACCTGAAAAGGGTTAAATATGACTTGAAAAACAAAAATATGACCATATAATTGAATGAATTGTTTACCCATACATAATTGATTGTTCATTCATATACATTTTCAATTGTATCATAAAAAAAAGGAAATCTTCTTCTATTATCCAGTGCAAACGTTTGCTACCTTTTACAGAAACCTTCGAAACAAGTGTACTGTGAAACTGACGAAATTTATACAGATTCAATGTTGGTTATTTTCAATCGCCTGATAACTAGGCTATTAAAAAGCCCAGAATATGACCAAAATATGATTTTATCATAGAAATAAGAAGACGTATGACTAAAGATCTGAAAAAGTGAGAAATATGACTTTTAAGATCCAATAAAAAGCTCTTAATCTTAATAATAAGGCACATATACATGTTTTTACTTACTTCAAGCTTAGAATGTAGGCTTTGGTAAAAATGTGACATGTGATATAAATCCGCCCCTTCATAATAATAATAATAATAATAATAATAATAATAATAATAATAATAATAATGACAATAATAAAAATACTGTGAGTAGTTGGAGTGACGTTGAAACAGGCCGAATATCTACAACTTAATTTCACACCGCATTACACAAAAATACCATATCTTCTTTATTGCATGCACAATTATTCATTTTAAAAGAAAATTATAATTTTATGCTCTAAAACTATATTACAAACACACTTTATTTTATAATTCTCCTGTTTACATTCGTAGACGTCTTCATTTACAACACTTCCTTGTTCGCCACTCTTCAGAACACGCGAAACAGTCCAGTATTCGGACACGACTTGCCATCAACAAACTCGCATCTCTCGTAAATGCGAAGATTGGAACTATCTGGAAGGCAGTCTCGACCTCTGTCAAATGGAAACCTCGAGACACAGATTTTTTCTAGAAAGAGATGCACATATGCATCTGGAAAACTATAATTCTAGAAAGAACTTCTAGATAGATAGTTTGGAGTTAAACACGACCCGAAACTGAATTCCCATTGTTTTATAAGGCGAGACGTAAGTCTTGACACCAATTGAGAAATTCAAAGGCGGTCACTTTAGCAACGGATCAACAATAAATCATGTTGCTCATACCCGTGGGCTAATCGACCTGAACAACTCCTCTGTATATCGACAATCTATCCAGGTAAACAATCATTATCTTCACTGTGGGCTGACGTTGAATCAAGTAGACTACTTCGTTGATTGTTTTCACCACTCGGTATGAGGCAACTTTGGACGGCTACAGCTTCGGTGATTTTCCTCTCCTTCGGGTCGAGAGGTACAGCTACACAAAGTACAGTACGTCGCCCTCATGGAATCCAGAGGAGTTTGCTAGTCCATCGTCGCACACCTTCATCTTGGTACTGGGTAGTTTTGTGTACTCTATAGCATTCTGATGTGATTCTCTCAGTCGGTGGTCAACTTTTTTATGTAGTTGGTTGTCGGCAGGTAAGCACCAGGTGGAGTACCAAACGTCAGGTCGGATGTCGGTCGCAGTTCTCTTCCAAAAACCATCTGAGCTGGAGTCATTCTGATGTTGTCGTGAGTAGATGCACGATAGACCAGGAAGAACACTTGAGTAGTCTCTCTGATGACTCGAAACCACTTTCCATATTTATTCCTCAGCAATCTTAACCTAACGCTCTATCATCTCATCAGAGCATGGATAAAGGTTTCTCTACGTCCACCCAGTCGTTGCAGTAACTCCATTAGCTGGGACTCGAAGTTGCGAACATGGTGGCTATGATGTTCCAATGGTACTTCATAGCGACACATGAAATTGTTGACTAGTACGTCTGCTACGGTTGAGAATTCTTATTTGGGGATGACGTAAACTTCTGGCCAGTTAGTGAAGTAGTCCATAACCAACAAAAGGTACCGATTTCTAGCGTACTACTTAGAAAAGGGATCAGCTACACCGATGATAGTTCTCAAAAATCGAGCTCCACTTTGTATTTCTGCATGACATTCCTACTCCGTTTTAGAGGACATCGACTATCTGTACAGATTTGCCGTTGTTGGCACCATCTCTCTATGTTGCTCCATTAATGTAGCCAGTATAAACATCGGTGAAACTTGTCCATAGTTTTGTCCTCTCCTAGATATCTTCCAGAAACGGCAGCGTATGTTTATCCATTGCATCTTGAATATTGCTCCTGGGCAGAACGAGCTGTTCGGTCGACGCCTTCCCATTAGCAGATTCCCTTAACCTCTATGGGATATCGTTGTTGATAGTCAGAGAAATCCATTGGGCTTATTGCTTTTGTTGTACTGCCGTCTCCGATGCCTCTCCATCCAGGTTTAACATCGCGCAGAACCTGGCCGATGTCATGATCTCGAGTTACTTCCTCTTCAAGACAACTTCATCCCAACCGGGGGAGGCTGCGCAGTTACACTTTGGACAATTCCTATGCCACCACACTGTTCAACCTTGATGCAGAAGTTGTAATTGAGATGGGATAGGTAGAAAAATCATAAAAAGCAAATTTTACAGGGGAAACAAAAAACCATTTTTCCCAACATTAATTTTTAAATATAACTTTTTAAAATTTTATTTGCAAAATAGTTACAAAATATCCAGATTATCTTTACAAAATATATTTAAATTTAAAAGAGTCAAAATTGTTTTTTCCTTCCCCTGTAAAATTTGCTTTTTATGACTTACTACTTTTTCATGTCAACGTCTCAATTACTCCGGCAGGGTCGACGAGATACAGGTCGAAGATAAAGTGTTTATTGGCCTGGCGAAGTTCACATGCAAATTTATATTTTTGGATTTGTATACTACTTCCAAGTTACAGAATCCAAGCAACTAACGGAGCCCAGAGTGGTCTGTTCTGAGATGGAATACCTGACAATGTAAGCAATAATTGAGGAGGCCCACTATATATATATATATATATATATATATATATATATATATATATATATATATATAAAGGACACTATTATTTACACATGCTAATATACTCAAGTTCACTAACATTGAGGGACGAAGATGGTATGAAATATATGCACTTTCCTATTTCGGACGTATAAACGTACATACTAATAAAAATAAACAAAAAATCGAAAATGATCAAAGAAGAAATAACTTTATGTATCATTTGGAGTCCAAGTTATTTCTTCTTTGATCATTTTCGATTTTTTGTATATATATATATATATCCACCGCTGTGGTCTCGAGGTAGCGTGCTGCCTTGTCACGCAGCGGGTCCGGGTTCGATCCCCGGTCGGGGCATTTTTCTGGGTGAGGTTTTTATCGGGGTTTTTCCTCACCTGTAAAATGAATATCAGGAAAACTTTAAGGCCCAAACGTTCACCAAAATCATCATCCTTCGCCGGTGTGGAAATCAACGGGAAGCTACCACACCTACAATTCCCTAGTAAAGCTGCAAGCATAGCATGAAAATGCTATGATTGCAGTGAAGGACATGCCTTCGGGTAGAATTACTATGGATGGATATTTATATGTCAGTTATTTATTTTAACATAAGGTATAAATTGTAAGTATTGTATTAAATATAAGTATTGTACAGTTGCTGAAAATTGCAATAACTTCTATCCAAAGTAAGATGCAATTAGAAAAATTTTAAAATTAACTTTGTAATATTTTTAAAATAAATCCGTGGATATCTTATGATATGATTATAAAATGTAAACTTGAAAAAAAAATTGGGGGGTGGACAAAATTACGAATATCATGGATATTTTTAAATTTTAAAGATTTATATAAAAGTGTGTGCTGTCATATGACTAAAAATTGATCTTATGGAAAACTGTAATAAAATATGTACACACATTAAGGGTGAAATTCTTAAATGACAACTAAAACATTATGAGGCCATTTATATTACCTAATGAAACGGTTTTGCTAGCATATTGAGGTATAAAGTCTACTTTTAAGCAGTGCTTGAAGGAATAAAAAAAACATCTGGATGGTTGAAACATATATTTTTCTGACATAATTAGCGAAAGGTCTTCGATAAAAATGATAATACCAGAGTGTTTGTTGGTGGAGGGTGGTTAACGCGAGCAGACAGCGGGACTAGTATAAATATATTGAGCTCATTCGTTTAAGTTTATTTCCTTATAATTTACTATAACAATATTGCCAGAAGTATGTTTATGTAATTTTTTTGTCAGAAAAAAATATTTTTAACACCTCTATCTATTTACAGTATATTACGGGCTTCCAATATAAAACCGGACCGGCCTTACGGAGTTTCACCCGGTACGCAGTACTGTCTCTTCCTCCCGCAATTCACACTGCCTGCCACCCGTCCTTGAATTGTTTCTTACCTTATAGAAAATGCTGGAAATGTTGTCCTCCCGCAGTTAAACAGGCATTATACCGAGTAAACACATTTAGATTGACACGCTGTAGTTCGGGCACTGTCAATTTTCTGATTTCATTTGTTCTTCAGTTCTTCCAATGTGTGGAATTTGTTTTGTACACTTTGTCTTTCAGGCTACCCCACAAATAAAAATCACACACTGTTAGATCTGGGGAGCGAGGGGGCCATACACCAGCACTAACCACTCTCTCTTCAAACACTTCCCTAATTTTTCTTCGTGTGTTTCTTATGTTGTACTGAACCAGTGGTCTCAAATTTAGTCACAAGATCGTGGATTGTCGATCTGGAAGGAGGTAATTGTCCAGGGAAGTTCCGAATAAATTCCTCGCGAACGCGACGAGCTGATTCGTATTTATAATAACATTTACACACATAAATGCGCTGCTCTAATGTCGGCTGACGTCTCATCTCGTCGAACGATAGTAAACTGACTAGTTCAAGGACGAGCGGCTGGCAGAGTGAAATGCGGACGAGGAGAGAGCGCTGCCTGACCCGTGAAACCCCGTGGGTCCGGGTTTATATTGGAAGCCCGGTATATATATATTTCATATATGTCCTCTTTTATGGAAGGAAGCTCCTATACAGATCAGTTTCTCCACCCAAACACTTTTCATCCAATTAAAGCACTGCGATAGAGTAAGGTCTGTGTTCATTCTAGCGGCATGAAATAAAAAATAATAATTTGAAATCAACATATCTATAAACTATACATGATGTCTCTTAAGTAACGTCCTTTTTTACACGTTTTATATTAGCTTGACCTTGAAACTTTGTATACTTGTAAAAGACCCGTGACAATACAATATTTTCATATTTGTTTTTAAAATCCTGGCCAGAATCGTCAGATAATAAAAAAAAGTGTCTTTGTATCTATGTAACGGAATTTTTTAACACGACACCCACTTAGAAACGTTGGATCGACTTGAAACTTTGTATACTTGTAAAGAACCCGCGATAATATAATAATGTCATATTTTGTTTCTAAAATCCTGGCCAGAATAATCAGAAAATCAAAAAAATAAAAACTGGTATAATAGGTTGCGGACTTGTCGACTTTTTAGTCAATTGTTGTAAGAGCTCAGTTGGTAGAGCGGTGAACTCTAGTGGTATATAATTTCAGTAATCCATAGGTCGCTGGTTAAAATCCGGCTGGGAGGTTTTTTTTAGAAGAGTATTACTTTTAGCTCATACTACAACTGTATCGAATTTAAAGATATTTGCATTTTTATCTTATTCTGTAAAATATTAAAACTAAAAAATAAAAAGTAAATAATAGTTTTAAAAACGTAAAACAACACGCTTCATAAGAAAACCGAACTAAAAAATGAAAAATAATTTTAATTTCCAATACGCTTGGGATAAATAATTTTACCATCAAAAGCGTGGGGTACTTTTTATGGTTTTTACATTTTCTTCTTAGAGACATTACTTTTACCAGTATCTGTTTATTATCAAATATATTAATTGATAAAGAGCACCCCACGCTTTTGATGGTAAAATTATTTATCCCAAGCGTGTTGGAAATTAAAATTATTTTTCGTTTTTTTAGTTCGGTTTTCTAATAAAGCGAGTTGTTTTAGTATTTTTAACACTATTACTTATTTAACAAAGTTTTAATTGAATTTTTTTCTGTTAATAAATTGAACTCCTCTTTAATGTAGGGACCATCAGATTCAAAGTGAGGTTTATTATCCCTCGACGGTATCAGTCTGTGATTGTTTATGCGAAGGTTAGTTGAGACCCACTTACACAACTTCAGTGTTTTCGAAATTTCATTCAGTAACTTGGCCATGGATAGAAAAGGATGGCAGTTGAATGTGCAAGTTCATGACTACATGCTGGATGTGGTAGCTGTTCGATTCTTCCCAATTCCTGAATTTTTGTCCTGGTTGTTCCTGCAGTATGGAGTTCGATCGGGTTTGAACCCGCGACTCTTAAAATTTCATGAACTCATTCCAGTTGTTGGGACTAAAGTTCGGCATTCACAGCACGCCCGTTTGTAACGAACTGCCAGTGAATCACACCTTCAAATTTCCATCAGCATTCAACACCACATTAAAAACCGACATGACTTACAATACAACGTAATATAAATTAATAGTACAAATAAAATGTTTCTGAATGGTGTTAATGATTTTAAGAAGTATCGGAATGGTTTCTAAGTTATTAAAACACCAGAATCGCACAGACAAAACAAGGAATAAATGCTTCAAACTCAGTTTGGTGGAGCAAATTGATTACAAAAAATAGAAAATTAAAAATATATCAGAGCATTTTAACATATGATGCTGAAGCCTGGCAAATTCTTACCAGGGAAACGAAAATAATTTTTAGTACAGAAATGTATGCTTTAAGATGATCAGCTGGAAAATCTAGAATGGATAGAAAACGAAATAAATAAAGGGCATTATGAGTGTAGAACAGGAGTCGGACATCATGGACATTATAGAAAATATCACAGTGGTATGGCCATGTCAGAGCAAAGATTGCTTAAAAGTATTATAGAATGGATCCCAATGGAAAGGAGGAAGAAAGAAAGACCAAAGAAAACCTGGATAGAAGGTGTGCAAGCGGCTATGATTATTTATCAGAGGATTGGAGAAAAAAAATAAATGGATGGACAGAGAAGAATGGCGTTTGGTTTCCGGAAGACGGCGGCTGCTGTCATGATACCGGATGATGTTGATGATAAAAAAACCGGGATGCAATCTCACCGTATCCCGCCCTACCTCAAACACAGCTTTTAGGTAAACAAATTAAAATTATCACATTTTAAAATTTAAACCACTTCATACCATCATCTTTGCTCAATCGTTATGTCTGAATCTAATAGGTATGTATACCAGTCGTAATTATAAGCTTATTTGTAGTAGATCTTACAAACCGAACACTGAAAAGAAATACAAATCTTTATTGCATTAATTGGCACAAAAATTAACACAAATTTTATTTTAAATTAAATTCTATAAAAAAAAGATTAAGGGAGGTGATGGGTGAGAAATTGACCATTTGGATCAAAATTGGCATTTGTTTTTTGTTTTTTTGTACAACGAAATAGCCTGCACTCTAATGTATACGTTGGCAAAGTTTCAGAGGCCTATGGCGCTTCTAAGTGCTCTAAATTACGTCAGAGTTAAGAGGCTGCGCCAGTTAAATACCACCTGCATGCAAATCTTTGAAGTTGTTTTTCCACACTTTTATTTTCACTGCATTTTTTGTACATTCAAAATTGAATGGAATTCAGAACGTTTGTCCTAGAAGGTTCACATTTTTACTGCATGTCCTAAAAACAATGGGTAACGACGTCGTGCATGTGTTTCATGATGGAAGTAGTATTTTAAGATAAAAAATAAAATGTATGCAATTATTAATTTTTTTGTAATTTCACGCATGAGGTACAACATTATTTGCTCTCCCTTTGTATTCACATTTTAAGAATTCTAATGCATGATGTTATTCTAAATAATTTAGGTGTCTTGTAAAAGATCAGACATTTTACTAAAAAATTGTAGAACACATTTAATTATAATATATGCATTTTTTTAAATATAATATTTAATAACTCATAAAACAAACGTCTCACAAGAATGAAACTTACACACATCATTATGTATCATGCAGTGAATGTTTGTACACAAAATCAAGTATCTAGCTCACAAAATGTAGAAAATGGAAATTTCATCCATCACCCCCATTAAAGTATCAAAATACACTGTTTAATACAAAACAGGCTACGGGAAACCATCTTCGTTAACTTGGAGATTCTAGGGATGTTTGTGAAAGGGCATTTCTAAAATGTAAATTCTTTATAATCGTTCCTAAACATTCCTTCATTCGTTATTTACAAATAAAATCCAGTCGTGCATTGAAAGGAATTCAATAAAAGCTAATTTAATTACAATAGAATGAAACGTGAAACAAAAGTAGATTCCGCAACACGAGAGACCGTTACGTTGAATAGTTTGAAGTGGTTACTACTTTCGTGTTTTCTAAAATACTTTTTTTTTCAACCCTAAACAATTCCAGTTTTTTATCTGATATCAGATTAATGGTATCTATAACAAATCTTTAATAAGAATGGAGTTAAAATTAAACTGTGATTTCAAGGAGTCGCAATTTTTTTCGAAATCCATTTTTGTGCACCATCTTCTACTTTGAAGTGCGCCGCATCTAGTACTTAAAAGTACCCCGAATTCCATTCAACTCCCTTATACAGTGCGATCAGTATAGCATTGGACAGCAGACGCGGGGATTTCACTATACACTGCTGACGCACTCGCGGCGGGGAACGGACAACGTAGGATCGCGGTGATACAACCACGCGCATTTTCGTAACTATTTTACAAATTGTCGTACTTACCAACTTTATTGAAGCAGATGTTGGAACTGTTCACCTTCGTTGCCCATACATTTTTGACACCTCTTTATAAAATTTGTTGTACACATGTTGAACGTGACGGGATTTTTACAACCGGGAATCGTGTTTCAAACCGTCTTTCTACTTGGTTGGCAGACTGAGTTAACAAATATTGTTCATAAATAAATACACGTTATTGAGTAGAAAAAGTATTAGCCATTATACAGTTTACACTCATACGCACGTGATTCACTTTACACTTATGTTTTATAAGATACAGATTTTAAAATTTGAATTAACTTATACATATCGCATATACGCATATGTACTCGTAAAGTGCTGAGACAGCGCACATTTCAAGTCCCGTGCCTGCACGTGTAAGCCTTCGTTATCGCACAGTATAAACCCCGTGTCTGCCGTCCACTACTATACTGATCTCACTGTATAATGATAGCTAATTGTTGTTTTTATTTGATGAATCCCAAGTCGTGTACACGTTCTTACGTGTGTAAAGTCCATAGTAAAGTATAATAAAGTACAATTTTAAGATCTGTCAATATATTTACCTAATGCCTTGTATAATAAGCGACAGATTAATTCATTATAGTTTATTACTTTCTTTGTATTTTTTCTTTTTCTTTTTATGTATAGTAGATTCTAGCTGTTATTCCTTTCTGTATACATTCTACCATTAGTTTAATTTTAATTTATTTAATTTTATTGTATTATTAGACAATATTTTATTATTATTGAATTTGACAGATAATCAATTGTTTAGTATGTACTATTGTTATATTTTTTTGTATTTATATGTAACATATGTTAGTCCTGGTGAGTGGAAGAGAAGGCCTCATGGCCATAACTCCACCAAGCTAAACAATAAATCTAAATATAATATTACCTGCAGTATTTTGATGAAAATTTCAATTACACAATTGTTAGACCGAGAAGTGGCATATGAGATTGCTGTGAGGAGTATCGTGTCAAAATACATACTGGAAAAAAGTGATGCAGTTACGAAACGTTTCAGATATTCTGAAAATTCGCAAATTAAAAGCTGACAACTTTAATCAGAAAATAAAAGAGGCAACGCAATATCTTCAGACTCATGAAAATGCAGAATCAACATGTTTTGATTTCAAGAGTAGAATATTCCATTCCACAGTTTCCAGTCTCGGTGACGTATTCTATAAAGGATAGCTATGGCTTCACAATTTTGCAGTTACAAATTTTACATGGCCAGTAAGTAGTACAAAGACATGTGTGATGAAGTCCTTTGCTCTTTAAGTATCTGTATTACGAACTGTCATTCCGATGGCAGGGAATACTTATTTTTATTTTTACAAGGATACTTTGGGCATATTTATATTATGATCAAGATTCACTGTTTTTCACCCAGATATACGTGCACATATTTGTAAAAGTTACTCAGATATTGGAAAGAATGAATGTATCAAGACTAACAAGAGCAGCATTCAACTACAAGCCAAGAGGTACAAGGAATGTAGGAAGGCCAATGAAAAGATGGACAGAACAACTGTGAGGCGGAACAGGCAATTTGTTAGCCCGTGAAGTGAAGAAGAAGAAGACTCAGATATTCCCAGACAGAGGACCTCGTTCCTACCTTACGACCAGCACTTTTTGATGTGATTAAAATATACCGTATACTCTTACAAAAATAAGTTATTGATTTCCGAAAATTATTTAAAGTGTATTTCAAACCTATTGTAAGAAAATCAACCTGAAATTTTGGTTACGAAGTATAAAAATGTTAAATTTCCTAGCTGCTATGTGAATGAAGTTTCTGTTGACACAACTAGTGGCATTATGCCACAGTACGTCTATATATATTACAGTACGTCCATATCTTCAAGCCTAATATGAAGCCTATAATCCCTCATTATATGGCTTACAATGGACTAATGAAAATTCAACAAAAGAAACTTAATGCCAAGTCTGTGATGACTGATGATGTACGTACAACCAGATGCTGTCAACTTCATTATGTCACATGTTGGGTCTGATGACACAAATAATGAAGATGAAGATTATGATTATGTTACAGAAATTAAGTAAAAGTACTATGGAAGAAACACTGAGTAAAACATAATATTTCAATGAAATCTATTAATTTGGAGAAAACTTTATATTTATTCCAAATGGTTCCTGTGAGTTCAAAAACGGTCCACGTACACTCAAGTTGTACATAATTGACTGTCAGAGAATAGATTTAACAAATTCATAATTTCTACGAATACTAATCAGATGAACATATTTACGTACAGTTAAGAAAATTTCACTTCTGTACGTATTTTGTCTCTCCTGAAAAGTTAAACTCTCTGGACTTATGACTTTTTTTAAATCATCGCTTCATATGATGTTCTCACTTCATAAATAATTTTGTAACTTCTCCATTCTAGTTTAACCTCTCACATTACGGGTACTTTTACATTTCCCACACCACTGCAGTGGCACCACTAGTCGTGTTGTTCGGGGACCGTTTGTGACTTACAGTTTTCCGACATTTATCTTACAGATGATAAAAATCCCCGAAAGAATCCCTCACAAAGAAACTTTTTTCCTACGGGGATCGAACCCAGGCCCGCAGCGAATGAGGGAACGATTCACCTCTGAGACCACAGGTGTAATAATTTTAAAAGAATGAAAAAATATCAACACTATATTAACTAAATGTCTGCAGATTGTATAGAATGCAGGTACAAAAATAATAAATAAAACCTTTGAAAAACAGGAACGTTTTAAATCTGTTTTTAGAAATGTGTTGTGATTACTACAACAAACGTGAATTCGTGTATTGCAGAGCGAATGACTTTCTACCGTAAATTAAAAATCAAGAACGGACAAATTCTTCATGGAGCCACAGGCCTAGAAGGTCCTTGACCTGACAGCCGGCTTATGGCCTTACATCCTCATGCGTTAGTCACAGAGGTAGACGATAATCCAATCAATGGAGGAATGACTTGTGTTCAGCACGTCGGAAAACGGTCTAATTGTTTAAGAATGTAATTAGCGACCTGAATAAAAAGTGTATGTATGTATAGGAACAATAATCACAAATAGGAATGAGATGCACAAAGAAATTAAACATAGGCACAATTCTGGAAATGCGTGTTATTATGCATTATTACAGAGACTCTTGACTTCCCAACCCCTTTCAAAAAACCTAAAAATGAAAATATATAAAACTATTATTCTATCAGTTATATTATATGAATGCGAAACATGGACTCTTACTTTAAGGGAGGAAAGGAGATTACTAGTATTTGAGAATAAAGTACTTAGGAAAATTTGTGAATCAAAGAGATATGAACAGACAGGTGAATGGAGAAAACTTCATAACAGTGAACAACATGGTCTTTATAGGAAGCCAGATATAATAAGAACAGTGAAGTCTCGTAGGTTGCGATGAACAGGACATGTGGCACGAATAGGAAATGAAAGACGTGCATTGAAGTTTTTTTGTAGGAGAACCAGAGGGAAAACGCCCAGTTGGTAGACAAAGAATAAGGTAGGAGAATAACATTAACTATGATTTGAGGGAAGTAGATTATACACGGAATGATTGGAAAACATTAGCACAGGATAGGGATGCATGGAGAGCTTATGTCCACGCGGCCATGAACCTACGGATTCGATAGTGGCAGTAGGTTAGTTAGTTATGTATATATTTGGCAGAAATAAATACAGAAAATGAAAAAATGAATTAAAATTAGAGATAAAAAATAACGTAAAAGACGTAATATAAACAATAAATATCATGCAAAGTTACTAATGAATGAATAATGTTTAAAACAGAATTACCAACTTCTAGGAAAATTCATGCTAATGACTTGCCTCAGTAGGTCTAACCAAATCTAACGAAATGTAACATAACGTAACTCTCAATTCCCAGTAGAAAGAACATAAATAATAGTTTTAAAAAACTAAAACAACATGCTTTATTAGAAAACCGAACTAAAAAATGAAAAATAATTTTAATTTCCAACACGCTTGGGAAAAAATTAAAGTAGTCAACAAAAAAATCATCTCTAACACATATAGGATAAAACTAGTTATCTACAAAAAGAAGCTCATTTTACCATCAAAAGCGTGGGGTGCTTTTTATGATTTTTACATTTTCTTCTTAGAGACTTTACTTTTCCCAATATATGTTTATTATCATATATATTAATTGATATAGAGCACCCCACGCTTTTGATGGTAAAATTATTTTATTTTTGTTGATAACTCTAGTTTTATTCTATATGTGTTGGAGATGATTTTTTTGTTGACCATTTTAATTTTATCCCAAGCGGGTTGAAAATTAACATTATTTTTCATTTTTTAGTTCGGTTTTCTGATAAAACGTGTTGTTTTAGTATTTTAACACTATTATTTATTTTTTATTTTCTGTTTTAATATTTTACAGAATAAGATAAAAATGTAAATATCTTTAAATTCGATACTATTGTAGTATGAGCTAAAAGTAATACTCTTCTAAAAAAATCCTCCCAGCCAGATTTGAACCAGCGACCTATGGATTACTGAAATTATATACACTACAGTTCACCGCTCTACCACGTGAGCTCTTACAACGATTGACTAAAAAGTCGACAAGTCCGCAACCTATTATACCAGTTTTTATTTTTTTTATTTTCTGATGATTCTGACCAGGATTTTAGAAACAAAATATGAAATTATTGTATTGTCACGGGCTCTTTACAAGTATATAAAGTTTCAAGTCGATCCAATGTTTCTAAGTGGGTGAAACTCGCGTCAAAGATTCCGTTACATAGAAACAAAGACACTTTTTTTTTAATTTTCTGATGATTCTGGCCAGGATTTTAGAAACTAAATATAAAATTATTGAATTGTCACGGGTCCTTTATAAGTATACAAAGTTTCAAGTCGATCAAATGATTTTAAGTGGGTAAAACTCATGTTCAAAGATTCCGTTACATAGATACAAAGACACTTTTTTATTTTCTGATGATTGTGGCCAGGATTTTAGAAACTAAATATGAAATTATTGTATTGTCACGGGTCCTTTACAAGTATACGAAGTTTCAAGTCGATCCAATGATTTTAAGTGGGTGAAAATCGCGTTGAAAGATTCCGTCACATAAATAGATAGATACAGGTAAAGCTAATATAAAGGTGTAAAAAACCTAACCATGTAGGGCATAGTAGCGAATTTTGTCAGTAAAAGTAGCAGTTGAGGAGAAAAACTAGTTAGTGTCATGAAATGCTGTCGAAGATATAATGAAAAATATAATCCATAACAATCTATACTTTTGTATCCTGTTGTTGTACATTTTGTAATCTGTGGTGCGTTATTTTATGAGTTCATAGTAATTTTCATTTACAGTAGCCGAACATTCTTTCTTCAAAACAATTTAAATGAATTTGTTTTCCTTTCTTCTCATTTTTCTTCTTCTTCTAGTGTTCAAGGATCAGGCATCAATCCGTATATTCCGGTTTCAAAATCCTTTACCTCAATCCATTAAAATCATTTACCATCCTCATATCGCAACATATTCTAATCATAAAATATATTTATTCAAAATTGTAAATGTATTGATTGATTGGTCCCATTCGTGATATTGGTGTTCCCCAAGTAAGGAGTTTCTTAACCAGATTAATTTAGTTAGCCTGTTTCCCTATATATGTCAATGAGTGAAATGTGGTTAGTATATCGTCTCGATGATACATCTATAAGGGAACTAAGGTTTTACTTGAACGGTGAAGACCGATTAAAATTTGCCCGAGACACTATATGGCAGGAGTCGGCAAGTAATTTTAGGTGGGGTCCGGATGCGTTTGAAAAAATGTGTCGAGGTCCAAAATTGTTATTTACATTTTCACTCACAAAATTATACGAAATACAATAGATAGACATATTTGTATTTTAAAAAATCAATGGAAAAAAATTACATTTGCGGTCTTGAGTCAGTTTTTTACACGCTTTATATTAGCTTGACCTGTATCTATCTATCTATCTATGTAACGGAATATTTCAACGTCATTTTCACCCACTTAAAATCATTGGATCGACTTGAAACTTTGTATACTTGTAGAAGACCCGTCACAATACAATAATTTCATATTTATTTTCTAAAATCCTGGCCATAATCATCAGAAAATTAAAAAAAAAAGTGTTTTTGTATCAATGTAACGGAATCTTTCAACGCGATTTTCACCCACTTAGAAACATTGGATCGACTTGAAACTTTGTATACGTGTAGCGGACCCGTGACAATGCAATAATTTCATATTTTGTTTCTAAAATCCTGGCCAGAATCATCCGAAAATCAAAAAAATTAAAACTGGTATAATAGGTTGCGGACTTGTCGAGTTTTTAGTCAATCGTTGTAAGAGCTCAGTTGGTAGAGCAGTGAACTCTTAGTGGTATATAATTTCAGTAATCCATACGTCGCTGGTTCAAATCCGGCTGGGAGGGTTTTTTTTATAGAAGAGTATTACTTTTAGCTCATACTACAATAGTATCGAATTTAAAGATATTTACATATTTTATCTTATTCTGTAAAATATAAAAACTAAAAAATAAAAAATAAATAATAGTTTTAAAAAACTAAAAGAACACGCTTTATTAGAAAACTAAAAAATGAAAAATAATTTTAATTTCCAATACGCTTGGGATAAAATAAAGTGGTCAACAAAAAAATCATCTCCAACACATATAGAATAAAACTAGAGTTATCAACAAAAAGAAAATAATTTTACCATCAAAAGCGTGGGGTGCTTTTTATGATGTTTACATTTTCTTCTTAGAGAGCTTACTTTTACCAATATCTGTTTATTATCAAATATATTAATTGATATAGAGCACCCCACGCTTTTGATGGTAAAATTATTTTCTTTTTGTTGATAACTCTAGTTTTATTCTATATGTGTTGGAGATGATTTTTTTGTTGACCACTTTAGTTTTATCCCAAGCGTATTGGAAATTAAAATTATTTTTCATTTTTTAGTTTTCTAATAAAGCGTGTTCTTTTAGTTTTTTAAAACTATTATTTATTAAAGTTATGTTCACGCGGGGAGCAGCTTATGCGAAGAGTGTCCTCAAGGTGGGCGGCCGTTAATATTGAGCGATATTTGTGCAGACGAACCGTAAAAGAGCCGCTTAAGTGTTTGTTGGCACACACCAAAGGAGCCGTACAGCAAAGAAGGCGCTTCCATGTCAGAGGTCGCTGGTGCCGAATAGCCTACACCCCACGAAAGATAAGATTCATAAAGTGGCGTTAAGCTTTCATTCGAGTTAAGAATACAAAAATTGTATTCAAATTGATACGTCTGCTCCGATTAAAGACTATTGTTTTTGTATTTTTTTAAACTGCTTGAGTGGCAGACAAGGCCTTAAGGCCTTAACTCTACCAGGTAAAATAAAGCTATTATTATTATCATTATTATTATTATTATTATTATTATTATTATTATTATTATTATTATTATTATTATTATTATTATTATTAAAAGAGGCAGTTCCTGCATTACTTTATGGGAGCGAAACTTGGGTAATGACCAAAAAATTGTAAAGTAGAATACAAAGCGCAGAAATGAACTTCCTTAGAAGTACAAAAGGCTGCAGAAGATTGGATCGGATAAGGAATGAAGATATAGTAAGAACAGAGTTAAATATATATCCATCGGATGAGAAAATCAGAGAATATAGAGAGAAATGGTTTACACATGTGGAAAGAATGAATGTAACAAGATTACCAAGAGCAGCCTTTAACTACAAGCCAAGAGGTCCAAGGACTGTAGGAAGGCCAGTGAAAAGATGGACAGAACAACTGTGAGGCGGAACAGGCAATTTTCCTAGCCCGTAAAGTGAAGAAGAAGAAGGTTATTAAAAGAGGCTTCAGATAATGCCATTGTTCGATTTTTTTAATTTCATTAAACAAAAGTCTTGTGTTGCATCGGGTGTGTAGAGCTTTTATGTGGATCGACATAACATAATATGCTGCCTCGGCGGGTTAAGAACAGCACTCATTCATGTTATCAAAATGCAATACCGTTAATTCTTAATAATTATACATAACTTAATTAATGTATAATGCTATTTTATTATTATGTAATTGTAATATTATTGTGTTTTATTTGTGTAATTGTAATGTTATTGTTTTCTTTTTTTGTTTTTCTTTATACTAATACGAATTATCACTTTTTTGTAACGGAATGTGAACAGCACGTACGGCTTACTGCCCGTGCGACCCATATTTGTAAATAATATTTGTAGTTTCTCCCTTCCGCCCGCGCTCTCCAGCGAACACTCCTGTGCTGCACAGCTTAGCAACTACAATGAGTAAAAAAAAAATTGATCTCATGTTTTTAAATGTTGAAAGAATAAATAATATTGTGTGTATTAACTTAATTGGAAACTTTATAATTATGTTTTGGTTCATTAATTATATATAGACTACATATATATTTTGAAGGTTTTTATCGGGGTTTTTCCTCACCTATAAGACAAATGTCAGGAAAACTTTAAGGCCCAAACGGTCCCCAAAATCTTATGGTCATCATCATCATCATCATCATCATCATTCGTATCATTATCATCATCATAACCATCATAATTCGTATCATTATCATCATCATCATCACCATCCTTCACCGGTGTGGAAAGCAACGGGAAGCTACCACACCTACAATTCCCTAGTAAAGTTGCAAGCATATCATGAAAATGCTATGATTGCAATGAAAGACCTGCCCTCGGGCAGAATTACTATGGATGGATGGATATTTTTTTAGGTATTAGGTATTTTTTGCCGACAAGTGTTTTGACATCCGCGGTCCGGACTTGGACCGCGGTCTGCCAGTTTCTGACCGTTGATATATAGGCTTGAAGTTATTTTACGAGACCGAAAATTTTCAAACTCGGGGACGCACGTCCAAAATTCCTTCCTGGAGTAGCCTACTTGTCCCTTTGATTTTCTATCCTAAAATCCATCGATCTTGGCCGGATTTGAACCCACATCCCTCGGGAACATAACCACTAGACTACCGGGACTGACTTTAACATTGCAAAATATAAATACATTTTCTCATAAATATATAAAATATTTGTGAATGACCAATTCTCCATGTTGCAACATTTTGTAGAATGAACCTCAGTTTAAATTGATATATCATGGTTCTAACTTATACAAGATACAAATAGACTTAAATGATGAATCGATGTAGTTTCGATAATTTGATAATGCATTGCGGTCTCTCCGTTACAGCACAATATTGACGTTTGCTAGATACAGGTACCTCACTTCTAATTCATTCTATTGTCTCTCCCATCAAGCTGTCTGCAATACAGATTTCTATCTCCTTTTATCGACAATAAAATGTGCCTCACGCAAGAACTGCTTAAACCAAGCGAATTCCTCAGGAAGTCGAACGTATGTCTCCATTTGCTGGTTTGGAATATATATTTATTTTGTTAAAATTGGAGAACCTCTACTACTAGTACCGCCAATAGTGACAAAATCTTGCTTCGTTCAGTGGGCTGCATACTGGAACCAGCTGTGGTTTCGTGGCAGCTGATTATTTGTTAGGTTATCATTGTGGGATTGTGTAACTTAGCCTTAACCTATTTGGCGGCCTTAATGTCTGCCTGCTGATGTCATGGATTAGTGATTAGATGAAGATGTGACCACCCAGAATCAGGGCATCGTAAACCACACTGCCGACGAGCAGAGTTTCGAGCCGACATTACAGAATGAGACACGTTACTCCAGGTGAGGACATTTCATACATCTCTTTGTGCTGGGTCGATCAATAGGGGTGGAATCTATAGAATATATATTTGTGAACACACACCGCTGTGGCAGAAGTCCTATATTGCGTACAATATCGTGGATAACCTAATTTCAGCTTATTTAATGTGTCGGAAGCAAATAGAAATTCGTGCATTACGTAAATTATTACTAGACATATTACCTATTTGCATATTTTTGGTTATTTTAACACATTTTTTTTAAACTATCCATTTATTTTTTCATTACTTTATTAAAATTACTAAATGAATTAAACTAATGTATCTTAAAGTATATATTAACAATGTATTAGTTAATTAATCTGTGTGGTATATATAGCGTAAAACCAAACATGCCGGTTACTAGAGTCAATTTTAAATTTCGGATTATAGGTAAACTCCCATTCGTAATGGTAGGATTTCACTGACTTTTTTTTAATTCAACATCTTTTTCGGTTTATTTTAATAGCAAATACTGAGGTTCGTTGTGATACAACAAAAACTGCGACTGCTAGAGCGATTTTTAAATTTTCTTTTTAGATGAACTCCTACACATAATGGTCCAATTTTGCAGGTTAACGAACTTAACCTTACTTTTTTAAATTAAAGGCTACATTCAAGTTTGGTTTCGATGACACAGAAATTACGGCCGCTTTAGCGTTAACACACACACACACACACACACTCACAAACACACACAAGGTATATTTTGGGACAAGTCATAAGATATTTTCTTCCAAAGCTGTCATAAATTTATCTGCCTAAGCCGCCCCTAATGGAGAAATCATTTAACAATGGTGACATGCCTACAAATCCCATATTAGTGTCAGTAACTGAAATTTTGCGAGGTTGTCAGCATTTCACTTTTAAGTATACTTCCTCACTTTTTTTCAGTATTTGTTCGCATGCTGGGAAAGACGGCAAATCTGTCAATAAGGTGTGTGTTGGGTTTAGCTGTTTGGAAAGGGAGTGCTTCAAAGAAAGTATTTTTAGAGACTTATCTTTCACAATGGAGAGATCATTGTACAAACGCGACATACATGATTTTCGATGTGTGTGAGTATATATATATATATACCTATTCTGTCCTAATATGATCCAGTTATTTCCTGTATAATTCACCTTTCTCAGATCATGGTTAATATCCCCCACCTCATTACTAGCATAGCTGCTGGGCGTTTTTCCTAAGAATTTGCTATAAGTAGTTTCAATACTCATCTTTTATTCCTTCTTCGTGCCACACATTCTGGCCATTAGTCTAAGAGGCTAAAAAAAAGGCTAAATAAAATAATCTCGGACTTTTTACTTGTTCTATTAATATGTTCTCTCTTTTATTCACTTACTATAGTAACTATCAAATTACTTATTGGCACAATAGAACATGTATTTTTATGGTTGTGTGGACAAAGACAATACGCTCCATACATCCCTATCCTGAGGTAATACTTTCGAATAATTTCCTGCGTAATTCAACTACTTGCAATCATGGCTAATATTTTCTCCCACCTCATTCTTGGCCTATCAACTTGTGCGCTTTCCCTCTGGATTTCCTACAAGAAATTATTTATTCACTATTCGTGCCACATATTCTAACAAAGACAGTGGAAAACACTGTACTGTTCTTACAAATTATCACTAGGTACGTAGTTTTCTCCATTCACCAGTATATTCGTCTCTCTTTATTCCAAAATATTCCTAAGTATTTTATCATCATATACATGGTGCTCCAAAATTCCCCTTACTAACTTCTAGGTCTTGTAGAGGGGACTGAGTTTAGAATATCTACAATTGGAAACCGTCCGGAATCTTACCGATTCCGTGCTGCAGCCGTTTGAAAACATGTTTTAACGAGACCACTTTTACAAGTAATTTATTATGAGGCGTGACACAGTACATCACTTTTTTTACAACTCAAATCATTAATAACCAAAGAAACAAAATGGAAACTGAATCATTTTTCACAAACACTTTTGTTTACAGTTAAAAGTAAACTGTTTTTGTCCGTTTGAAATGGCGGTTAACATTCAGATACACAAAAAATGCGGTTTGATGTGGCGACCAGAAACTTCGTTGAACACATTGTACCTACGAATGATATTTCGATAAACGCGCTCTATCACACCTGGTGTATCTGCAAACTCTCCTGCAGCGACCACAACTCGTACCATCAGATCATCTTCTGTCACTATGGGAGTGTCATAAACCAAACTCTTCATACGACCGCAGAGGAAAAATTCTAATGGTGTCAAATCCAGTGATCATGGAGGCCATGCAATTGAACCACCTCGGCCTATCCATCTTTGTTCAAATCGTAGGTCCAGATGTTACCGAACATGAAGTGAAAAGTGAGGGGGCGCAACGTCATGCTCAAACCACATGTCTTGACGGACTTTCAATGGCACAGTATCCAACAACACACTCAATACTTGTTGTAGGAAGATCACGTAGACGGGACCTGTTAGCCTGGATGGAAGCATGTACGGTCCAATCACATGACCATCCAGAATACCACTCATTAATTGAAAATCTGTGCTGGAATTCCTGGACATGCACGGCATGAGGGTTTTCGTTTGCCCAGACATGGCTGTTTCGTGAATTGAGTACACAATCCCTAGTAAATATACATTCTACTGTGAAGAGAATGCGCCGTGGAAACAAGGGCTCGTTGATGCAGCGGTGCAGAAACCACGTACAGAACTCAACGCGTGAAGCGAAATTGGCTGGCAGTATTGAATGTAGCTTTTGGAGGTGGTATGCATATAGTTGTTGTTTATACATAATATTCCAGACGGTGCTAGGAGCAATATCCATTACACTCGCAATTGATTGTGTACTCGTTGACGGGTTCCCTTCAACTTGATGCAGTACGGCCTCTTCCAATTCGGGAATGCGGTGTCTCCTTGGAGCACCATAGTTATTCCTGTTGGCGGTGAAGGTACCCCTTTCTCGAAGCCGTTGAGTAATTATAGCGAAAAGAGTATGCGATGGAGTCTGACGTTGTGGAAAACGATCTTGATCAAGGCGACGAGCAGCTCTTCCATTACCTCGAGCTTCGCCATACAGAAGGATCATGTCGGTGTATTCAGCGAAAATATATTCGACCATGTTGCTCTAACACTGAAAGACACGTGAATGAGGCTCGAACCAGCTCCGAGAGGTAGAATAAACATCAATTGACATCACGTTATCCGAAGTCATCATGTAACTCTGCAGGCGGACGAATCGCGAAGCTATTACTTGTTGAGACACGTGACGTTGGTTCAGGCAATGCTTGTTTTCAAACGGTTGTAACATGAAAACGGTAAGTTTCCGGACATGGTTGCCAATTCTGAATATTATCAACTCAGTCCCTTTTACAGGTCCTAGAAGTATGTAAGGGAATATCAGAGCACCCTGTAATTATATGTTTCTCTTTCTTAAATTAAGAGAACATGTTTCGCATCCATATAACTGGAAAAATTAAATTCTACATATTCTACTACTATTGACAGTCCCATTTATTTTATTATTTTCTTTGATATTTCTCTATTTCAACATCCAGTGCGGTTGCAAATCTAAAAATAATGTTATAACGGGACGTTTTCTTGCAATAAATATTTCCTTTAATATCGAGAACTCCACTGTTTTCTTGTTATTCAATTTTCACAAAATGCCCTATTTCATTGGATTATGTTTATTATGACCGAAAAGCTTCTTAATCTGAATGGTAAGAGACAAAATTTGTATTTAATCTGATAACATATAACACTTCGGCTGTACACAAATGATACGTATACAATATCACAAAGCTATGTCATAATTTCAAAGAGCGGTAACTGTACAATTCATTACTGAAACTGCAGCGGTCGGAAATGTGCGATTTATTGGTGGTACGCCACAAGTTATGGAAAATTTATTTATTCGTTTCTCTGAACTGCTTTTATTTTCATATTTCATTCTCGCCGAGTCTCGATATATATATTCATTGTGCACGTGGCAGAAATTAGATATGATTTATATCTTCCCACAAGTTCTTTACTCTTTTACAAGCAATGTATAACTGAAAAAGGATTCGCCATTATTATAAATGTCTCTGAGGTTTAGAAAGCATATTTCTTCCACAAATAACACTTTTACTCATTAAAAACTCAAATTAATAGACTGCTTGCTAGTTACGAACTCGCTTCTGTAACTTTTAATACTCTTTCAAATTTATTCTTACGGATTCATTGAATTTAATGATAAATTAATCGAAAATTTATAAAATACCAGCTAATACACGGGATACGCTGTTACGCCTAAATATATCATAACGTGTTTTTACCTTTAGTTGAATAAGTAAAAGGAAAAAAGATATATCATAATTATTTTAGATACCCCGTGCTGTTTACCCGGCGTTGGCCGGATATCCACGTAGTCCGATGTACTTGGGATAAATGAGCTGAAAGCCTAAATTCGTTATTTTGAGTTCTCCGTAAAAAAAAATACCCGCTGTGCGCTGCTGTGCTTTCCCGGGAATCTACTTTTTCCGATCTTCTTGGCATCAATGAAAGACAAAAATGGTTATTGTGAGTTATCCGTAAAATATTAACATATGCTGTCGCGTACTTTTTTGTTGAGTTTTTTGAGATATTCAATTCTGTATACATTGATTTGGTTTATTTATTATGGTTTAGGCAACGTAAGCCATTTAAGCGTATAAAACGACATGTTTTTACATTTTTCACTGCAAAGGGTGTTTTTTAAGGGTGAAGGGCTTGAGCACTGAAACTCTCTTATAGCCTTTAACGTTCCCGAGAAAATCCTAAACATTTTGCAAAAATCCCATCACAATCGGATAAACGGTATGGCAGTGCACGTTTGCCCGGGAATCTACCTAACCCGATTTTCTTGGAATCAATGAAAGACAAAAATGGCTATTGTGAGTTATCTGTAAAAGATAATCATATGCTGTCGTGGACTGTTTTGTAGAATTTTTTGAGATATTCAATTCTGTGTACATTAATTTTGTGTAGGCTATGTTTTATGGTTTAGGCAGCGTAAGCCACTTAAACGTAGAAAAGGAACTTTTTTACTTTTTGCACACTTATAAGGGTGTAGGAGTTGAGTATCACAACTTCCTTATAGCCTATGTTCATCACAGGCATTTGCTGAACATTTTGCAAAAAAAAAAAAAACCATCACAATCGGATGAACGGTATGGCAGCGCACAAAATACGAACAAACAAACATGCATTTTTTATATATTATATAAGGAAATAGTATTACAGATATCCATCCATCCATAGTAATCCTGCCCAAGGGTAAGTCTTTCACTGCAATCATTTTCATGCTATGCTTTGCAGCTTTACTAGGGAATTATAGGTGTGGTAGCTTCCCATTGATTTCTACATGAGGATGATGATGATAATGATAGGGATGATGATGATGGCCTGATGATTTTCGGGGACAATTGGACCCTACGCTTCCTGACATTTGTGTTAAAGGTGAGGAAAAACCACGAAAAAACCTCACCCTGAGCATTGCAAGCTTAATATGACATGATAAGAAAAATAAATGCCTGGACGGGATTTGAACCCAGAACTCTGAATTGGCACTTCAGCGTGTTATCCATTACACCATCGCATCGGCAAATCTAATACAAACATTTATTTCTCTTTAAATATATCTATCTATCTATCTATCTTCGGGTTTTTACAGCTGCTGCCGTCTTCCCGTGCCAAACCTCCAAAGCCTACGGTCTTGGGCATCTTCGATGCTTAGCCCTCTAGCTTGCATTACTGTCTTCATGTTTTCCTTCCATGTTAACCTTGGTCTTCCTCTTTTCTTCTTTCTGTTTGGATGCCATTCATATAGTTGCTTCGGCCATCGCTCATCTTCCATTCTTAAAACATGTCCTAACCACTTTAATTCCTTTTCCTCAATTCTTTCAATTATGCTTTCTTCTGCTTCCATTTTGTTTCTAATTTCCTTATTTGTGACACGTTCTAATTTAGACTTTCTGGAACTTCTTCGTGAATAATCCATTTCTAGAGCTATTAGTCTATTCTTGTAGTACTTATTGATTGTCCATACCTCACTTCCGTACATTGCAACAGATTCCACCAATGTTTTACCAATATATTTTTTTGTGTCTTTCCAAATATGCTTATCCCACCATATGGAATTTAATGATGATATTATTTTGCTACTCAATTCAATTCTATGTTTTATGTTCTCTTTGCCTATACCTTCGATGTTATCCATAATCATTCCCAAATATTTAGTTTGTTTCACTTGCTTTATTTGGATTCCATCTTCCAATACTAAATTTTCTCTTCATTGCTATTTATTGCCAGATATTCTGATTTTTGTAAATTTACTGTGAGACCCCATGATTCATATGTGCTTTCAACCTTTTTATCATGAATTCCATATCAAAATTGTCTTGCGCTAAAACCAGTTGATCATCGGCAAATTGTAATGTCAGCAAAAATCTATTGCCTATTGGGATCCCCATACCTTTGCAGCTTTGTTTCCATTTCGTTAATATAAATTCTACATAAATATTAAATAAGATTGGTGATAGACTGCACCCTTGTTTCAATCCCTTTGAGGTGTTTATAGGATTGGACATTATATTTCCCATTTTAACATAAGCGGAGTTATCTTATAGGTTTGTTTAATAATTTCTATTAGGTTTCTGTCAATATTGTATTTCTCCAATACTTCCCATAATTTGTTCCTCGGATTGAGTCATAAGCTTTCTCTAAATCTATCATTGTCAAATGGGTTTCTTCTCCAACTGCAGTCCGTTTTTCAATTAACTGTTGTATTGCAAATATATTGTCAACACATGACCTTCCTGGTCTGAATCCATTTTGATCTTCTCCTAATTTGTCTTTAACATCTTTTTGTAACTTTGTTTTTAATAACTTCGTAAATATTCTATATAATGTTATTTATACTTAGTCCTCTGTAGTTTTTTGCGTCTCTTCTATCGCCCTTCTTGTATATTGGTACTATGTAGCTTATTTTCCATTCATCAGGAATCTTCTGTATTGCAATGCACTTATTATACAAGTCCCTCAATCTACCTATTAAATTTTTGGGCCATATTTAATTAACTCATTTGGTATGTTTCCCGGCCCTGGTGCCTTTATTCTTTAGGGTTTGAATTTCTAATTCTATATCTATTGTATCAAATTCCAGGGTGTTCATTTCTATGGATGGATTTTCTGTTGTTTCCATAAACTCATTTCTAGTTCTGACAGTAAAGTTTTGTAATGTTTTTCTGCGTCTGATTTTGCTAACAAATTTATCTTGCTGGGTCTTTGGTTGGTTTTCAGTGTTTTTAGAAATCTCCATACTTCAGATGATTGTGATCCTCCTATATAACTTTCTATTTCTTGGCATTTGCTTTTCCATAATTTGTTTTTTTCTTCTATCACTTTCCTTTTAACTTTGGCGTTTGTTCTCTTGTATTCTATCCAATTTTCTGTTGTTTTATTTGCCAACCATTCTAAGTAGCATTTTTTCTTCTTTTTGGTTAATTCTTCAATATCATCATTCCACCAATCTTGGGTATTTTGTTTTTTATTTATTGTGCCTAATGCTTCTTAAATATATATATATTATATATATATATATATATATATATATATATATTCCATCATTACGAGTTGTAGTGAGAACTCGGTCTCCACTGCCATCTGATAGGTAGCTACCATAACGAGTACCAGATGGCAGTGGAGACCAAGTTCTCACTACATCTCGTAATAAGGGAATAAGGGAGAATATATATATATATATATATATATATATATATATATATATATATATATATATGTAAGAGAAATACATGTTTGTAATAGATTTGCGCGATGGTGTAATGAATAACATGCTGAAGTACCAATTCAGAGTCCCGGGTTCAAATCCCGTCCAGGCATTTATTTTTCTTATCATGTCATATTATATGCATATGCTGTATTATAGATTTTCGCGGATAAAAGTATGATAATCAGTCTTCACTTTGGTTTTCCGCATCATAGATTCAAGATCGCCAACTTAAATCTGTGACTCGGAAAATGCAAGAAACCTTTCATTATAAATTATATATAATATGTGTGTTTATGTGTAAAACGTCAATTCTTCCATTTATATTGCATTGAAACGAAACAAAGTCTCTTGCTTTAAGAGAGGAGAAAATGTTTCGAGTATTTGGGAATAAAGTGCTTACGAAAATATTTGGAGCTAGGAAACGAACAGATAGGTGAATGGAGATAACTATAACATATGAGAGTGAGCTACGTTATCTTTATATGAAACCTGATTTAATTAAAATAGTTAAGTTTCCTTGACTGAAAAGGACAGGGCGTAATGGAGGAATGAAACGGGGACACAGATAGTTACGTAGGAAAACGAGAGTGAAAACTCCAGTAGGTAGGTCAAGAAAGAGGAGAAAATGTGAGATGAAGCCATTATTTTGGGAGGTGAATATTACAGTTCATGGTAATTTAACATCCCATTTTAGGCATTTTTGTAAAATTGTGAAATACTGGAAAGACATGTAGTACGAAATATATATATTTTTTTCACTCCTTGCAAGATTAGTAAATATTATTTTCTAGTTCTACTTACAATCATATTATAAAGGCATAGGACGAGTTCGGTACAATAGCCTGTTGTCTTCATAGGACCTTTCTGATCACAGAATATTTTTTTTATTAATTACGATTAAATACATGCAGTCTTGTTGTTGCATTTCGTTAATGTGAAAATTTCAGAATGTATTACATTGGAAAATGGTTATAATCCAGAGAATATATTTTTTTTTAAAATGCTTTAGTTTAGTGTGATATAGGATCTTCCTACGACAAACATAAACGAGAAATAATGTATGATTAATATAAGAGATATTGACAAACGAGAAATAAAGGAGATAAAAATGACATTTTGCATATAGACTATAGAGTAATATCTTGATATTAATGCGCTGTCGCGAGAATGGTGGACAGGGTTGCTAGTTTAGCAACTTCGTGTCATTTTGAAAACAGAACTAGCTGTAAATTTGTAAAAATGGTTTTTCTGGCCAATTGTCGCCTTTTCGTTAGCCACTTCTGTCAATTTTTATTTAATTGATATGTTTACATACTTTTTTCTGATAACGGATGGAGATGTTTGCTACCAAAAAAAAAATGAATGCCATTCTCTCGAGGAAGAACGTGCACAAAGAAACATTTACAACTCCTGATGGAATTACAGATTCAAGTGTGTACAATTTTAAATATGCATATGAGGGGAGTAGATAGTAATTCAGACCATCATTTAGTTAGAGTAAGATATAAACAAAAATATTCCATAGAAACAAAATTTCTGGTAGTAAGAATGGAAGTTAGATAAACTTAAAAAGAAAGAAATTAAAGAAAACTTTTTAAAATTATTATTATTGAAGAGTCCTTTATTTTTAAGGATTTTTAATTTCCTAAAACAGATTTTGTAATCGTAATTTAATTATCATATTATAATTGCAGCAATTCCAACAGAATAAAATAAAATAAATGACAAAATTATATACACTTCAGAGGTACAAGTTGGTATGGCCATTTTCTAAGATTTAATATTCAGCTTTTTTAATGGATAAAATTTCCATTTTAGCCATTCATAGCCTTTTTTAGGAGTTCGTTTTAGCTACTTTTCTCATTGGATGTTGGCAACCGCATGCAAAGCAGTTGAGATTGACCGGCTGTATTAGTTGGGTGTCCACCTTTTGATACGACCGTTTCATTCAGTTATACTTCTGTTTTATCCTATACAGTGTTAGATTGACATAATATAGTGCTGTTATTTTAATTGTTTTGTATATTTAGTTGACTTTTTATGGACAATTTTTGATAAGGCGTCTTTCAAATAGGATACCATGGCCAAACTATTCAGGAACTTTTACTAGAAGGTAAGAATTTGTTTTACATTATTCTAATATTATAATTAAATAGTTATTTGATTACTTCTTACTGTTTTAATAACTTTAAAGAAAGCATAAAACTTGCTAATATGAGCATTTACCACAAGTTAGTTATGAACATTAGATAATGTTAGGTTAGATGTAACAGATATCTGGATAGCGCATGAGCACTTCTTGCAGGTGTACAGTAGAATTCAAGGCCATGTTCTCTTCGTTTTCAAACATAATCTTAGATACTATACCATACAGTGTAAGTAAAAAAGTATTAGTGTAATGAAACATTTTAGACATTAATTAGAATATATTTGTCTTTTTTTATTAATTTTGAAATATTAGGAATTTAAAAAGCGAATATTCAAATTTACATCCTTTTGTTAGGAAGGAATTGCTTTTGTACTATGTACAATATACAATCGACCATTTTCAATACCAGCTAGAAAGCGATTTTAATGAAATTACGTTAGGTATGTCCAGAAAGCGCCCTCATGAACTAATTGGAACCGGTTCAACTTAGTGAACGATTCACTTTTGCACCATGGCAGCCTACATGAATTCCCCTAATTTAAATAACCTACATAATATAATATAATCCATCTAAAGTGAATCATTCACCTATTTGAATCAGTTCCAACTAGTTCAGGAAGTGCTTTCTACACAATTACCAAAATTAGATTTATGCATAAAATATAAGTAAGTATATTGTTTTTACAACAAAGAAAGTCACCTGAAATACCGGTAATAAAATCAATAAATTGAAGTGTGGCACATGTGACAATATCTATCGGATCTTTATGAGAGCATATAACAGACATTTAGAATATTCAAAATATGCTAAGCACCTATTCCAATTTAATCATTGTTTCGATCCAAATTTTGAAATTTTACATGTTTGTGATAAGGGTATGAAGTTGGACCTTTTGGAGGCTGTAGAAATAAATAAATTGAAAAGTAGTAATAAACTGTTAAATTCTCAACTTGATTTGAATGAATCGCCTTTGTTAAATTTAAAAATTATATAAATTATTGTTGTATTGTTGCTTAGATCAGTTGATATACAATATAATAACACAATTCACAATTTAACATGTCTGAAGAAGATACAGTGTACCGAAACATCTGTCACTGAATTATATCTTAATAAATATGAAAATCAAATAAAACTAAGTTTTATTTTTATTTAATTAATAAATATGGATTTTCATCAAGTAAACACCAACTCAATTGATTAAATAACATTAACATTTTCAAATTAATTTTATTGTATAGAAGCTTACGACTATGTTGTTTTCAACAACTCCGAAATACCCATCCCAAACCAAGCATCGTCAACATCATTTTATTGAAAATATAAAGGAAAAAAAAAAGGAAAAAAAAAAACAAAAAGAAGAGAGGATGCTGTTTTTAATTATTGGTTTAACTTCAGATTAGTTCTTCCCTGGTTATACCATACAATAAATATGACAGTGTTACACTATTTTTTTTCGTTTCTGCTAACATTTCCTATTATTTTAACATTTCTAACGATTCTCAAAATATATTTTTTTACAACTTTTAAGTATTTGGTACGCGCGACCTCTCAATCATTTCATTTAAGTTCTACATAATCGTAATAAGCGTTCTCCCCAACAGAGGGCTGTCCAGTTTGACGAAACTTAACAATAACGAAATGAACTACGATGTTTATATGGTATTTTGTTAGGTTAGAAGGTGTTGTTAAGTTTGATTTAATATTGTTGAGGTTTTAAGAAGGTGTATTGTAAGTTAATTTGACCCGCCCCGAAATAGTTTACAGAAATAATATGTAAATGGCTTTTTTTAACTTTTTTCGGTTACAAAATGGGTGTTATAGTAAGCCTCTATTAAAACCAGGTTTTTATTATTAAGAGCACCGTTTGGGAAATTATCGCCGAAGGTTGGTATAAATTTCAACAGTACAAATAGTCCTGCTTATGTTTCTTGGACAAGTTCATAACTTTTGCACCATGGCGCATTACTATTCTGCAAGACTTCGGGAAAATTCACGGTTGAAGCATGCGGTTTCTCCAAATTATGGATATTATGAAGAGGGTTTTTTTTGCAAATTTGTTTGTGAAATTCTGAATTCAGCTCCTCTTTGTAGTGAATATCACAATCCATCCAAACATTTTTTAAAAAAAAAAAATTATTTTAACCATAACATAACTCTAAAACGGAATACATATAAACGACACAAATAGTTAGGTAAAAGAACTGTTGAACTATGTTAGATAAATAAATTAGTGTGTGAATGAAATATGTTTACATATTTTTTTATTGATTTTCTTTAAAATGTCAGCTCTCTAAACTGCAAGTTCTACGTACTCTTGATTTTCCGTTGTTTTAGTTTGTTGTAATTATAGCTATTCTTCTGTTTATTTCGTCATATTTTGTTGTATTTATTTAAAAATTTTTGGGAAATATAATCTTATAGGCTTTATGTTAGGATTTTTAAGTATTTTTAATGGAAATACGCAAAACAATTATAACAATACGAAAATGTTAGACAATGTTGTGGATGGTGACTGGCTATGTTCTCAGAGAGTATATTATATTACTTAATTGCAAACTTTAGTGGGTTTATCGGTGGTTGCAAACCAGTAGGTTATTGATGGTTGCCTTATCAAGGAGGTTTTCAATATTACATTATTACTATTTTATTACAATTTGATGAAAATGTGGATCAACTTCTTTTTTTTTTTACACGCGCTTTATATTATTTTGACCTGTATCTATCTATGTAACGGAATCTTTCAACGTGATTTTCACCCACTAAAAATCATTGGATCGACTTGAATCTTTGTGTACTTGTAAAGGACCAATGACAATACAATAATTCCATAAATGTTTTCTAAAATCCTGGCCAGAATCATCAGAAAATCAAAAAAGTGTCTGTGTAATTATGTAACGGAATCTTTCAACACGATTTTCACCCACTTAAAATCATTGGATAGACTTGAAACTTTGTATACACGGTGATTACAAATGATTGGAGCGATTTCATGATTTTATTGTAGCGATCTTATTTGACATATCTTCACAGAACTTTAAAGTTATGTATAAAAACTCATAAGGTTTTTTTTGTTTTCTCTCGCAGCCGTGTTTCAGCTTTAAACCGAGAGAGCGCAGCAGTTATCAAAGATGGCGACAGGCGAGGAGAAAGCATATGCTGTGCTTGAATTTCATTCAACTCAATCTGTGATAACTGTGCAACGACACTTCAGAACGAAGTTCGAGAAAGATGCACCGAGTGCCAACTCCATTCGGCGATGGTATGCGCAATTTAAAGCTACAGGATGCCTCTGTAAAAGGAAATCAACGGGTCGTCCTTCAGTGAGTGAAGAAAAGGTTGAGAGTGTGCGGATGAGTTTCACACGTAGCCCACAGAAATCAACACGAAAAGCGAGCAGAGAGCTGAACATTCCACAACCGACCGTTTGGAAGATCTTGCGGAAAGATTGAAGCATAAACCTTACCACTTGCAATTTCTACAAGCCCTTACGCCCATTGACAAAGTGAGTCGGTTTGAATTTTGTACACAAATGCAGCAGTTTATGGATGAGGATGGTTTTTGTGAGAAACTTGTCTTCAGTGACGAAGCAACATTCTTTGTGAATGGCAAAGTGAACAAACACAATGTGCGAATCTGGGGCACAGAAAATCCCCGCGTTATTGTGCAGCACATTCGCGACTCCCCAAAAGTTAGTGTGTTCTGTGCGGTTTCTCAGTTCAAAGTTTATGGCCCTTTTTTCTTCTGCGAGCAGAACGTTACAGGACACGTGTACCTGGACATGCTGGAAAATTGGCTCATGCCGCAGCTGACGACCGACAGTGAGACCTTCATCTACCAGCAGGATGGTGCTCCACCACACTTCCATCACGATGTTCGTGAATTTTTAAACATGAGATTGCCAAACCGATGGATCGGTCGCAGTGGAGAGAATGATCAGAAATTGTTGTCATGTCCTCCACGCTCCCCCGATTTGACGCCGTGCGATTTTTTTGTTTGGGGGTATGTGAAAGATTCAGTGTTTGTGCCTCCTTTACCAGTAGACTTACCAGAACTGCGAGCTCGCATAATCAATGCCTTTGAACAAATTAATAGGGACATGTTACGTCGAGTATGGGACGAACTTGATTACAGACTTGATATCTGCAGAATCACCAAGGGGGAGCATATGGAGCACCTGTAACATCTCAAAAGAAACCTGGGAAGTTGCTCTATGTATCTGTAAAAGTTCGTGAAAATATGTCGAATACTACAGCTACCATAAAATCATGAAATCGCTCCAATCATTTGTAATCACCCTGTACTTGTAAAGGGCCAATGACAATACAATAATTTCATAATTATGTTCTAAACTCCTGGCCAGAATCATCATAAAATAAAAAAAAAATAAAAACCGGTATAATAGGCTGCGGACTTATCAACTTTTTAGCCAGTCGTTATAAGGGCTCATTTGGTAGAGCGGTAGGCTGTAGTGGTATATAATTTCAGTAATACATAGGTCGCTGGTTCAAATGCGGCCCGGAGAATTTTTTTAGAAGAGTATTGCTTTTTAGCTCATAATACAATAGTATCGAATTTAAAGATATTTACATTTTTACCTTATTCTGTAAAATATTAAAACTAAAAAATAAATAATAGTTTAAAAAACTAAAACAACGCGCTTTATTAGAAAACCGAACTAAAAAATGAAAAATAATATTAATTTCCAACACGCTTGGGATAAAATTAAAGTAGTTAACAAAACATAATCTCCAACAGATCTACAATAAAACTAGAGTTATCTACAAAAAAAATAATTTTGGCATCAAAAGCGTGGGGTATTTTTTATGGTTTTTACATTTTCTTCTTAGAGACTTTTCTTTTACCAATATCTGTTTATTTTTAATGTACATTTGAAATATATGAAACCAATTACCGGTACGTTATTTTTATACAGTAGTAGTAGTAGTAGTAGTAGGACTTTATTAGACAAAAAGTAAGATATTTACAATATTATTTACAAATATGGGTCGCACGGGCAGTAAGCCGTACGTGCTGTTGACAGTCCGTTACAATAAAGTACAAATGAATATATGAAACGACTGTATTACATTTTTATAAAGTTGAAATATATTAAACGATTCAATTACATTTATAAACAATTGAAATATATGAAACCAATTAAATCACTTCTATGTTATATAGTTGAAATATAGTTAGTTCAGAAAGTGTTGGTGCACTTAAAAAAACGCACACAGAAATAAATAATTCCATTATTTCTTAACTACATACAAAAAAATATACACCTTTAAATTGAACTCAATGAAGGTAAATACATGTAGTGTCCTCTGTTGTAACAAGACAATTAACGAGTAAAAATAATAGCTCGTACAAGAACAACAAAAATTAACCAACAAAAGGTATTGTTACAGTATTAAGTTTTGGTCAACAGAATGTTCACATGAAGACGAGTGGGGGTGGGTCTGGTAGTGTTGTTACTCACTCTAACCTTGAGTACTTTTCCGTGTAGTTGTGTGTTCTGGCTGCAGATTAAGCTGGAATGGGGCACAAAGGTAGAAATACTACAGTAGAAGAGAGGGAATTAATTATTGGTTTGCATAATCAGAGTAAATTGCTAAATTTAATTAGTGAAATAATTGGAAGACCAAGACCAAATTTTTAGCATATAATTGATAGAGTTAGCGAACGAAAATCTTTCGAAATAGCCACAGATCTGTATGTCCTAGAAAACTGTATATTAATGTTGAAAAATCATTAATTATTAAAGTAAAGCAACAACCTAAAAGTAGTGCCCCTAAATTAGCAGCTAGTATTATAAATTACTTTAATATTTGTATTTCTGCTAGCAATATTCGTAACAGTCTATGGGCTAACGACCTGCATGGGAAAACAGCCCATAGAAAATGCCTAGTAAGTGAAGAGAACTGAGAGATAAATTTGAACTTCGCTAAACACGCACAAACAGCCCCAAAGAATTTTGTAAAGAAAAAAGTAATTTATACTGACTAACCTAAAATGAACGTTTCCCGTTCAGATGGAAGAAGAGAAGTCTGCAAGAATTAAAATACAGAGCTACAAAGCAAAATCTCCAACCCACTGTGAAACATAGTAGTGGTTCTTTATTAGTATGGGGATACATGAGTACCTCTGGAGTCCGGAATTCGGGACCTTGCATTTTATCGATCATGTGATGGATCACAAATAGTATATGAACTTACTCAAGACCGATCTTCATATATCTGCAGAGGAAATGTGGATTAAACAAGGTTTTGTATTAATGCAAGATTATGATCCCAAATACATCGGTTTCAATGCGCGTTTATAGATTTTGTTTAACACACCAACATTCATGGAAACGCCTCCCTAATCTCCGATCATAAACCCCATTGAGAATTTATGGGAACATCTGAAATGGAGAATTCGTTCAAGGTAGGTTTCCAACAAGGAAGACCTGAGAAACGCTTTGCAAAAAAGAATGGAGAAATACACATCCTTCAGTAACTTCAAATTTAGTCGGATCGATGCTACGTCGTCCTCAAGCCTTCTTGGAATCAAAGGAGCTCCCAACCAAGCATTGAACTCAAAAAGTAAAGACTCAAAACAGTCATAATATGAGACTGTACCAATACGTTTTGTTGGTCAATTTTTGTTGTTCATGTACAAATTATTTGTTTTACTCGTCATATTAAAACAGAGGGAACTACATGTATTTAACTTCATAGAGTTCAATTTAAATGTGTATATTTTTGTTTTTCTATGTAGTGAAGAAGTAATGGAATTATTTATTTCTATCTGCGTTATTTTTAAGTGTACCAATACTTTCTGCGTTAACTGTATATGAAACGACTCATTTATATTTTTGTACAATTGAAATATATGAAACCAATCACATTATTATTATTTTTATGCAATTGAATGTATGAAACGACCCAATTACATTTTTGTATAGTTGAAATATATGAAACGACTAAATTACATTTTTATGCAATTGAAATATATGGATGAACCTCGCACATTTAGGCTCAACAGTACATAACCTTTAGTTCATTTTCTAAGTATATTCATGTAATGCTCTTACTGCATGTATTTCGTCTGTATTTCAACGATATTTATAAAATTCTTTTACAATATTTAAGTATTTATTTATTTACTAGAAACACGCTAACATTACATTTTTAGACAATATTGTGATACTCAATAGGTATTTTCCCTACTCTTGCGATGTTGCTACCATCAAGTGAATTAAACTACTTTTGTTAGGCTAATACTAGTTTTGTTAGGTTAGTATTATCACCTCACTATGATGGTTGTCCGCTTATATAAATGCGGATTCCGCGACAATGAATAACATGCGAAATTATTATAGTGGCGGTAGTCGGCATCTTTGTATCTAATTATATGTAACAGCTGAGGGGAAACAAAGCGAGTCGCTGGACAACCATCATAGTGAGGCTATAAAACTATTTTTGGGAGAAAAAAGCAATTTAACTTAGCCAATATACTTTATTATATTTTCTAGTCCTATAGAACTACAGTGCGAAAACATCAGAGTTTATAGAGCCAACGATAATCTGCTATCGGACAACATGTTGATTATCATCCTTGCCTAGTGGGTTATCGCTGCTCGCTACATATCGATTATTATCGATATCGTACTGACGTTTGTACAGCTTACGCTAAGATGGCAGCACATGACTGTGAAATTTAATTGGCCAATCTTTGCAATAAATCCCCACATCTATTTTGAAGAAATATATTAATAAGATTCAAATTACCAAACGTTTATTAAAAATGGGTTTACACTTATTTATAACTCCCTAACGTCGTTCCAACCAGCGATAACCCACAAGTGGGTTGTTAATGTTATCGCTGGGAAGAAGAGAGAAAAATCATAGACTAAGTAGTAGTAGTAATAGGACTTTATTACACTATAAGTAAAACATATACAATGTTATTTACAAATATGGGTCGCACGGGCAGTAAGCCATACATGCTGTCGACAGTCCGTTACAATAAAGTAATATTTTGTAATAGCATAAAGGAAAAACAAAAAGAAAACACAACAATATTACAATTACATAATAATACAATAACATTATACATTAATTATGTAGAATTATTAAGAATTAATGGTATTGCATTTTGATTACATGTATTTATTCATGAATGAGCGTTGTTCTTATTTTCCGCGTTTTATCCAGAAATGTACCCAAGTTTATCCAATTTTCTGGATTTATCATTAACTCGTAGCATGCCAGTCTTTCACTATTTGAATTTAGAAATCCTTCCGGTAATAACCGACACCTCCAACATTCTAAATCATTACATTTTCCTAATATATGTATCTCGTCTTCAAAGCTCCCGCACACTGGACATATTCGCATTTTGTAATAGTCGCTAATTTTTAGAAATATCCATGCCCTAACCTAAACCAAGCAAGCCCGGAACTCTCTTTAAATCCTAGGTTGAGTATATAAGATTATTTTCCCCAAACATGTTTTAGGTCTCTTTGTAAAAAACAGTGAGCGTTTTCTCGTACATTCGGCGAAAATATCTTGTTGGTTTATGTCTAAGTACTTCCTCCTTATTTTTCTCCAAACATTCTTGTGATTTTCAGTCCCTTTTTCCCATACCCAACCAATCCGAATCTTTTGGAGTTCTCTCCTAACCTCATCTGCCCAGAATTTCACATCTATGTTTCTAATTTGGTGGTCGTAACAAATTGCTCTGTGCATTGTTTGTTCACCTTGGATTACCCGCAACCAGTATTTGATTACACGAATTTCGCAGTTTATGTCGTCCTGGTATGACCCAAATTTATATAAAATTCCACAATTAGAACGACCTTACTAAGTCCTTGGTAATATATTTTAGAAAATGCGTATATACCCTATTTGGTATTATCTTTCTTTGAAAACCCCAAATCTCGCTACCATAGTGCATTACTGACTTCACCATCGCTCCATACATTTTTTCTAATGTGCTGACTGGAATTACAGGCACTCGATCCAGAATACCGAGTACACTGTTAAGTTGCCTCCTCCCTTTAAATAATGCTATATCAATATGTTTCTTCCACTTTCCGTTCATTTTCAACTTCGTACCAAGATATTCAAAATGTTTCACGTTTTGAAGTACTTGACCTTTGTATTTACATTCCTCTGCTCTACTCTAAAGCGTCCTAATTTTTAAAGTCGTTGTTTTTGTCTAACATTTACAGTCAATCCCCAATTCGTATAGTATATTTCCAGTCGGTCAAGACCTCACTCTGGGGAGGAAATAGCAGTCCGCATCACAATACTGTCTAACAGTGTCATAACATTAATATTTGCGTATTTAAATAAATACTTAAAAGTTGTCAAATAATGTTATAAAAATGTTTGAAAAAAGTTTAAATTATTGAAAAATGTTGATAAATACAAAAGAAGAGCTATAGTTTATAACAGTAAACTGAAAAATCAAGGGTAAGTAGAACTGCTGTTGAGCACTATTTTTGTTACGTTAGTGTTAGTATACATTAGATTAGTGCATATATCAGTAAATAATATACATGCAATTTATTTTGTTAGGTTAAGAAGGGAGAAGTTAATGTACATCCATTTTTAATAAACGTTTAGGAATTTATTTCGAAGGTTGGTCATGTCATATATGTTGCCATTTAGCGCAGGTTTATAAACTTTGTGTAGGACTTCAAGGATATGGGGGTTCCACATACGACAGCTCTATAAATTCATGAGCATGCGCACTGTTATCCTGTAGGACTTAGGAAATATGTAAGGAAGGGCAAAGTACTGTTTTCCCGTTGGGTATACAATTAAAATATATGCATTAACTAACTTCAATGAAATAAACTACTGTACTGGATAAACCTGTTTAATGCCCTCAGTCATATGTTGGAATGGATCGGTACGTCGATTTTTGCAGTCCAAATGCCACAAGCATTCAACTAAATAGACACATACGTCTTGGTGTCTCACGCCACCCATTGCAAGTCCTTTTCGGAGATCTCGCCATCTCAAGATACTATATGGTTTGTATGTACATTTCTTAGTGGGTCTACACATTTTAGCGAATGGTTCACTGTTAAGTGGGCGACAAGACCACGACTCAGTAACCCATTGGTACCCTCTCCACAGTCTTTCCAATTTCACATGCTGCTGTATGAAATTATATAGGGTGTCAGCATCTCTCATGTATGTAGGGTAGATCTCCATTCTCACTTCATTAGTTTGGAAGTCGACCATGCCTAAAATCCAATTCCCTTCCACAATACGTCCACAGTGGAATTTTCTCCTACCAATTTTACATTCATCAATTTGGACAATATGGTTACGACCTCCAATTTTCCCACGATTTTCGGATTTGTTTTGCATGGAAATTAAGCAAACGTCTCGAGAGTAATCGAACAAATCAGCTACTGTGATTTAACTTACGCTTTTGTTGCCGGTAGAACAATGCATATTTTTCTGTGCATATGAAGATTTGTGAGCAAAACTATACGAAGAACTTGGGCAGGTGATATCTTTAAGTTCCTTTTATAACCGACTGAATGAATAGAGAATGTCCTTTCTTACAAGTGAACACCGGGAATGTCATACCTTACCTTGTTACTGGAGACAGGAGAGCATTGCATTGACGGCCAGTATTCTGGTTCTTAAAAGCCCTTCATCGAACAGAAGTTGAATACATTCTCTGCAATCACAAAATATTGGCGCTAAATCAATCATACCAATAAATCTTGCCATTTATAACTATAATTGGGTACGTTCACACTAGGATACAGTTTAGAGTAAGATTTCTATTCACGGAGTGATATGGAAAGGGAGGGTTAATAAATGTATAGTATAATATTGGTAAAGCAGTAAAACAAAAAAGTGGTGAATACTTGATATATTATTAACATATTTATTTAAAATAAAATTTGGAAAAATATTGAAAATATTTATCACAGAAATTTTAGAGCGATGTGCTGCCGCCTAGCGACAGTTGTATAAACTCTAGTACGGGTTCATCAGCGATAAACCACTTCATAGATATGGCAAAGAGCGATAACCTACTAGGCAACAAAAAATAATTTATATGTGGTTCGATGGTGCGTTATCGCTCTTTCAATGTATCCGCAACTTCTTGAACTGATGGGCATGTGCAATATTCTTCTATAGAAAATATACTGGATAAGTCAATCTGCGGTACTCCAAAATGTCTATTACTTTTATTATTCACAGTTTGACTAACTTTTCGTTCCATTTCTAATATTATTAAAATAATAATCTAATTTTAATATAATGTATTTATGTTTGCCCTGGGTTTAGTGGAAAAGTAGGCCACATGGACTTACATCTATCTGACTAGATAAATAAATAAAGTAATGGCTATTTTATTACGCCTACAATCGATGTGTCATGCATGTTAGAACGGCCAACTCCCTATAAACTATATTAATTGCTACTTTTTTTTTTCGTCTTTGAAAACGCCTCATGGTATCAGCATGTAGCTTTACTCTACTGCGACATCTACTGACATCATTCACTACTACGTCTTACTTCGTATTCGTTTAAACTGAGTTAAGTTCCTTTTTGCTATATTTGGTTAGGTTAGATTAGGACCGTTAGGATAGATGTATTCAGCTTCCGTTACGATATATTTTAAGTTAGAAACAGAAAGTTATATATATATATATCATCATCATCATGAACAAATTCGTTTTAGGCCATGTGGCCTGTACGATATACCTAGCGAAGATGGTCTTGATCTTTCCACCCATGTTTTGGTCTTCCTTGGTACCTATGTCCAGTTGGGGTATATTGGAATGCCAATTTTGGAAGTCTATTTCTTGCCATTCTTCTCAGATGATTTTTCCATTCTTGTTGGTATCTTTGTATATCTTCATTTAAACTTGTTGCTCCAAGTTTTCCTCTGATAATAGTGTTCCTTTGGTGATCCAGTCTATTAACTCCTAACAATGATCGTAAGAAGCGCATTTGGCTTACTTGAAGTTTATGAGAGTTTCTTTTATTTAAAATCCAAATTTCACTTCCATATTTTAGAGCAGCTTTTGATGTGATGTTATGTAATCTTAGTTTTGTCTCTGTCCTCCTCTGTTTACCAAAATGCCTTCGTATTACCCCATTCATTTCATTCATTTTATTATATTTTTGTAATTTTGAATCAATGTCACTCTTATACTCTGCAAATACACTTCCTAAGTAAGAGAAATCTGACACTTGGTCTATAATTTTTTCATCAATCTCAATTTTCACCCGTTGTATGTTTTTTCCACACATTGCCATTGTTTTGGATTTTGATGTGGAAATTTTCATATTATATTTGCTGGCAATTTTGAATAATTGATATGCTGCTATTTGTAAGCTATCTTCGGAATCTGATAATATTATTTGATCATCAGCATATAATATTGTTTGAATTATTTTATTCCTAGTTATTGAAATTCCACTGTTTACTGTTTGTTTCCATTCTTGCACTATTCTGTTAATATATATATTAAATAAGAGTGGAGATAGTCCACATCCTTGTCGAACACCTTTGCCTGTGTTTATGTGTTCTCCATTTGGTAATTTAATTTTGATTTTAGAATTTTGATATAAGCTTTGTATGGCTCGTATTACATGTGAGTGCATATGTTCTTCATGCAGTATCTGCCTAAGTTTATCTCGGTTTACATTATCATATGCCTTTTCATAATCTATAAATAGTATGTACAGTGGGAGATTAAATTCTCTCCTTTTTTCCATAATTCGTTGCAGGGTAAATATTGCATCTATAGTGCTCCTCCCTGTTCTAAATCCACATTGTTCTTCTCCAAAAATGTTTCACTACTTACTGATAACTTATTTTTAATTGTGTTGGCATATAATTTAGATGCAGTTGGGAGTAAGGTAATGCCTCGGTAGTTATCACATTTGTTTTCTGACCTTTTTTATGTATATTAATTACTAGATATATATATATATATATCCATAGTAATTCTGCCCGATGGCAGGTCCTTCACTGCAATCATAGCATTTTCATGCTATGCTTTCAGCTTTACTTCGGAATTGTAGGTGTGGTAGAGGGAATTGTAGGTGTGGTAGCTTCCCGTTGCTTTCCATACCGGTGAAGGATGATGATGATGGCCATATGATGGGCCTTAACGTTTTCCTGACATTTGTCTTACAGGTGAGGAAAAACCCCGATAAAAACCACACCCAGAAAAACTGCCCCCATAAAAACTGCCCCGACCGGGGATCGAACCCGGGTCCGCTGCGTGACAAGGCAGCACGCTACCTCGAGACCAAAGCGGTGGACTTACATATATATATATATATATATATATATAGTTTTTGGTCAGAATGAAATATAAAAAATAGTAAAAGTGTAATTAGAATTGGAGGAAGAATTAAAAAAAGTTGTTATATTCATTTTTGGACGTGGAAATCTAGTTACTAGTTTTGGGTAGAATACGATTACCAACTCAAAAGAATCTTCAGTCATGTTGCCAGCCCACTCGTTCAGTCAATATAGTTTTCTTGAATTCCGCTGGCCTAGAAGTTCCGTAATGTTATTGATGTAAACTAATGAAAGCTAACGTAATGACCAATGTGTCTTAAATTGAGGCGGTTAGAATCAAAGAAAAGCAAGTGATAGTTTTGCAGTATTGAGAAAAAACAGGTTTATAGATGAAACTGTGTTAGAAAATCATAGGTAACTGAAAACGATCATCAAACTTTCCTTTTCCTAAGGCATACACTTATATCCCTTCGCCATTAAATGAAATTAATCCATATTCTTCAAGAGTGTAATTATGTACCAAACTTGCTTAAAAACATCACTTGCTTCTAACCGTCTCAAAGTATCAAATCAATCTTAACGATACAGTAGCCCGAATTTTAATTTGTCAAATAATGTATTCCAAAATCACATGGTCTATGTAAAATGTAATAGATGTCACAGAAAAAAAAATGGTTGACACTATGAAATTAAGAGAAGATACAATGGAAATTCTATGAGAATATAATTATTTTGTAACATGTTTGACGTTTTAATATGTATATCAAGTCCTTTGCACTGCAATATGTATATCTGATAATATGTATATATAGTTCCAACAGATTATCCTATAAAGCATGTTCTAATAATCCAATCACAGCGCTAAAGGCTATTTTTAAAGTGATCCTCATCAAAACAAAATCATGTGACCTGCTCGCTTTCATTGGTTATGGACCCCGACGTACGATGTAGAAACAATAAGTACGCGAAAAAGTGTTTCCCTTCATATGTCCTCTGAATATACTTGTTATTCTTCGTGAATATAAGTAATGATATTCAAAACATAGAAAATATTCTAAAATACATCAAATCAATAATTAGAATTTAAAATAGTCTATTACATATGAATGATGCATTTCAATCATGCTTCAGTCGATTCTGATGGAACAAAATGGCAGAAAGTGTTGATTCCTGTTGCTGTGCCGCCATCTAAATTTGTAAAACACAAGTCTGGCAAATCTTGGACTAGTGATCAAAAACAATTATTTTAAATGTATTTCACAAGTTCAGTGAAAAATGTCACCAGCTTCCTCGTAATCTACACCATTCAACGATACATGTCCTATATACTTCACACGTGCTCCCTTTCAATGTGACAGTAATAGTGGCCCGAATGATGGCAGGATACAATTGGTGTTTGTTTGTGTAAGGATCACTTTATAGAGCGCATGAGGTATAGATGTTTGTATCAAATGATTTCATACGACAATGTCCGTTTATTCAAATTCCCTGTGTGTCTATGTGTATATGTTTTGTGTTGTATTCTGTTTTATGTTGTTTCAGTGTCATTTCCATTATAATAAATATATATATATATATATGGCATAAGAAAAATAAATGCCTGGACGGGATTTGAACCCAGACCTCTGAGTTGATATCTCAGTGCTCTGTCACTTACGCTACCAGACCAATCCAGAACATACATTCACTTTTCTTATACATGTTCTCTATTATTACCACATGTAGTCTCCACTGCCACTTAGTAGCTACTATAACAAGTAAGTAAATTAAAGAGAATATTTTTACTTTATAGGAGTGTCGCTTTTTCGATGTTATAATTAAATATATATATATATATATATATAATAAAGTACGTAACAGATACAGAAAATCTTATGCGAAAACAAGACGGAAATTCCATGACAAAGTACGAATCATTCCCGTGCCTAATACCAATAAAATAAGACATTTGGCCAAAAAATTCCAAGAGGTTCAATAAATCATCGTAAAAGTCGAAGTAGGAGACACATTCTTAGAGAAGAATAATTAGACAAGATAATACAGAGACTAGAGCAATATCTCTTAAGCGTTTGGCGCAGGAAACAGGAGTAATTTACTGGTCCGCTCCTTAAGAAACAATATACCTTAAATTAAAGCCATTCAGAATTCCGTAGTTAAAAAATTAAGAGAATAAGAACCCAATATATGAGCTGGGTAAGGTCACATTTCTACATTAAATGTTGCAGTATCGGTGGACCGGCTGATCTATTTGTCGCAGAGAAGGTCCGAGCAGGAAAATAAGAACATCCGCTGTTATAAATAATCTGTTCGCACTGTGATGAGTTAAAATTACTATTTAGTCCATGCCACAAATGGGAGTCAATGACCAATTACATTTCAATGATTTTTTTATTTGCAACCAATCACAGTCGTGTTTCGTCTCGAATGCATCAAGTAAATTTCATCATATTAAAGAAAGCTGCTCCTTTTTAACATTCTGAATAGGTCATAGCATTATTTTGCAGTGACTGACTCCGGAAGAAATACGGTTACCAGATTGTATATATAGTGCATGAATGTCAGCACATAGTGGATACGGGAGATAATATAAAAAATGTGTAGCAATTGATTATACCACCAAAAAGAAACCCACTGTTTACACTTTCTTAAACGAATTATGTTTAAGGAAATGACGTTGCAGAAGAATATAATAGACATATTTACATGATAGGATATGAGAAATTAATTAATACCTACAATGTTGGTTATAAATTTCTCCACTAGAGTGCAATCTTACAATATTGCGATCCTTTGAAAATAAATAATATGATCTGGTTGTAGTGATGAACAAAAGAAGCAAATGAAGCGTACCAGTCGTTTCTCATTTCTTTTCAAACATCGCCGTTTATACTAAATATATAAATATTTTAAAAATCTATATTTAAATAATGATTTGTGAGTAAGTAGCTTAATTTTATTTATTAAATAGTCCTAACAAATGCCACTCTTGATTTCCAAATTCTCTAGACAAATTGGAAATCACTCGTGGCATTACTTATGAAATAGACATTCATAAAAAATGAGTAAAATCTCATGATAAAAAGAGGTTTTATCTGAAAGCCGAAATTTAAAAATCAGTCTAGCGGCCGCCATACCTCATACCAGAATAAATAAAGCATTATTATTATTATTATTATTATTATTATTATTATTATTATTTTATTATTATTATTTCTAGCAAAGAAGCTGTAACGGTAATTTTTAATAAAAGTTATGAGAAAAAATAGGACAACTAAGATTGGGGTTAACCAGGAAGCTTAAATTTTATTGCGAATATTTTAATGCTTCACAGGTTAAATTTTGTTTTCAATTTTTTATTGTCAAAAGTGATATTTCGATTTTTCATGTCGACATAAAACTGTTAGTTTAAATTATAACTGTGTATAAAATACAAAGTGAAACTTAATGCGGTTAAAGTGTTAAAGAAAATATGCGTTATTAAGACAATGGGAGCGGGCGGGCTTATTATTAATGTTTCGTCCTCTCGTGGCATCTGCATGTAATGTGAAGAGTCTGTATATTATAGATGCATAGTAACATCTGGCAATGTGCCAAGCGTTGTAAGCTCGGGGTGTTGTCTGACCTCCGCACTTGGCACACTACTCCAGGCCTATACAGTAGGCCTGGTCATAGACACCAATTTCCCAGTCCAAGAAGCTTGTATTCCACATCGTCCTCTTTCTCCCAATTAGTTATTTAATCTGTGATTTAACAATGCACAACCATTGTTCAAACTTTCCTATTTTCAAGTTACCTTATACAGCACATTACATGACCACGAATTTGCCTACATATACAATAGCAAATATGAAACGAAATGAAGATGTAAGAACAGAACTAAATATATTCAAGCTGTCAGATAGGATTGCACATTACAGAGACGAATGGATGGATCACATCAATACAATGGATTCCTAAAGATTCTTTATTATAGAACACTAGGACGAATAAATGGTTAGTTTATGCTGATGATATAGTACTACTGGCCGATAGCGAGGAGATACTAAAGGCCAACACGCACACACTACTGAGTAACACTAATAAATTGGGACTGGAAGTAAATATCAGTAAAACTAAATATATGGTCACACGTAGAAATTCAGTATATAATGGAAATGGACAGCTAATGACAAATGAGGGAAATTTTGAGGAAGTGGCTGATTTCAAATACCTAGGAACAATAATCACAAATAGGAATGAGATGCACAAAGAAATTAAACATAGGCTCAATTCTGGAAATGCATGCTATTATGCATTGCAGAGACTTTTGATGCCCCAACTCCTTTCAAGAGACGTTAAGCTGAAAATATATAAAACTATTATTCTACCAGTTATATTATATGGATGTGAAACATGGACTCTTACTTTAAGGGAGGAAAGGAGATTACGAGTATTTAAGAATAAAGTTCTTGGGAAAATTTTTGGACCAAAGAGAGATGAACAGACAGGTGAATGGAGAAGACTACATAACAATGAACTACATGGTCTTTATAGGAAGCCAGATATAATAAGAACAGTCAAGTCTCGTAGACTGCGATGGGCAGGACATGTTGCACGTATGGGGAATGAAAGAAGTGCATGGAAGCTTCTTGTAGGAAAGCCAGAAGGAAAACGCCCAGTTGGTAGACCAAGAATGAGGTGGGAGAACAATAGTAATTATGATTTGAGGGAAGTAGATTATACAGGGAATGATTGGAAAGCATTAGCTCAGGATAGGGATGTATGGAGAGCTTATGTCCTCGCGGCCATGAACCTACGGGTTCGATAGTGCCAGTGAGTAAGTAAGTAAGGACGAATAAATGTAGGAAGATCCAGTAAAAGATGGACAGTTAAACTCTAAAAGATCCGGAACAGATTTTAAAGTGTAATCCTTGATGCTTCTGATGATATTTGCACAAAATGACAATTTTCATTATACGATACTTCCAATAATCACTTGCGTACAATTTATTTACTAAAATGTCAATTTATATAACGACAGAGTGATCTATGACATTCTGTACGGCATTTTTTTTTGTCGGTGAACGGAGTCCGCAGAGTCATTATTATCAACACCACCATCAGCACAGTCCATTCAGGCAAATTTAGGCCATTTATTGAACTTTTAAGGCCTCGATAGAAATTTCATCCAGAGGTTTACGTTAGCACATGTAATTAAGCCCTGATTATGATACATTCTGCATCGAAGTCCTGTGATTTGTTGTAATCGGAGTAACCTCTTTCCATCCTTAATATTTGAATATGAAAATTAAGAAAATGTTTCTAATAATTCATAACCAGATTTGTTCTAACCAACAATTATGTGTATATTTGATCGAAAAAATTATATAATAAAACTCACTTGTGTGTTGAACTTACAATAAGCAATGCAGGGTTCTTTATTATCGAATTGCAAAAAATTATATAAATAACCATGTATGTTTCATTCTCTTGTGCCCTGAAATTCTTCATCTTTGCAATTTATTGGTGATTGCATTGTTATAGGTATACTATAGCATAAAATTGCTCTATATAAAATAATTTTATCTTGAAATTGAACGTGATGTGGATCGAAATCCAGTCTGAACTGAAATTCCTTAATTTCCGTTAAGCTCGCGACTTAGTTTCGAAATTCACTGCAAGCGCTTCCTCATTCCTGGCACGCAGGCAACTCGCTTTCATTGGATCCGAATTTAGTTAGACATCTCCACGACAAAACGAATTAAACAATGACTCCATATTAATGCCTATGAATTACAATTGCTCTGCCTTTAACAGATAAAACTAGGCAGTGCAACATTGAACGCGATGTTAGTTTGGTAGTGTTAATCGTCCGTTTTGCAGGTTTTATAGTTTGATGTCAGACTATGACCGAGATTTCCGACGCTTAACGCTTTGATGGAATTGAAACTGGTCCCGGATTTTATTCACTGAAAGTTAAGATTACTCCACAGTATGAGTGGAAAGCCTTGTTTCTTCAAAACGTTGAAAATAACTTGTTTATATTTTTATAAGTATGTAATAATATTAATAATAATATTAATAATAATATTAATAATAATATTAATAATAATAATAATAGTTTTATTTATTCTGGCAGAGTTAAGGCCATAAGGCCTTCTCTTCCACTCAACCAACACAAATACAAATAAATATTTGACAAATATAGATATACACTATACTAATTATAAATAGTTAAAGATATATTAAATGTAGCAATTCAAACTCCATGCACAAACATTTATACGATAATAACAATAATAATACTTACGATAATAATAATAATAATAATAATAATAATAATAATAATAGTATAAATATGATAAATTATACGAGAAACACCAATTAATATTTTGTGCCTTACACTGGGTAATAATGAAGTTGAGGTTGGAGCAAATATAAATTACGATATAGCTTAAAAATAACTAATGCATATTTTATGAATGGTACAGTAATATCCCCTATATATTACACGTGTTACTTTTGCAATGAATTTAGACCCAGCCTAACAAAACTAATCTTAGTTTAATCAGGGATATCGGCTTTGTGCTTTTGATGTAAGGAATTATGTGCTAATATTCAATTAAGTAAATTTTGATATAATTAAATTATTAACCAACTTTAAATCGTGTATGATTTATCTCTTGATTATCTGAACCTAATCGAACCCCTATTGATTTTGCTGCAATGTCTTAGTCTCGACATTTCGAAAGAAAATAAATACATATAAATTTACATTGCGCACGGCCCTGCTTGGCTGCCACGAATAAAAAGATAATCATAAGAATATATAAACAAATACATACATTGCTACATATTTGCACTTGTATATAAATAAGGCATAAATCAATGGATATATGTAAGTCTACATCTACAGTATACACAATAATACATATATATACTTATCCGCTGTTAATGTGATCCTAACATAAACAAATGCCAATTGTAACCTTCCGCCATTCGCGCCACAATTACTGTCACATTGAAGTTCTTATTGCTGATAACTCATATTTCCTCTTTGATCTCCAATTGTGCTATCCTCAATTTTCTATCTGTACCCAAAAATTTGTTTTCACTTCATTCTCGACCCTTCCTAAAAAGATCCCAATACGTCACTCCTCCTAAGGACTGCAATTATCAGGTGTTTGAATGTCAAACGAAGCAGGTTTGATTGTACTTTTATAGATCTGAAAAAAAAGTCTTTGACGCTGTCTTAGTAGAGAATAGTGTGTGACAGTGGTAAACTGAGTTCGGATAGATTTTAAAGAAATGTTTTAATTGAATCAACGCCTGAAATAACATAACTTAAAAGTTAGATGTATTGTTAATGCAGAAACTTGTTTTTTTCGCTACTAGTTGTGTAGTTACTATAATAACAATTATATGGGAAGTTTTATATGAAAATACTGTGTAGTACATGAAGCAGCATGAATAGGGAACTTACATGAAATTCATGTTAACAAAATATCATAAAGAGAGAACAGCAGCTACCAAAGTTAAACGCCTGAAGGGTGAAACATTTCCGTACATTATTCTCCTAACTGCAAACTAGAGCTGTCACTGCAGCACACTAAAATCTGATTTTGTCTTGTCAATGGCATGCATTCCATTCAAAACAAGTTTTCCAATCTACTTTTTCCCCTCAGTTATCTATTACTCCCTCTCTCTCTACCTTAATTTAACCTCTCCTTTTGTATGCACTTTTAAATTTCTGTTATTCTGTGTAACCATAGATAAAGGCTATCTCTTTTTATCGAATAAAATACTTTTAGAATTTCGCAACGATATGTGCAATTTTGTATGTATTGTACATTTGAAAATCTACAATAATAGCTATATTTCATAGACAATATAAACTCTAATGAAATTCAATATTAACATTTCTGAGCAACATGAAAGTGAATAAAATCCTATTTTTATTAATAACAAGTTAATACCCAGCATGCGCTGCTACGGCCTAAATAATTGAAATGTGTTTTTATGTTTAGGTGAATAAGTAAAAAGAAAAATAATTATAAATTTGTATCGTAATTATTTTAGATACCCGTGCTGATTACCTAGCGTTGCCCGGGAATTTACTTATCCCGATCTTTTTGGCTTCAATGAGCTGAAAAACATATGCTGATGGTGACTTATGTAGAGTTTTTTTTAATATTCATTTCTTTCTACATTAATTTAGTGTAATCATTATGGGTTAAGCAGCTTAAGTCTTTTAAACGTCCAAAAATGCTACCGTCTTAGTACAGTGATAAACGATTTTTAGCTAGGGCTCTATAGTAGGTACGGTAAAATGTTATATACGTTAACTGTCCTACAAAATTCTGTAAATGATGGTAAAAAGCATCATTCAAATCGGCCAAGTAGTTTATGAATCCATAAAGGACAGACTCACTCTAATTTTTATAGAGGATAAACATTTGAAAATACATACTGACAAAGGAACCCTTCTTCATAGAAGTGCTCCACCTGGACCTTCTCGTGCCGGCAACAGATGCCCAGAAAGAACTCATGAGGGAACTCAACGAGAACAGGGAACAGATATGGCCTGAGTTCTACGCAATGGATGCGATGATCTACAGGGAATGGACAGCAGCCAGATACGACCTCAGACACACCACGACAAGAGTCGCGGTCCATGGTTTCAACTACAGGATATGCACAACAGTGAAGCGCCATAACCCAGAAGAAAGTGCAAGTGGGTCGCACTGCGATCAATATCACCTATTACAGTGTAAGAATATAGGAACATCAATAACAGACTTCTGTAAGGCATGAAAACAATTCTTTCTACATGGTCATTGGCTGCAATAATACCTATTATTAAATATTTTAAAATGCATAATATGGAAGTCCGATGTTTCAGGGTCCCCTTTCGAGGGTTACATTGTAATGAAAAACGAAGTATATCACAGTTTGAGAGGAAAAAATATAAATAATTGACATACCTAAAAAAATGTATAATATGAACTATTTTACTTAGGCAATATAAAGTGTAATGAAATTCAATATTCACATTTGTAAGCATCAAGAAAGTGGGTAAAATACCATTTTTATTAACATGTCCGAAATTGGAGTAGCATGTTCATTAATTCAGTACATATCCAACTATACCGTTCCATCATTCAGCTCTAAATGAATGATGATGTACTGTTGCTTCAGAGCTCTCATATTGCACTGTGACATCATTGTATGTTTAACAGTTATAATGATGATTGTGAAAAATGAGTGACATACCAGTAATTAATTTATAGCAGCATATTTTATTATGTGTTTACTGCACACTCTTTCACACTTTATAATTTGACCTTCAATAGTTCTGATAACTTTGACTTATTACAACGAGGAATTTTATAATGAATATCGTAATTTATTTAGGTTTATTTAATCTAGGAGATTAGACAAGGGTGTAGTCTATCGCCCACTCTTTTAAATATATATATATCGACGACATTATGAAACAATGGAAAATTATAATGGACAAAGGCCTTAGATTGAACAATAACTCAAGTATTAATAACTTAATTTTCGCCGATGATTTAGTCTTACTACACCATGATGAAGATCTGTTACAATTGGCAGCTTACAAACTAAATGCAATATGTAGCGATTATAATTTTAAAGTTTCAATAAGTAAAACAAAAGAAATGGCATTTTGTGGAAGAAATACGCTGCGTGCAAAAATAGTAATTAGAGACGAAATGATTGAACAAGTATCCCACTTTAAATGTTTAGGATGTGACATCAGCTATGGGTATGATAAAGATATTGAACACAAAACACATCAGTTTCAAGCTATTTGTGGTACAATAAATAGAACATTGAATAATAAAGCCCATAAACAAACAAAATTAAAATTTTATAAAACAATGGTTGTCCCTGTTCTTTTGTATGGGGGTGAATCTTGGATTACCACTACCAAACAAGAAAGTAAAATCCAAGCAGCCGAGATGAATTTTTTAAGAAGAGTAAAAGGCTGCACTAGGATGGACCAGATAAGAAACGAGAATATCCGTGAAGAACTGCAGATCTACTCCATAAAAGAAAAGATATTTAACAACAAGATACAGTGGAAGGAACATGTAGAAAGAATGGAAGAAAGTAGATTACCTAATAAAATCTTCCATTATTTTCCAAGAGGAAGAAGAGATGTCGGACGTCCTCGAAAGAGATGGTCTTAGATCTATTAGTGAAGACGGAACAGGCAACTCTTGCCTAAACCAGGAAGTGAAGAAGAAGAAGAAATCTAGAAGATTGCGATAGAGAGGTCATCTAGATCGAATGGGTAACAATAAAAAGTTTGAACGTTTTCATCGAGCAACTCTTGAGAAAATACGTCATGAAGTGTTCGGAATATACAGGGGCGTAATACTGAGATGGAACTTAGGAAACGTGACATCGGAGACAATGGATTGGATTCATTTAGCTGAGGAAATAGACCAGCTAACAAGGAATGTACTTATGTTGGACCAGTTGGATTGTAACAAAAATAGGAGGATATGTTGAATGAAGGATATTGCACACCGTGATATTAGTCATTTCACTGCAAATTCAATAGTATGCATAATATTTAACACGTAATAAGGAACAAGAAAATATAAAAAAAAGGCTTAACCCTTAAATTCGTAATGTATCTTTTTAGATACATCAGTTGGTTTAGTTAATTTAATATTTTTAATAAATCAGAAGAAAACGAACAAAAATAAACCACTTAAATGTGTATATAATTATGCAATACACCCAATAATAACAGTTATACAAGATTCCGTTTTCACTGCGGTCCGCCACATTCAAATAACTAACAGGAGAAATTTGTGTTTTACCAATTTAAGGGTTAACATCGGTACATGCTAAAATAAATAAGTAAAACATTTTGAAAAAAAATAAACAAATGGAAGCAGAAAATAATAGTACTGTGAAGGATAATATTTATTTATTTTAAAAGTGTGCTATTTTTGTACCTTGTGTATCAGGATTAAGACAGAGGGAAGAACAACAAGGGACAGGGAGAGATATATAAACTAACGAAATAAATATTGCAACCGAGCGGCACGGTTACTTGAAGAGCAGCGTACCGGAGTGTGAATGTTTTTTCCACTCCCGCTGTCGAGTATTCGTGTAGTATATACTAATTGTTTCTACTGTACATGAAAAACACAGTACATTGTAAGGATAATATAATGTTTGTTTTAGGTTATCATTTATTGATTAACATATTTAGGGTGTAAAATAATATTTTTTAGGACATAACAGTATATTTACACGTAAATGTGTACATTTACAGGTAATAATCTTGTGAGTCAATAAAATATTTAATCAAAAGAATAAAATGTGCATAATAAATCCATTTTGCGTCTTAACTACGTTAGAATCTATTGTTCAGGGAACAATTGAAAAACACGAAGAACCTGTATTAAAAAAATAGTTATTGATGTTAACAAGGTGGGAAACTAATATTTACGTTGTTTGCCCCGCTAGCTGCACTTGTTCTTGAAACCAGCTGCATTGAGCAACCGTGCCGTTACGAACCGGTCAATGATGCGATTGAAATTTAATGATAAATAACACGAGTTTATTAAATTTGCAACAAAATGACTAACGTCGTCATATTTAATATCAATCAATTAACATATCCTCCAATTTTTGTTACAATACAACTGGTCCAACATAAGTACTTTCCTTGTAAGATCTAAGTGAATACCGCATTTAATATATGAGCATAATAAGCAAAAGATAGATCTATTGCAAAGAGTATCTAGATCATCAGCAAGGACCTTTCTTCACAGTACCTTATTTTTCATACTTGCCAATGTGGGACAGGAGTGTTCTCTTGCTGAGTTACTTAAATAATCTAATATAATTATGCGTATTTCTCTACATACACAAGCGAATACCAAGTCAAGGGGACATCTTAATAGGAAAATAATATAGCCTATGAAATCTATTTACATGGGAAAGGGCTATTAATTTTATTCATAGGTTAGAATTAATCGGCCTCGATAATCTAGGTATTAACTTCCTTTCTTCTGTTCTTGAGGAACGTGGGTTCAAACCAGTGGGGTTCAGTATTTTTTTAGCATAGAAACTTCCCGGGCATAAGGCTTGGGTAACGAATATGAAAATATTCAGGTTCGTGAAAGAATCTCAAGCTTAAATTAAAGCCTTTGATCAAAATTTTAATCACTTTTTCCTCTCCAAGTAACAACTTAGTTGGGTGTTGAAGCAATCAGCTAACCACTTGCCACTTGCTGACATTTGTAAGGTAATAAGTGCAATTAAAGTTGCATGGATAAGTAAATAATATCTGAGGTCAGAAGCTCAACTATGAATTTATAAATCTGTAGTAGGGCCTGTCATCGCTTATGCATCTGAAACAAGCTCGATACAAAAGTTGAAAACACAAGAAACTTACATTTAGGAAAATAATGAAGAAAACAAGATGCGATAGAATAAGAAATTATTATATCCGGGAACCATGTCAAACTCAACCTATAAACGAATTGATATAGAGGAGGTTATATGAATGGAATAACAATGCATCAAGAATTAGTGAGGACAGGCTCTCTAAAAATCATACCATATTATATTTCAACTTGCAGGATATTCCTAGGAAGACCATGAAAAATATGGAGAACGTGCTACCCAGCAGAGCGTAAGCTGAGGATCAAGTGAATAAGAAATTGGCGCAAGGACGTTCCTGGGTCCATATGGGGTGTAGACAGAGAGAGACCCTAATTTAGACTTGAAGTTATTTCATAAGCTCGAAAATCTTCATACCCATGGCTTAATGATCCTCCTGGATATCCAGTCCCTGAATGTTTCCACCCTAAAACCCCATCGGTTCTGTCCGGGTTGAACATGCGATCCTTTGTGCCAAAGGCAAGGTACGCAAACCTCTAGACCATCGAGGTCGATAACATGGATTTCATGAAATCATTTCTTGACGGCTTGACTATCATAAGTAATATCACGAGTGATTTCCAAATTATCGATAAATTCACGACTCACGAAGTGAGGGGTGAATTTATCTAGAGAATTTGGAAATCAAGAATGGTATTTGTTAGGACTATTTAACGAATAAAATTAAGTTGTTTACTCACAAATCATTATTTAAATATAGTTATTTTAAAATATGTACATATTTAATATAAACGGCTATATTTGAAAACAAATGAGAAATGATTGATATGCTTCATTTGCTTCTTTTGTTCGTCACTGCCACCTGGTCATATTATTTATTGCTAAAGGAACGCAATATTGTAAGAATGCACTCTACAGGAGAAAAAATGAAACACACCAAACTGTATATTAATTCATTTCTGATGTCCTATGATGTAAATATGACAATTATATTTTTCTGTGAAAAAATACATTTAATAAAGTGCAAACTGTGTGGTTTCTTTTTTTATGGTATAATCAATTGCTACAAATGTTTTTATATTAACTCCCGCATACGGTATGTGTTGACATTCATGCTCTATATATACAATCTGGTAGCCGTATTTCTTAGTGGGTCAGTCACTGCAAAATAATGCTATGACCTATTCAGAATGTTAAAAAGGAGGTGATTTCTTTATTTTGATAAACTTTAGTTGGTAAATTCTAGGCGAAGCACGACTGTGATTGGTTGTAAATCAAAAATCGTTGTAACGTGATTGGTCATTGACTCCCATTTGGGGCATGAGTACAAGCGATCACACAGATCGCGAATGGGAGTGGCATGTTATGTTTTGATGCTGGTATACATATAATGTACTTATTAATTATTAGGTCGTAAGATCTCTTATTTCTCCAACTCGCCATTCCGTTTCATCGTTTGGACGTACAGAACGGACTTGAATTACTCTATTGAGTTAATGATTGTAAACAACAATCCTTATCTGTACTCTAGATCCGCCCTTATTGTCGCATTCTGCGCAATGGTAATGATCATGTGGTTGAGGAGAGGAAGAACCCTTGTTACGCAACCAGTTAATTAGCAAGATTGGATGTTGCCCAGGCTTCATTAGTATTTGGTATCGTAAAAATTCAGCAACGGGTTTCTATGTTTGCTTGTGTGAATATTCCGTTTAAACTAACTCATATGTATGTATATTACATTTTTATAACACCTTCCCTTAATTAACAAGTATTTATACAGGGTAGTAACGATCATTATGAACAAGAATAAAATGCAGAAAGAAATTAAATATATGTTCAACCCTGGAAACCAATGTTATATCGTGCATTACAGATATACTTATCATCCTATCTTCTCTCGAAACATTTTAAACACATGATAATCTTCTTCTTCGTTACGTCATGAAGTTACACCATACACCTATTTCCACATCAAGGGACTCAACCCTCCATCTGCTTCTGGGACGCCCAACATTTTTTTTATCCTCTGGGTTGGTAGTGAAGTAAAATTTGAGGGAGTCTATTGGGTGTCATTCTTTCTGTTTGTTGGAGCCAGTTAGATCTTAAATTTTGAATTTTATCTAGAACACTGTAGATGTTTAATTCGGTTCTTATTTCTGCATTATATTTCTTATCTAACAATGCTACTAAACGTAAGAATTCCATTTCAGCTGCTTCTGTTTTCCTTTTATCTGATTTATTAAGTGCCCAATTTTCACATGCATATGTTAACATAGCTATTCCGATAGTTTTATAGAATTTTAACCAAATCATTTTTAATGTTTTCTTTTTTTAGAGTTCTTCTTATTGTTCCACACATATTATAAAGTGTGTTTAATTTTAAGTTTGTATCATTCTTTTGGCAGTACGATACGTTAAATCCTAAGTAGTTGAAATGTTTACTTGTTCTAATATTTTGTAGTTGGTCATTACTTTGCACCATCTGTGGATTAATCCCTCGAACGACATGACGTGGTCATCACGATAACTCAAAGAGCGGAAGCAGCAACCTTCTTTTTAGCTTGGTCAGAAGCTATAAGAAGGCAGCCCCTTCACTGACCTTACCCTGCGCAGCCATGGGACACTAAATTTACTGGCAATAATCAACAAATAAACAGGGCTGATCAAAATATGATGGCAACAAATGGTAATAAAGTAATAATGGATAGATAGATCTTCAGTTGTTTAATGCCTTTGACATCGTCCGATTCCTAGTAGCCAATTTTGTTCGACCATCGAATCCCCTGGTTTTTCCTTCATGTATATATATATATATATATATATATATATATATATATATATATATATTCCCTGACTCCAGGAAGTGTTAGGTCTTCCACTGCCTCGTCTTCTCTCCGTTTTCCATTCCATAACACATTGTGGTAGCCGATCCTCTTTCATTCCCTGGACATGTCCATACCATCCTAATTTTTTAATTTTAATATAATCTAAAATAGTGTCTTCAATCGTCATTTTCTTCCTTATAACTGAGTTTCCGATTTTTTCTCTTCTTAAAATTCATGCTGCACTTCGTATAAAATCAATTTCAGTTGCCAAAATATACTTATTTGGTTTTGTTTTTAATAACCAAAGTTCTGCTCCATAACTAATACTCAATGATGCTATTAACAATTGTAAGGTATATATTATTTTTTATTACTTATATTTTTATCCCACAATATTCAATTAAGGAAAGAAATTGCAAATTTTCCTTTTATTTCTATTTCTTATTTCCTCTTAATAACTTCCGTTTTTATTTATTTTAATTCATAAATATGTGATTTCACTACAAGGTTTGACTCTCAGTTTCCAAAATTAAATTTTGTTCTGATTTACCAGTTGATAAATATTGTTTTCTTCGCGTTCAAAATTAATCCCCATTCATTATATTTTTCTATTTTATAATCACATATTCTAAATCATCATAATCTTGTACAATTAATTATTGTTCATGTGCAAAATGTAAGTTATATAAAGTTGTATTGTTTGAAATAGGAAATCCCATGTTTGAACATTTTCTCCTCCAATTCTTCAAAATTTCATGTACATATATTTTTAAACAGAGTCGGTGATGAACAACAACATTGACGTATACCTTTATTTACTGTAAACCATGTGATAATTTACTATCAAATTCAATTTTAGATATGCAATTATCATACGTAATGCCACGAGTGATTTCCAATTTATCTAGAGGATTTGGAAATCAAGTGAGGCATTTGTTAGGACTATTTAACGAATAAAATTAAGCTGTTTACTCACAAATCATTATTTAAATATAGTTATTTATATATTTAATGTAAACGGCGATGTTTGAAAATAAATTATAAATGTTTGGTTATGATTCTTTTGTTCATCCACTGCAAATTGATCGTATTATTTATTGCCAAATAGGATCGCAATATTGAAATATTCAGCCTAGTGCAGAAAAAACACATTACTCTGTATATTATAACGAACATTATAGGTAATTAATTACTTTTTTAGGAAACACCTCCGTAAGATCATTATTTAAAAACACAATTATTGAACATACAATTATCAAATGTATAGGACGAAGGAATCTCTTCATTATTTGCTAATTCAACGCAATTGTTCGAGATTCATTCACTGCAAAATAATGCTCTGACCTGTTTAGAATATTAAAAAGAAGAAGCAGTCTTTAATATGATGAGCATAAGTAGATAAATATCTAGGTGAAACACGTTTGTGATTGGTTGTAAAACAAAATGCACTGAAACATGATTGGTCATTGACTCTCACTTGGGGCATGAGATAAATAGTCATATACATTTTGTATAGCTTTAGCTAATATTATTATTATTATTATTATTATTATTAATATTATTATTATTATTAATATTATTATTATTATTAATATTATTATTAATATTATTATTATTAATATTATTATTATTATTAATATTAATATTATTATTATTATAATTAATATTATTATTATTATTAATATTACTTACTCACTGGCACTATCGAACCCGTAGGTTCATGGCCGCGCGGACATAAGCTCTCCACACATTCCTATCCTGAGCCAATGCTTTCCAATCATTCCCTGTACAATCTCCTTCCCTCAAACCATAGTTAATGTTGTTCTCCCACCTCATTCTTGGTCTACCAACTGGGCGTTTTCCTTCTGGCTTTCCTACAAGAAGTTTGCAGGCACGTCTTTCATTCCCCATACGTGCAACATGTCCTGCCCTTGGCAGTCTACGAGACTTAACTGTTCTTATTATATCTGGCTTCCTATAAAGACCATGTAGTTCATTGTATGTAGTCTTCTCCATTCACCTGTCTGTTCATCTCTCTTTGGTCCAAAAATTTTCCTAAGTACTTTATTCTCAAATACTTGTAATCTCCTTTCCTCCCTTAAAGTAAGAGTCCATGTTTCGCACCCATATAATATAACTGGTAGAATAATAGTTTTATATATTTTCAGTTTAACGTTTTTTGAAAGGAGTTAGGACATCAAAAGTCTCTGCAATGCATAATAGCATGCATTTCTAGAATTGTCCTATGTTTAATTTCTTTGTGCATCTCATTCCTATTTGTGATTATTGTTCCTAGGTATTTGAATTCAGCCACTTCCTCAAAATTTCCCTCATTTGTCATTAGCTGTCCATTTCCATTAAATACTGAAATTCTACGTGTGACCATATATTTAGTTTTATTGATATTTACTTCCAGTCCTAATTTCTTAGTGTTGCTCAATAGTGTTTGCATGTTGTCCTTTAGTATCTCCTCGCTATCGGCCCATAGTACTACATCATCAGCATAAACTAACAACTTATTAATACCATTGAGTTGTAAGCCTTCCTCAATCTCTAAAGATTTAATGGCATGCTCTAGTACAAAATTAAATAGTAGAGGAGATAGTGCATCTCCTTGCTTCAACCCATTCCGGATTTCAAAAGTGTCTGAAAACTGTTTGCCTACACGCACCCTACTCTTTGAGCCATTTAGACACATTCGTATAAGTCTAACTTTTTAGGAATTCCGAACTCCAGCAGGATACTATATAACTTCTCCCTCTTAATTGAATCATATGCTTTTTTGAAGTCTACATATAGTTGATGTACAGTGCCATTATGGGGGCACGCCGTAGCGTAGTGGTTAAGGCACTGAGCTACAAGCCGGAGGGTCGAGGGTTGAAGTCCCGTTGGGGTCAGGATTTTTAAATTGACCCAAACCCTCTGGCGGCACTATGGCCCTGGGGTCGACTCAGCCTCTAATCGAAATGAGTACCAGACGCTAGTTCTGGAGGTAAAGGCGGCCGTCACGCAGGGCTGACAACCCGGCTGACATAAAGTGTCGATTGTCTAGAAAAAGTGGGAGCCTTAACCTCCAACTACCCAAAGGGCCTCCGGGTCTGTTGTGGGATCACTTTACTTACAGTACCATTATATTCCCATTTCTTTTCTAAAATCTGTCTTATACTAAAAATCTGATCTGTTGTAGACCTGTTTCTTCTAAATGCACATTGATGATCTCCTAGAATGTCATCAATATAGGGAGTAAGTCTGCTTACTAATATATTTTTTAGAATTTTTGTACGAAGTTGAAAGTAATGAGATGCCCCTGTAGTTGTTGCAATCAGTTTTATCTCCTTTCTTATAAATTGGTACGATAATTGATTATTTCCATTCATCTGGAAGAGCTTCTGTTTCCCAAATCATACTAAGCAACCAGCGTATCTTGTCCATCAATTTTTCTCCCCCTGATTTTATCAGTTCTGCTGGCATCTCATCTGAACCTGATGCTTTATACATCTTCAATTTTTCTATCGCCATTTCAACCTCTAATGCACTTGGCTCTGCAACTAGCATTTCTGCTGTCTGTAAATTATCCTCCTCAATATCCTGTTCTGTATGTACATTTAATAGCTGATTAAAGTAACTTTTCCATCTATTTAATATACTCCTAGAATCTGCAATCATATCCCAATTTTCATTCCGAATTATGTTTGTTCAAGGCTGAAACCCTTTCTTCTGTATACTAATTCCCTGATATAATTCTCTAATGTTCCTATTTTTTGCATTCATTTCAAGATCACTAATCTTCTCTCTCAAATATTCCCTCTTTTTACTCTTTAGTAACTTCGTAGTTTCCCGTCTAACACTACCCAATTGCTCTAAATTTGGCTCATTTGGCTCGTGTAACCATTTAATTTTTGCTAGCTTTCTTTTCTTTACAATGTCGGCACATTCCTCATCAAACCATTTCTTGTTTTGCCTCTTTTTTAAACAACCAATGCTTTCTGATGCTGACAATTTAATAGTATCTCTTATAGCCTCCCATTCTTTATTTATATCAGTTTCTTCTTCGTTTGCCACATTGTCATCTGAAGATTCCAGTACTTCAAATTTATTAGCAATTTTGATTTGGTATTCTTGCCGCATTTAATCATTTTTCAAGTTTTTTAATTCATATTTTACAGAATCATCTTTAGCATTTGTTCCTTTCATAAGCGATAGCCGTTTTCTGATTTTCACTCTGACCAGATGATGATCCGAATTGCAGTCTGTCCCTCTAACTGATCTAACGTCAATGATGCTACTGTGCCAGCGTTTATCCACTAATACATGATCTCTCTGGTTCCGAGTTTCTCCATCTGGGGACGTCCAGGTGTATTTATGAATATCGTTATGCTGAAATGTTGTGCTCTTAACAATGAGATTCTTTGATGTGGCAAATGTGACTAATATAACCCCGTTGTCGTTACTATCTTCATGAAGACTGAATTTGCCTATTATTGGTTTGAATATATCTTCCCGCCCCACTTTTGCATTAAAATCTCCTAAGATAATTTTCATATGATATCGTGAAAGGCTATCAAATAAGCATTCTAATTCTTCATAGAACTCATCCTTGATCTTGTCATCTTTATCTTCTGTGGGGGCATGTACATTTACAATTATAAAATCATGTCGTTTACCCTTTAGAATTATGTATGATATCCTATCACTAACAAACTTAATATCTCGGATAGCGGATAGGATCCTCCTTCTGAGTAAAAAACCTGTTCCAAATGCAGGTCTTTCTGCACCCCCATAGTATAATGCAAAGCTTCCTGATTCCTGACTACCTACTCCTGGCCACCTAACTTCCTGCAAAGCGACTATATTCCCGCGTTAATATCTCTAGTGCCCCGCTATTGTATAAAGTCCTAACATTCCATGTTCCTAGGAACATGTCCCTGTATTTGAGCCTTTGGCATGGGTTCCCTGAAGTAGTCCCCGCCCGGAGAACCGAATGGGGGACTATTTGACCTCCGGAAAATTTTACCCCAGTTGAACCAATGTCCGCATTTCTTGACGGTTGTATTTTTACGGTGAACGATCGTCACTTTTTCGCCCAAGGTACTTATTTCGTCTGGCTTATCACCTTCGACCAGTCCGGCATGGGTAACCCTATCGGCAGCAATGCTACCGCCGGCATAGCTCTCAGGATCATTTAAGCACGCAAGCCACTCCACCACGACAAGGTAAAGATACCATGGAGGGATTATTAATATTATTAATATTATTATTATTATTAATATTATAATTAATATTATTATTAATATTAATATTATTATTAATATCATTATTAATATTATTATTATTATTATTATTAATATTATAATTAATATTATTATTAATATTATTATTATTAATATTTATTAATATTATTAATATTATTAATATTATTAATATTATTATTATTATTATTATTATTATTATATTATTATTATTATTATTATTATTATTAATATTATTTATATTATTATTATTATTATTATTATTATTATTATTATTATTATTATTATTATTATTATTATTATTTGAGACAGATTAAAACTTAAATGTGAAATAACTCCAGAATTTTCTGAAATGGTAACTGGTCATAGAAAAAATAAATCACATCTGTATCGTATTGAATATTAAACAACGCAACCTGTCCATGTAGAAAAGCAATTCAAAATGTAGAACATTTCCTTTATAATTGTGAATTGCAGCAGCATTCTAGAAATAAGTTGAAAGAAGAAATCAGCAAAGAAGGAGGAACATGGCCTGTGACGGAGAAAGACCTAATACACAAATATTTGACATTTCAAAAAAATATATAAAAACAATAGTGTACGAAAATCAGTGATTAACAAGTGACGAAGATAAAAAAAAAACATGTAAACAAAAACCAAATATGTGATGTTATGTAATGTTATGTTATCTGATTTTATGTTTGTTACGTTATGCATGTAATATTACTACGGTAATGGGGCATGCTGAAAAAAAAATAAATGAAAAAAATATATTATTATTATTAATAATATTATTATTATTATTATTAATATTATTATTATTATTAATATTATTATTAATATTATTATTAATATTATTGTTATTATTAATATTAATATTATTATTTGTGGAAAGCAACGGGAAGCTACCATACCTATAATTCCCTAGTAAAGCTGCAAAGCGTAGCATGAAAATGCTATAATTGTGGTGAAAGACCTCTCCATGGGCAGAATTACTATGGATGGATTATTAATATTATTAATATTATTATTATTAATATTATTATTATTAATATTATTATTATTGTTAATATTAATATTATTGTTAATATTTTTATTATTAATATTATTATTATTAATATTATTATTATTATTATTTTTTAATATTTATTATTATTATTTTAATATTATTATTGTTATTATATTATTATTATTAATTTATTATTGTTATTATATTAATATTATTATTAATATTATTATTGTTTTATTAATATTATTATTATTATTAATATTATTATTATTAATATTAATATTATTATTAATATTATTAATATTATTATTATTAATATTATTATTATTAATATTATTATTATTAATATTATTATTATTATTATTATTAATATTATCATTATTATTAATTTATTTATATAAACTGATAGAGTTAAGACCATCATGCCTTTTTTCATTCAACGAATGAAAATATTAATTGCTGACAAAAATTGGATTAGAGTATAACATGTTATAAATAAATTATAAGTAAAAATTCATTCAAAATGAACTACAATTAAAAAGAATCAACTCATAATTATTAGAGAAGCGAAATACCGAAAAGGTCAATTAATTAACCGAAAGATTATCTGTATTTTTGAATAAATAATTTAAGGAAGTTTTGGATCAAAAATAGGAAAACGGGTATTCGGAGAAAACTGCCTAACAGTGAGTTGCATAATCGTTTTGGGAAATCGTATATTATGTAAAGTAAAGTAAAGTAAAGTGATCCCACAACAGGCCTCATAAGGCCCTTGGGGTAGTAGGAGGTTAAGGCTCCCACTTTTTCTAGACAATCGGCACTTTATGTCAGCCGGGTTGTCAGCCCTGCGTGACGGCCGCCTTTACCCCCAGAACAAGCGTCTGGTACTCATTTCAGTTAAAGGCTGAGTCGACCCCAGGGCCATAGTGACGCCAGAGGGTTTTGGGTCAGTTTAAAAAACCTGAACCCAACGGGACTTGAACCCTCGACCCTCCGGCTTGTAGCTCAGTGCCTTAACCACTACGCTACGGCGTGCCCCAATCGTATATTATGAGATTGATTAATTCTCACATATATTCTGATGTTGCATGAATGGGGAATGAAAGAGAGGTATAGAAAGTGTTAATAGGACAATCAGAGGGAAGCGTCGAAGTAGGAAGAATAAGTTTAAATTTGGAGAATAACATTGACCATAATTTGAGGCAGGTAAATCATTATACGTCGAATAATTGGAAATATTAAATGCTAATAAATCCATAAACCATCGGGTTCGATTTTACCTCTGAATTATTATTTGGATAATCATGTAATGATGTAAATAATATAAGCTGCCATGTTTACACGGTTTATCTAGTTTGTCCTATCAGCCGACACAGTTTCCGGAATGCGCAACTAGGACTAATAGGCAATTGTAGCAAACCTGTTAATACAAATCATCTCAGATCATCAATTAGGGATTCGACAATCTGTGACATAAAATCTCGAAGAAGCTTATCTTCGAGTGAGATAAACCATTATAATCCCTTCAGGGCAAGGCGTCCTAATTACATATAATAATAATAATAATAATAATAATAATAATAATAATAATAATAATAATAATAATAATAATAGTAATAATAATAATAATAATAATAATAATAATAGCTTTATTTTACCTGGCAGAGTTAAGGCCTTAAGGCCTTGTCTACCACTCAACTAGGTGGATATATCGATTGTTTTTTTTACTTGGAAAGCTATTTCAAGCTGGTTTTTTTTCGTGATTGTTGAGTACTATTTTGCTCCTCTGCCTTACAACCTGGGTTCTGAAACATTTCTCACATCTTGACATCTCCCTCCTTAGTTCTGTTCATCGCACTCTGTCTCTAGCGAATCTTGTCCAGTCTGCGATCTGGAAGTCTTCTGCGCATTAATGTTTAGGATGGTCTCTCCTCCTTTTCCCAGTTCGCGCGTTCCATATCATTGTACCGTAACCCATCATCTTCCTTCAATCTAGCAGCAGGACCTCCCCATTTATATTTGAGTTCTTGAGCTTGTTTTTCATGCATCAATAATATATGCTTTCCAAATTATTGAACTCCAAATTCACTGGGGCAAATGGACGTGGGTCTTGGAATCCGGCGCCCGCTTTTCGTAACACCGAAGGTCCGTTGCGCAGGTCGGAGGACATTTTGTTGATTCTGGGTTCTTGACTATTGTCCGACAGAAATAATACAAATGGAAGGAATGTGCATATACAGGAATCGTCCAGTATGGGATCTGTACGACCCTACGTTAGTCACCAAGCTGGCGTATTTTAACACACTCAATACGCCGGGTAAGACGTAACTAACATAGGTCACTACAGACTACGCTTTATAATGGTTGAGCGAACAGCCTACCTCTCCCTTAGCCTCTCAATTCTCAGTATCATTAATTTCATCTACCACGAGTATAGCCTACATAGAAAAATCAGGTAAGAATTAGATTTCATATGTCTTGAAAAAAATGTGCGAAGCTCATAATTTATGTGTAGCCTCATTTATGTAACCAATAATCTCAGAATAGTGTAGATTAAGTGTGAATTGTTGAATGAATGGCCAACAATAAAATTAGTTACTTTCAGAATTTGGTGGGTAAGTAAATTATATTTGTTCTCTCCTAATCCTCTCACTGACACTGCCGAAACCGAACGTTCATGGCCGCGCGGATATAATTTTACAAACGTCCTTATCCTTATCTAATGTTTCCAATCATTCGCTCTACAATTTACTTCCCTCAAATAATCGTTAATGTTATTATCCCCCTCACGTTTTCCAATCATTCCCTGTATAATCTACTTCCCTCAAATCATCGTTAGTGTTATTATGTCCCTCACGTTTTGCAATCATTTCCTCTATAATTTACTTCCCTCAAATAATAGTTAATGTTATTATCCCCCTCGTACTTGCCTACCTACTGGGCGCTTTCCCTCTGGTTTTCCTACAAGGTGTTTCCATGCTCTCTTTAATTCCACATTCGTGACACATGTCCTGCCCTTCGCAGTCTACGAGACTTAACTGTTACTATTGTATATGGTTGCTATAGAGGTCATGTAACTCATTGTAATTTGTATTCTCCATTTACCTGTATGTTTGTCTCTCTTCGGTCGAACATTTTTCCTACGAATTTTATTGCTATATACTTCTAATCTACTCTCCTTTCTTAAATTAAGAGTCCATGCTTCGCATTCATATAATATAACTAGAAGAATAACAGTTTTTTATATTATCAGTTTAACGTTTTTTGGAGAAGTTCGGACGAAATGAGTCCGTATATTGCATAATAGCACGCATTTCCAGCAGGAAACCAATATTTAATTTATTTCTGGACCTCATCATTCATGTTTGTAATTATTGTTCATAGGTATTAGAATTAAGCCTCTTCTTCGCCATTCTTCGGGGGCACGCCGTAGCGTAGTGGTTAAGGCACTGAGCTACAAGCCGGAGGGTCGAGGGTTCAAGTCCCGTTGGGGTCAGGATTTTTAAACTGACCAAAAAACCCTCTGGCGGCACTATGGCCCTGGGGTCGACTCAGCCTCTAACTGAAGTGAGTACCAGACGCTTGTTCTGGGGTAAAGGCGGCCGTCACGCAGGGCTGACAACCCGGCTGACATAAAGTGCCGATTGTCTAGAAAAAGTGGGAGCCTTAACCTCCTACTACCCCAAGGGCCTCCTGAGGCCTGTTGTGGGATCACTCTTTTCGCCATTCTTCATTTGTCATTAATTATCCATTTCCTTTACATATTACTATGTGTGACGATATATTCTGTTTTACTGATATTAACTTCCAGCAGCATATTAAATTTTCAACGGAGGCCCAAGGTCGACTTTCGCGGAAGAAGCAACATTTTATCTTAGAGAGAAAAATCACTTCTTCATCGATAACCGAGACCGGATGAGATCAGAACTTAAATGCATCCTGTAGTTTACCCGCGAACGAGTTAAATTAAATGACTTAGAATATTTCCGAGCTAAGTCTACTAGATGAGTAACTCTTTTATAAAGTCATAATACATCATAAGTTTCAATTTCAAAGGACACTTGTAATATTTCTGTGTACAAGTATATAATCAGTGAATATAGTACAGGCCTACCTGTATTAGTAATCGGGTATTTTAATTTATTTCTTACGCAAAGTTGAAACAGTCCAACATTACTTGGACAACTGGGAAATAATTTCAATTATAACTGATTTCTAATATTAATTATCCATTTGATCTACGTGAATAAACATTAATTACATACGCCAATAATTGTAATTGTCTCATAATTTATAAATAGTAATCTACCCTAATTATCATTCGCGCCCGACCAGACACTGAAACCAATAGTCCATGTTATCAATTTACCGCTCCACTAAAATTGGCGCCCACCACTTAAAATCAGTAACGTAAAACCTACATTGAGCTGTGCCATTCTGTGTGTGTGTGTGTATATATATATATATATATATATATATATATATATATATATATATAGAGAGAGAGAGAGAGAGAGAGAGAGAGAGAGAGAGAGAGAGGAAGTGAATTCAAGTTAATCCTTAGAATCATGGATCGGACCTACAGTTGAAGGTAGATATAAAAGTCATAATTAAAAATAAACTAACAAGGGAACTGTCAACCTTTGTATTCCGAAACCTACATTGAAATATCTTCCAAAAAAGCATTGAAATGAACAAAGGCCGTGTCCAAAAATAATCTGCCGTTTTCCGTTTTTAACTGTAAGACACTAAAATCAAGCCCCAAATCCCTAATGTATACTATAGGGAAGTAATAAAACTCCTGTATTGGCAGACTAGAAAATCCTCGCTACCCACCGTCCCGCCTCACTCCACTCTGTGCTTAACTCGTGCAGGGATGTACATCTGCTCCGTAGAGTGGGCTGCTAATGTTGGATTCTGGCTTTGATTTCTGTGCCTTGATCTTAAAACGGCAGATATTTTCTTTTTTTGACACGCTCTTGGTACATCACATAGCTTCTCTGGGAGAAATTTCAGGCTCGGTTTCAGCATGCAATGGTTATCAATTCCCATGTAAGTAATTATTTTGATACGTAGTGTCGGTATTCATATTAAATCTGATGTAACAATAGATTAATATAGGACAATAATTCATTCACATTAATTAAATTACATTGTTTAAGAATACATTTTATATTTATTACAAATCTAATATAATTAATTAAACTGTTTTTTATCGACGGCTGACTCAAGTACAATTAGCAAAGTGGACAAGAAAGGTAATGAATCTTTAGATTATTTTGTTATTTTGTTTGTTTTGTATGACACGGATAAATTGTAAATACGACTTTGTCGTAAACAACAACAAAACTAAACCTAGTTGAATGCAAAAGAGCAGTGTTCTTTTCTTTAGACGTCATATATTGAAACGATTTACGACTACAAGGGAACCAAAGGGGAGTCCTTAGAACTACTGTAAAAGGGTTTGTATTATCACCTCACTATGATAGCTGTCGTCCGTTTATACAAAACAGGTCGCTGCGCGACAATGCTTAACGTGCGTAATTATTATAGTGGCGGTAGAGGGCATCTTTATATTTAATTATATATAATAGCTGTGGGAAAACAAAGCGGGCCGCTGGACAACCATCGCAATGAGGCGAAAATACTTCTTAAAGTGAAGGCTTTAGAGGTGTGGAAATTAAAAATTGTTGGGAATATTGACTAATTTATACCTTAGCAGGCGCAGCGCTAACAAAATAATTTAGAACCCTGCATAGAATGTGCATATTGTAAAATCAAAGGGAAAGCGCCCAGTAGATATACCAAGAAGAGGTGGGAGAATAATATTAACCATGATTTGAGGGAGGTAAATTATACATGAGGTAATTGAAAAATACTAGCTAGTTACAAGTACTATTTAACTCATGCCCCAAATGGGAGTCAATGACCAATCACGTTTCAATGAATTTTGTTTTACCTCGATAATTACCGAATTTTGATTACCAAAATAAAGAAAGCTCCTCCTTTTTAATATTCTGAACAGGTCAGAGCATTTTTTTTTTCGTAACTGACTCTCTAACAAATACGTTGAATGTAGCAAATATGAACAGATTCCTTCGAACTACACATTTGATAATTGCGTGTTTAATAATTGTGGTTTTAAATACTGGTTTTACTGAGTTGTTTCCGAAGAAAATGAATTAATATCCTATACTGTTAGTTATACTTAGGGCTAGGATTTTATATACTAAAAGGTCAGATCGCAACGTAGAAAAATAAAAAGTTAGACTTCTGACTCTCTTTTATTTTGATTTCACACACAAACATTTGAATAGTATAATGGCAAGTTAGACTTGTGATGTCTTTGTTTTGGTTTCACATAGAAACAGTTGAATAATATATACTATCAGCATTGCAACCTTACTTTTAATTATGAGTACATAAAAATCCGAGCTCTAGTTATAATATACAGTTAGATGTTTTAATTTTTTTCTCCACTAGGGTGCATTCTTACAATATTGCGATACTATCTGGCAATAAAGAGTATAATCAAGTTGTAGTGATGAACAAATGAAGCATAACCAAATAGTTCTCATTTGTTTTCAAACATCGCCGTTTACACTAAATATATAATATTTTAAATGACTATATTTAAATAATGATTTGTGAGTAAACAGCTTAATTCTATGATGGATGATGATGATGATGATAGTGGTGCAACAGGAGAATCCCTAATCCTAAGCTTAATCTAGGATGAATATGAATGATGATGATTGCGATGGCCATATGATTTCGGAGACCGTTTGGGCCTTAACGTTTTCCTGACATTTGTCTTAGAGGTGAGGAAAAACCCCGATAAAAACCTCACCCAGAAAACTGTCCCGACCGGGGATCAAAACCCGGGCCCGCTGTGTAACAAGGCAGCACGCTACCTCGAGACCACAGCGGTGGACAAGTTAACAAATATTGATCATAAATATATACACGTAGTTCAGTAGAAAAAATTTACCAATATACAGTTTCTACTATGCACACATCATTCAGTTCATAATGAAAAGCGAGCGAGCACCTTATTTGCTCGAAGCCACTAACTACTTGTGTCCGTGAATGCGTGAGATGTACTCGTATACTGCTGGGCCAGCTCACATTTCAAGTCATACCGCTTATTCAGCGCACATTTCACATCCCGTGTCTGCATGTGTAAGCCTTCGTCATCGCACAGTACAAACCCCCGCGTCTGCTGTCCAATACTATACTGATCTCACTGTATATCATGATTATTATAATTTTATTATTATTATTATTATCATTATTGTTATAATTATCATTATTGTTATAATTATCATTATTATTATCATTGTCATTTATCATTATCATTATTATTATCACTATTATTATTATTATTATTATTATTATTATTATTATTATTATATTCCCTTCTGTCATTAAGTACAGTATTGGAGAGTTATTACTTTTATTGATACTTCTAGCCCGGATTCTTTATATAAAATATTTTATATAAACTAAATATTTAATTTGTTTAACTTTTTAAATTTATTAAGTAATTGTGTGTTTATATTTAAAATAGTCCTTTAAATATTAAACATAATATTTCAATCACTTGTGTGTTTTCACTGTTACTCCAAATATGTACATTATTTTTGTATGATTATTTCGATTGTATTTAACAATCATCTTAATATTAGTGCGTTCCTCATTGCATTATTGTTTTATCTTTCGTGTTTATTTATTATTAATTTGTTAATTTCACACGTCTCGTGGCGATATTGTGTAATCTAACAATACCGTTTTGTTAAGGATTCAGCTACATGAATCCTTTAGTTAAGATAATCTCCGCCGTAGTCGAGTGGTGTTAAGACAACGTACTTTGATGCAGACCCACAGGGCAAGAACTCGTTCGACTCCTCATGGGATTTCGGCTATCATAGGACAGAAGATCACAGAATTACAATAAATATGGTCTTCAGTTTCTGGAAACCAGCTGTAACCGCTGGGAGACGAGACATGCTGATCACGTATAAATTGTATACTGGCTGGATGATCGTCCAATCTATAACGGTACATGAGGTTGTGAGACCAGCAGCCTGCTGATACACCAAAGACTTTCTATTCTCTCACGCCATGGAGTTTATTATTTTAAACATTAGTTACACATATTTTAAAACACACAAATACGATAACATATCGCTCATTTGCTGGAACAACGTCATAACTAAAAAATTATGATACTTTAGTTAATAACACAGGGAGACTTGGAATGACGGTATTTAAAACTTCAAATGCTTCTCCTGAAAAATCGTGATTTTTGAGGTATGACGTTATTGCAGCAAATGAGCGGTATGTGGATATGAAAGTTGTTTAATTTTCTTCTGACAGTTTCCATTACACGGCATTTTCACGAGTTTCTTTATTTTTAAATTTAATTTGAAGCAAGATATGTTTCGGGAATATTTGTTTTTGAACAACGGAAATACGAGACCTCAATAGAGCAGGCCTACTATTATTATCCTGTTTCATTAGTCTCAGAGCTTGTAATGAAAAAGAACATCGCTTTATTTGACAGACGCTTTAGAAACGGAGCAAAATTATTTTCAACTCTCTGATTTTTAACAGTTTTTCGATAGCTAAGCACACAAAAGGACGAATACAAAATCTGAAAAAATAATCGAAGCTCTAAACATAGGAAGCAATGCCACTGTCATTTCTACGCTCCGTTGACAAATACAGTTTTTAAGCTGTCCTCAAATTGACGGGGGGAAAGGAGTGTGTGTGTGGTTATGACGTACATTATATGAAATCCGAAAGGATGGCTATAAAATAGGAGAAATGAGCAAGTGAATAACAGAAAAAGTAATAAATTATAATTGAGAGGACAGCGGCTCTTGCTACAGACTGGATTTATTGACATAAAGCTGAAGTTATAAACCTTAAACTATATTTTCACTTCCAAGATTTATAATGTGAATGTTATTGAATTTCAAATTAAAATTAAATGTGATTCAGAAATATGGCTATACGTTTGATCGCATTTTGTGACGAAAATATTATCATTAAAGGAAATATGATGTTATAATTGGAAAGGGAATCCTTCAAATTACAACAATAGAACAAAACAAAACTAATCACTACTCACGTGCAGCTTGACGGGTTGATTTTTGTGGGCTAGCGTCGAACGCCTCCACAATTATCTTCGTTGTTTCTGCATCCGTGCTAATGCGAGGCCTTCCAGGAGGTTTGATTTTCTGCATCCTTACCGTTTCGAGCAGTTCCCCACAGTCGACGGCTGCAATGCTAAGTTAAACTAACGTCTTGCCCGTCTTGTGGCCTCACGATCATTAGCATACGTTATTGCCAATGCAGCGATTGTAATTTGCTGTTGCATATTCAACGCCATTTTGACTAATGACGTTAGTTCTACACTGTTTTATTCCATTGTTGTAATTTGAATAATTGCCTTTCCAACGGTAATTTCGTATTTCCTGTAATGGTAATATTTTCATCACACAACACGATCAAACGTATAGCCATATTTATGATTCACCCCGTATACTGCGCAATTTATAGTTTTATTTTCATTCACATTTATATTATATAGGCCTATATTTTTTATATTTTATTCGTTAAATTCAATGTAAATTAACACATATTTCATATAGTAAGTCTAAGTTTCGCAATTTCTATAGACCAAACCGTAGTAATGAAAAATTTTGACAAGCAACATTAAAATATAGTTATACTGAAAATGTTCAATATACGGTATTATTACCATGAGTGAACTTTTTTATCTTTATTACAGAGTATATATCATCATCTACTTTACCTCCTATTAGGAGCATAGATCGGAAAAGAACCTATGTGTGTGATTCTGAGTTTAATATATTCTTCTGAAAGGTCGTGTCATATGGTGTTGGGCACATAAAGGAACTACAAAGAGAACTAAGCAAAATAAATAAATGCATTCTAAATTATTTAATATGTTGTAATTTAAAGGATTTCATACATTGCTAGTTGATCAGCCTTCATTTACAAAGTATAGAATGTTGTGTTCTATTCGAATTTCCTTCTCATGGGAACGTAGCTACTTCTAAGTAACCCTGGAGCCATTGCAGCGTTTTGCTTGTGAGTTAATTGCTCTTTTGTATATTTGAGGTTGAAACGAAATCCTATTATGAGATAACTCAATTTACGAACACGAATTTTATACCTGAGTATAGAATGTTTACCCCATTACGGTACTAGGTTTCATTGTGGGAGAAACTTTAATGTTATAACTGTTAAGTCCGTTATCTCAATAACATATTGGTCTACTGTGCGTTAACTATGCTTGGATTAGCATCATTGCAAGTCCGAAATTATTATATATTTTCTTCATCCATTGGATCAGTATGTTAACCGATTCATATAACTAACTCACTGTCACTGTAGAACCCAGAGATTAATGGCCGCGCGGGCTTAAGCTCTCCATACTTCCCTATCCTGATCTAGTATTTTTCAATAATCCCCATGTATAATTTACTTTCCTCAAATCACGGTTAATATTAATCTCCCACTTTATTCTAGACTTGCCCACTGGGCTCTCTCCCTCTGGTTTTCCTACAAGAAGTTGCCTTGGCCCTCTTTCATTTTCCATTCATGCCACCACATGTTCTACCTATCTCAGTTATGAGAATTAACTGTTTTGTTACATCTGGTCTCGCATAAAGGTCATTGCTTTCTTTTATGTTGTCTTATCCGTTTACCTATCTGTTCTTTACCCTTTGGTCCAACCATTTTATACTAGAAATTATTTTCGTTCGGCTAACCCCCCTTTTTAGGCTTCCGCTCAAATTGAATGATTATTCAATCGAAACCCAAATATGTCAGCTTTTATGCTGTAAGATACAAGATCGACATTATAGGGTGTCTACAACAATTCGGGTAAAAATTATGTACATGGAAGAACATTCTAACCTGAGAGTTTTGACATACCGAATGAATGGTCTGAAATGGATATTTCGGACGCTAATACGTGAAGATATTTTTTGTAAGATGATCGAGTTGTAACATTCTTAAATAACTTACAATTCAGAGCAGTAGTTTGAAAATGGCCACTACCTGCCTTAATGCATGCATTATAACAAAGCATGAAATTTTGTCGCACCCTGTCCAATATCCCTGGTGTCTGTTGTATAGTGAAAGCTGCAGCGGAGACCCTAGCTATTAGTTCCTTACCAGTTTATGCTGGGATTTCTTACACCAATTAATCAATTCATCCTCATAAAAAATGTACATGAGTGAAGATCCAGTGATCGTTCTGGCTATGAGATAGGACCTCTCCTTCCAGTCCTGCGATTACGAATGTATTGTTCAAGTGACTCGCAGTTCCAAAACCGCTCTGCGATCCAAGTTTGTTAAGAACGTTTAAATTAAATCAGCTTGCACAAATTTATCTTCATTCTTAGATCTCGTAGCGTCCGAAATAACTATTTCCGACCACTAGTTACTTATGTCAAAATTCTCTGATTAGAGTCCTCTACCATCAGTCTAAATTTGACCTTAAAGTTTGTTCCCAACTTCTCTAACAAATGAAAATATATGAAAGGGTATATACCATAGTGGTGTAAGTTATTTTTATAATAATAATAATAATAATAATAATAATAATAATAATAATAATAATAATAATAATAATAATAATGTTTTATTTCTTCTGGCAGAGTTAAGGCCATAAGGCATTCTCTTCCATTCAACCAGCACAAATACAAATAAATATTTGACAAATGTAGATATACACTATACTAATTATAAACGGTTAAAAATGCATTAAATGTAGCCATGTAAATTTCATGTACAACAACATTTTATACGATAATAACAATAACAATAATAATAATAATAATAATAATAATAATAATAATACGATTTTTTTAATTTTGAGAAAAGGCAGTGTTTAATTTGTCGGTGTACAATAAATCAAGTTACCTTAATTTGATAATCATGGAGATATTTATTATCCTAAGTGACGATATCAATTTTTTACGTATCTGAAATATAGTATGCAGTTTCTTCTATACAACTGTGTACTTTACTCATTTTTGTAAAAACTGAATTACACCATTATGCCATATACTCTCTCAAATAAAACTGTTATCCTTGTAGTTATATTATATGAATGTGAAATATGGATTGTTTTTTAAGGAAGGAGAAAATATTACGAGTATTTGTGAAACGCGATATGTGCCAATGAAATAAAATTAGAAAAGTGATTTTCATAAATCACCTCCTTCCTGGCGGGGATTTTATAGTCAGTAATCGTCACATAATCCTCATCTCTGCTGTAGTTATTTCGAGCCTCATCATTCTTCCTGATAAAGTAGGATTATGAATAGTTTTTCAAATGTTGCTAGCTAAAGACTTATTTTTTATAAAAAGCACAAATATAATAGTAGGCCTATATAATAAGTACTTATTGTATTTTAAATGGGAATATGCCTGTTAGAACCTGGTCGTTTTAAATCCATTTTTTTTTAATTTCTAAGGAGAGCACAGTTACGTTTTTGATACTACCCAATTCGCGATTATAACGTCTTAAACAAATAGTTTTATCATTTTTCTGACCAAATAGTGTACACTTTTATGCGCGAAACTCCATAGAAGAGGTTTTATAGTATCATGGATACTGTAATATATTTCCTTCGGTTGATAATGTGAATTATTTGATTTATATTTCAAATGGAAGTAGGATTTGTTTTAAAAGGTGATTGATTCCTAGTAGATTCTTCTTTTTGATGTTGAATGTAATGTTCAGGACTCAGGATCAGGATAATTATTAAGTCTGGATTAGATGGTTCGGAATTAGAGCTGAGTCTAATTCTAGAAAGGTTAGAGAGCGAGACTGAATAGTTAAAAATTATTGTGCATCATAAACTAAAATGTAATTAAAGAGGAATATTTAACTCGTGCCCCAAATGGGAGTCAATGACCAATCACGTTTGAATGGTTTCTGTTTTACAACCAATCAGAGTCGTGTTTCACTGAAATATTTATCAGTGTTAAATTTACCATATTAAAGAAAGCACCTCCTTTTTAATATTCTGAACAGGTCTGACCATTATTTTGCAGTGACTGAGCCTGCAAGAAATACGGCTACCAGATTGTATATATAGTGCATAGATGTCAACACATAGCGCTTGCAGGAGTTAATATAAATTATTTGTAGCAATTTGTTATACCACCAAAAAGATAAACCACTGTTTGCACTTACTTAAATGTATATTTTCCCAGGTAATAATCCAGAAAAATATAATTGTCATATTATATCATACGACATCAGAAATTAATTAATATTCAGTTTGGTGTGTTTCATTTTTTCTCCACTAGAGATCATTCTTACAATATTGCGTTCCTTTGGCAGTAAATAGTATGATCTGGTTGCAGTGATAAACAAAAGAAGCAGATGAAGTGTATCTATCGTTTCTCATTTGTTTTCAAACATCGCCGTTTACATTAAGTATATAAATATTTTAAAATAACTATAGTTATATAATGATTTGTGAGTAAACAGCTTAATTTTATTCGTTAAATAGTCCTAACAAATGCCACTCTTGATTTTCAAATTCTCTAGATAAATTGGAAATCACTCGTGGCATTACATATGATAAGCAAGCAAAAATATTCAGCAATACGAAGTTTAATTGAAACAGCAATGTGTTGTTTACAGTTGAAAAACAACGTCTGCTCCGTTTCTAATTGTGAAATGTGATTATTGAATCATTCACCTCCTAAAGCAATATAATTTTCAGTATAATTCCTACTTCCATTCCAAATGTAAATAAAATGATTCACATTATCAAACTGAGGAAGCATATTACAATATAAAAAATATTCTATTAAAAAGTGTAATTATAACAAATGGTTCAAATAGTAGAATTATTGGTGTGTGATATAAATGTAATTCTGATATTGTGAATCTTCATATGCGGTGATATTTATCAATGGAAGGTTCGCTAGATAATTGTTAGATATTTTAAATTTTGCAACTTAATTAATTATTCAGCAAATAAATGTCCAATACACTGTTTTTGATTTGTCAAAGGATAATACATTATGCTCAACATCTTCCATTGAATTAAAATAATTATTTGCGTACAGTGATAAACAATTAGCAATCGATGTAGAAATGTTTCAGTTTACAAATCGATCTCCATGGAGACAAATTAAAAACACATTTATCGTAATTTAATTTGCATTAATGATTATTAATGAAAAGGTTTTACAATGCAAATTTCTATGACCAATATTATTTTATGCTTGCACTAATTTAACATTTTATTCTTCCACTCTTCACTGTCCATCCAATCCAGTTCTTGTAGTACTCTTAGATTTGCTTGATGTCATCAGAAACATACCCCATCCGTGTTCATCTGATTCTTTATTTTTATTCTCCCTTTCGGTTTCCAATCAAATTATAGCTTAGTAATTACTTCTTGTATTTTTTCATTTGTTCAAACTATTGCATCTATTTATAAACATCAAAAACTAAAAAATAATTTTGAATATCCATTTTAATGCCTGCAACTTTTGGATTAATGATGTTGTGTTTAACCTATATTCTATATTATATATATATATACTAACTAATGCCAGGCGTGCGCTGCTACGCTTAATAAATGAAAATTAATGTGCTTTTATGTTTAGTTGAATAAGTCAAAGGGAAAACAATTATAAATTTATATTTTCAGATACCCCGTGCTGATTACTTGGCGTTGCCCGGAAATCTACTTATCCCGATCTTCTTGACATCATAAATGAGCTGAAATACAAAAATGAATGTGTTTTATGTTTATTTAATAAGTAAAAGAAAAAACATTATATCGTAACTATTTTAAGATTTCCCGTGCTGATTACCCAGTGTTTCCCGGGAATCTACTTATCTCGATCTTCATGGCATAAATGAGCTAAAAGGCAAAATTTGTTATTGTGAGTTATCCGCAAAAGAATACCCGCCATGCACTGCTATGTTTGCACAGGAATCTACCTACTTGTCCCGATCTTCTTGGCATCAACGAAGGACAAAAATGGTTATTGTTAGTTATCCGTAAGAGATAAACATGTGCTGTTCCGAACGTTTTTGTGCAGCTTTTTAAGACATCTAATCCTATGTACATTAATGTTGTGTATTTATTATGGTTTAGGCAGTGTAATCCATTTAAGCGTCCAAAGAGCTATTTTTTCACGTTTTTCACTATAAAGAGCGATTTTTAAGGGTGTAGGAGTTGAGTATCACAACTCTCTTACAGCCTATGTTCATCCCGCGAATCTTCTGAAAATGTTTCAAAAAAACCTCATAGATATTATGGAGAATATTTACGAGCAATTCATTTCAACTCTACATTACCGCCATCTCTATGAAAGTTGAGTATTTATTTAATCCCATTGCATTCTACTACTTAATTTTTAATATGATACACAGTATGGAACTCAAAAAATATACAAAGAACTGCAAATATAATCACGTAAGGTAACTATGACACCGACCGTCCGAGACACGGCATTGCAGTAACATCCATCCATAGTAATTCTGCCCGAGTGCAGGTCTTTCACTGGAATCATAGTATTTTCATGCTATTTTTTGCATCTTTACTAGGGAATTGTTGGTGTGGTAGCTTCCCGTTGCTTTCCACACCGGTGAAGGATGATGATAAGGATGATGATGGCCATATTATTTCGGGGACCGTTTGGGCCTTAAAGTTTTCCTGACATTTGTCTTACAGGTGAGGAAAAACCCCGATAAAAACCTCACCAAAAAAAACTGCGCCGACCGGGGATCAAACCCGGGCCCGCTGCGTGACAAGGCAGCACTCTACCTCGAGATCACAGAGGTGGACTGCAGTAACATGGGTAAATATCATTTATTCGTAAAATAAGAAACTGTCGCATTGTTAACTCAATAAGTATGTCCTGGTAGATTAGGGCTAAAATGCTCCCTCCTCGTTTCGTGGTTCGAATGATTTTTCAGAGCATAGAAATTGTAAATTTGAGTTCCTTCGAAAAGGAATTAATATCTGGTTCTCGTGTTGTAGATTTACGACATATGAAAAAAATATCAGTAGGCCTACTTGAAAAGATGTCTCTGAGTAAAAATAAATAATTATCTGTCCTTTCACACGATATTTTGAATTTCGAGGAAAAAGACCTCAACTGTTATAAAGTATCGTTAAAATACATCACATTCCATACAGAAAATTAGAATGTTCACCCGTTTCGGTTCGAGTACACGTCTCTGTGGACCTCCAGGTTGCCATTGTGTCCGAAGTCCTAACTCTTGCTATCGAAATACATGCTCAAGCTATTTATCTCTCCATATTGGGATTTTCGTATTGAATTCATGCAGTACCTCGTTAAATCCTCTGGTCGATAACTGTATTTCCAACATACATCTCATTTCAGCAACTTGTTATATAAAAATACTAATTAATTCATAGGGATTTATTCAGACGAATTTTTGCAATAATGTAGAATCGTTCAGGTAATAACAAATATCCAATATGAAAGTCTAAATGTTTCATTAATACAAATTTCAAAACGTGCATTATGCATATAAAAAATACGCAAACATGCATGAGTAAAATAATTGTAAAGTTAAATATAACCATAATGTTGAGTGATTCCGGGTTTTGTGGCCGTGGTCCATAGTTGGTGTTGATACCAGACGTTTCGCCCTCAACTGCGGAGGGCATCTTCAGTGGCGAGTGCTTCTAGGCGTGTTTCCTGGTCGGAAGATCTACTTAGAGAGAGCGCTGCGGACGTTGTGGACGTTGTATTAGTGGTGGGTGCAGGGTGAGTGGGCGTGGCTCTTGCTGATTGGCTAATGGTCGTCTCCTTGTTGTCCCTAGTGTTAATGCATTTATTTTCCAGTGTATGATACCAGGCCTTAGCCAGTTTGATACCTTCCTCTTTTCTGTTGATATTTCCCTTATGCTTGTATATTTCTATAGCCTCTCGGTATAATCTAGGGAAATAGTAGGAAGTTGTGGCTAAAACTTGTGTATCGTCGAATAGAATCTGGTGTCCATTCATAATGGCATGTTCTGCTACAGCTGATTTATCCATTTCTCCTTGTCTGCAGTTTCTTTTATGTTCTGATAAACGGGTGGCTATACTTCTTTTCGTGGTCCCTATATATGATTTACCACACGAACAAGGAAGTCGATATACGCCGCAAGTGGAGAGAGGTGGCCGAGGATCCTTAGCTGAGCGAAGGCAGTCTTCTATTTTTCTTGTAGGTCTGTAAACTGTTTTTATGTTGTATTTTCGTAGGAGTTTTCCGATACGATCTGTGACTCTTTGTACATATGGTAAGTAGGCTATGCTGGTTGAGGGTGTGTTATCCATTCTGACGTGCTGTCTATAACCAATTTATTATATATATATATATATATATATATATATATATATATACAGGGTCATCTAAAAAGGTTGCAGCATTTTCAAACAATCATAGCTCAGGAACTACTTGAAATAATAAAAAGAATACTTTTTTTTTGTTAAATTCACCAACTCAAAAGGTTTTTTTTTTCTTGCCTTCGAATGTTTCTACGTGCGCTCCGTTGGTTTCTCTGCAAATATGCAGCCGATGATCGATTTAGACCCAACAGCGCTGGATCATCGCAGGCATGATTTTTGTAACAGCAACGGAGACCCTTTGCCTTAAATGTTGCAGATCTCTGATCGGTTCACTGCATGCAAATGTTTTTTACGTATCCCACAAAAAAATCAAGGGGTGTCAAGTCGGGGCTGCTAGGAGGTCATTGATTGGACCGGAGACGTTTACTTAGACGTGATAGAACGGTACGTTTTCCCGCAAGTAGACCAAATTGAAGAAAAAAATAACATAACGTTATTCTTTCAACAAGATGTCTCGTCTCCACACTTTTCCCAACAAGTTCTAGACATTCTGCATGCAAGATTCCCTGATCGGTGGATTGGTAGGTCGTCCTATGGCTCCGTATTTGTATAATATTACTGGAATTCGGTTTGTTGCTATTCTCTAGACATGTTCATGCTAAGCCTAACTGTGAGTTACGTTTACTGTAATTAGAATCTTGAATCCCTGCTTAATGTGTTCTTGTGTATTGTCTAATAATGTATAGGGCCTATCCCACCAGCTGCCTTAACTAGAACATTTCTGCCGCTACCATTCTTCTATTTTTTTTTCTAGCTAGATTCCAAACTCTTACCCCTATACCAATTCTGTTAATAAATGTATTTTATCTATATACAGATTTTCAATGTTTACTCATATCCTGTGCCTAAAGTATTATTTTCCTTCTCCACTCGTCCCTATCCATCCACTCCATATCCTCCTTCCTCTTGTTTTCATTCCAGTATTTATTTATTGCATCTGATAGTGTCAAAGTATTCCTTTCTTTATTCTTCCAGGTGGACAACATTACAATGTTTTTCTGGGTAACCTTTCTTCTTGCATTCGTCGTACATGTCCTTACTAATTTGTTTGTTTATTTATATACAGATATTCAATGTTTACACATCTTTCTGTGCCTAAAGCATTATTTTCCTTCTCCACTCGTCTCTCTTCATCCACTCCATGCCTTCAAATCTCTTTTTCTCATTCCAGTTCTTATTTCTTGAATCAACGAGTTTCGAGGTCATCCTTTCCTTCTTCTTTCTGGCGGACACCATTCCATTGTTTTTCTGGGTAATCTTTTCTCTTGAGTTCGTCATGCATGCCCATACCAGTTTAATCGATTGTATCTTGTATAATCTACTATTGAATATCTAATATATAATATTTAAATATACAAATATACAAATTAAAACACCTCAACGGTGTTTCGCATTGAATTTTAAAAGTGTCTGTTCTATAGGACACAGAAATAATCAGGAAAAAAGTAATAAATAAGGAACTAGCATACGATGTTATGTCTACTTTACCATAATAGTAGTAAGAGTTATTATTGCATGATTGTTATATAATATGATTGACATTTCTCTTCATTATTTTTCTCCATATAAACTATTAAATATTTTAAAAAACTATTTTCTGAAATTGCTATAAGACCAACATCATTCTTTATAATTAACTCAAAGTGAATGGTTTAATATATCTAAAATACACATAAGCATATTTTTAAAGTTAAATATATACCTATAATTAAAACAAAAAGTTACCAGATAATTAAAATCAGAGATGTAATGTTCTGATTACGAGCTAATTGACAAATGAGTCTCCTTAAATGGAATTAACTGAACTTACAGTGCTAAATGCATTGTACTTCGAGCTGTTATTATTATGATTATGAATGCAAATAAAAGGTAAAGGAGTGTAATTCGATAATCCTTTCTGCAACGTCGTCTCTTTGCTGACATGCTGTCAGCATTACGTGCTGGTTGCCTGATTCTGAGTAACAGGGATCCTATATGGAACGCTCCTGTAAATTACATAGAGAAACCGTCTCTAAGTTCCTTAAACCCATCACTATAGAAGTTAGAAACAAAGAAGCTCTGATTGAACAGGCTAAATACAAACACATTAGTCATCCCCACGTGAACCTTGATCTTCAATATACAGGTTGCCTCAAACCTTTAGAGTTAAAATTATGCACATGATTCAAGACTGTATATTTTAATACAGGAAACCTATGGTCGGAAATGCATACTTAATTTTTGTAGCCACATCATAGATGGGAAAGGTACTTTAATCAGCTATTAAATGTACATACAGAACAGGACATTGAGGAGGATAATTTACAGACAGCAGAAATGCTAGTCGCAATACTAAGTGCATTAGAGGTTGTAATGGCGATTGAAAAATTGAAGATGTAAAAAGCATCAGGTTCAGATGAGATCCCAGCAGAACTGATAAAATCAGGGGGAGAAAAATTTGATGGACAAGATACGCTGGTTGCTTAATATGATTTGGGAAAACGAAGTTCTTCCAGATGAATGGAAGGTATAAATTATCGTACCAATTTACAAGAAAGGAGATAAAACTGATTGAAACAAATACAGGGGCATCTCATTACTTTCAACTTCGTACAAAATTCTTACAAATATATTAGTAAGCTGACTTACTCCCTATATTGATGACATTCTAGGAGATCATCAATGTGCATTTAGAATAAACAGGTCTACAACAGATCAGAGTTTTAGTATAAGACAGATTTTAGAAAAGAAATGGGAATATAATGGTACTGTACATCAACTATATGTAGACTTCAAAAAAGCATATGATTCAATTAAGAGGGAGAAGTTATATAGTATCCTGCTGGAGTTCGGAATTCCTAAAACGTTAGTTAGACTTATACGAATGTGTCCAAATGGCACAGACAGTAGGGTGCGTGTAGGCAAACAGTTTTCGGACACTTTTGAAATCCAGAATGGGTTGAAGCAAGGAGATGCACTATCTCCTCCACTATTTAATTTTGTACTAGAGCATGCCATTAAATATTTAGGGAATGAGGAAGGCTTACAAATCAATGGTATTAATAAGCTATTAGTTTATGCTGATGATGTAGTATTATTGGCCGATAGCGAGGAGATATTAAAGGACAACACGCACATACTATTGAGTAACACCAAGAAATTAGGACTGGAAGTAAATATCAATAAAACTAAATATATGGTCACACGCAGAAATTCATTATATAATGGAAATGGACAGCTAATGACAAATGAGGGAAATTTTGAGGAAGTGGCTGAATTCAAATACCTAGGAACAATAATCACAAATAGGAATGAGATGCACAAAGAAATTAAACATAGGCTCAATTCAGGAAATGCTTGCTATTATGCATTGCAGAGACTCTTGATATCCCAACTCCTTTAAAAAAACGTTAAACTGAATATATATAAAACTATTATTCTACCAGTTACATTATATGGGTGCGAAACATGGACTCTTACTTTAAGGGAGGAAAGGACTGCGATGGGCAGGACATGTTGCACGTATGGGGAATGAAAGACTTGCATGGAAGCTTCTTGTAGGAAGGCCAAAGGGTAAACGCCCAGTTGGTAGACCAAGAATGAGGTGGGAGAACAACATTAACTATGATTTGAGGGAAGTAGATTATGCAGGGAATGATTGGAAAGCATTAGCTCAGGATAGGGATGTTTGGAGAGCTTATGTCCGCGCGGCCATGAATCTACGGATTCGATAGTGCCAGTGAATAAGTGACTAAGTACATCATAGTAACATCAACAACTTACGCTCAGTACTTCGGAGGGTTGAATATACAGCGGTGTAGGTTATTTTCGTCAACAGTAAAATTGTAACTACTGCAAGCCAACATAATTTTTCAATTTCAGTTCTATTAAATTTGGATTCAGTTCACCACTGTGGTCTGGAGGTATTGCGCTGCCTTGTCATGCAGCGAGCCCGAGTTTAAATCTCGGTCGGGACACGTTTTCTTGTATGAAGTTTATTTTCGGTGTTTTTCCCCACCTGTAAGATAAATGTCACAAAATATTAAGACCAAAACGGGGTCCCCGAACATCATATTCATCATGTATCATAATGGCGTTAGATTAAGTTTAGGATTATTGAATTTCCTGGCGCACCACTATCATCATAATCGGAGCAGTGTAACCCAGCCTTTTAGGCGCCCAAGCTCAAAAGTTGGTTACGATTGTGTCAATGCCAGGAGAGAACACGAGAAATGTCGAAGTGACAACCTGGGACATCGAATAAAAAACTGATTTCAGGTGACATCCTTTAACGGACAATATTACGCAATCCCCCCCCCCAATTTATTATAACGTCTTCGGCCTTGTTTTAATTTCTGGAAAAGAAAGAAAATGTGACTCAACATCACTGTAACTTCAACCCATAAATGTACGTGTGTGTTATTCAATATACTTCCTCTTAAAAATAAAAACGTATCCTCTATTACGAAGTGCAGTCAAGAGAACTGGTAAGGAACAGTTATTAATTATTATTATCATCATTATTATCACCATTATTATTATTATTATTATTATTATTATTATTATAATTATTATTAACTCACTGACACTATCGAACCCATAGGTTCATGGCTGCACGGATATAAACTCTTCATATAACCCTATCCTGAGCCAATGTTTTCCAATCATCCCTTGTATAATCTACTTCATTCAAATCATAGTTAATGCTATTCTCCCACCTCATTCTTGGACTATCAACTGGGCATTTTCCTTCTGGTTTTCCTACAAGAAGCCTTTGGCATGGGTTCCCTGAAGTAGTCCACGCCCGGAGAACCGAATTGGGGGCTATTTGACCTCCGGAAAGTTTTACCCCAGTTGAACCCATGTTCGCATTTCTTGGCGGTTGTATTTTTACGGTGAAAGATCGTCACTCTTTCGACCAAGGTACTTTTTTCGTCTGGCTTATCACCTTCGACCAGATCGGCATGGATAACCTTATCGGCATGGGTAACCTTATCGGCAGCAATGCTACCACCAGCATAGCTCTCGGGATCATTTAAGCACGCAAGCCATTCCACCACGACAAGGTAAAGATACCAAGGAGGGTGGTATTATTATTAGTATTGTTGTTGTTATTGTTATTACTGTTATTGTTCTTGTATTTATAAGTTGAACAAAATAAGAAATTAAGTGATTAGGTAATATATGAATAAAAAACATGAAATTATACATTTTGTATAATACAGAGAATTGCATTGGTATGGACGTGAAAACGAATGGATGATGAAAGGTTATCAAGAAATGTGTTGGGATAGATTCCAGCGGCAAGAAAAAGTAGGGGTAGACTAAAAAAGCACTTGGCTGCAGGACACAAATGAAACGGTGAACAAAAAATAATTACTGGACCGGGACTGGGAAGATAAGGGGATTTGGGGAAATAAGAAAAGAGTGTAAAACATTAGTCACAGAAAGGTGTGACAATATGTAATAATAAAATTAATAGTAATAATAATAATAATAATTTATTATTGTTATTTATGTATTTATACAGATTGTTGCAACTAACTTAGTTTCTCTTTTCCCATTTTCCATTTTCTTCCGTCTAAAGAGTCCTCATCTTCCAATTCCCTTTCTTTTTTGGCTTCCTTGATTATCACTCTTCCAATCTTCTTCTCCCTGGAGGTTCCCATTCTGAAATTTGCTTTGGCCATTTTGTGTCGTCCATCCGAAATGTGTGCCCATACATCATTAACTGTTGTTTTAATTGCATCAATGATGTATACATCTCTTACTGTAGGTTCTCTTGTCTGTATGTTTGATATTTTATATAGGTTTCACTTACATATTCTTAACATTTCACCTCATTATCCGGTAGTTCCCTCACTAATCTGTTTACACTCATTTTTTAAGTTCCATATTCCATAACATTTTTGACAATACTTAAATGCTTCTTTGTACATTTCAGAATGTTCTTCCAGTAAGATCTGTCTTTATTTTACATGCAGTTTCTTAATAATTTATGCCATTTTGGTTAATATAATTTCTAAATGTTTGTATTTACCCCTCTATTTCCTTCATTTCCTTATTGTAAATTACATGCAATGTTTCACTATATATTGAGATTTTTGCATGTTATTCGTTAATCCAGTTTTTCATCATTCTTATGCATGTCTCTGACCATATATCCTAAATCATCGTGAGCTTGAGGAATTACTATCTGATCGTCTGCATAATAAAATATGAATATATTTGTGTTCTTAATATAACTCATTTTCTTTTATGTACCGAAAGTAGTATACATTTAGATATATCTACATTATATCTATCTATTCTTCATGTGTCTTTCTCATTATCAGGTTGTAGAGTAATTTATTATATTTAATGAACTAAAAACCTATATGATTTATCAAATGCTCAGAAAATTATTAGCTTATTATTCACGTGCGTTGGAATGTAAGATAAATTAGATTACATCTATTTATCTTCTTGAGAGGTGACACATCAGTAACAGATGTTGGTGATAGACATTGTAAAATGTTTCTGTCCAACAAGCTTTATGCACAACTTATATAACTGACACATGAGTTCTCCATTCTACACTGTATTTCAAAATTATTTTAATATAATAACAAATTAACTCACTTGCACTATGTAACCCATGTCCGCGTGGAGATTAGCTCTCCATTATTCCCTACACTGTGCTAATGATTTACAAACGTCCCCTTATAATGTATTTCCTCAAAGTATGGTTAATTTTGTTCTCTCATCTTATCCTGCATAATGGATGCTTTCCCTCTAGTTTTCCTACGTCTTTACTTGCCCCTGTTTCTTCGGCATTCATGCCACACGTCCAGTCCATCGCAGTCAACGACTATTTTTATTATATCTGGTTCCATTAAAGATAGTGCAGCTCACTGTTGTGTTTGTTGTCTTCTACACTCATCTGCATGTCTTTGGTATAAAAATGTATTTACCTTCCGTCGGGCGCAATATTCTGACCTTCGACTTCGGGCGCAATGTGCCTGATCAGCCCAGGCTTAAAAACATATTTAACACACTGTTTGCCAATCTAAACAACGGGAAGTCGAAGAAATTTTATTGTTAGGGAAGTCCAATGGATAAAATGTTCAAAATTTGCTGGTATAAAAAAAATTGGGCATTAATATTGAATAAACAAATTTTAAGAAAATTTGTGACAAGCCTCCAAACAACATAATATAAAAGTTAGAAAACAAGTTAGGTTCAGTTCAAATATACTTGAAAATAATTTACATTATCAACATTTAGCCTATGTTTTAGCAAAATTGTTCAAGAATATAACATTGTCTGGTTATATAAGTTACATAATTTTCTTTTGCAAATATTTTTAGACATCTTCAATAATGTAACGACTTCGGGCGCAATAGGCTTCTCTGAACAAAATATTTACAACCCGCCGTGGTAACGGTCGAGAGCAAACTGAACAGGGGGGGGGATTGTTTAGAGCAGGTAAAAAGAATCAGCTACTCTGATGCCCAGTCGTCAACGCCGTCTGATGACAGTGGAATGGGACAAAATTGACAATCTGTGCCTCTCAGATCAGATGCGCCCGACGGAAGGTTAATGGAAGAGACCATGTTTCGCAATCATATACATAGTAGCATAACTGGAAGAACCGCCGTTTCATATATTACTTACTTACTCACTGGCTCTATCGAACCCATAGGTTCATGGCCGCGCGGACATAAGCTCTCCATACATCCCTATCCTGAGCTAATGCTTTCCAATCATTGTCTGTGTAATCTACTTCCCTCAAATCATAGTTAATGTTATTCTCCCACCTCATTATTGGTCTACCAACTGGACGTTTTCCCTCTGGCTTTCCTACAAGAAGCTTCCATGCAAGTCTTTCATTCCCCATACGTGCAACATGTCCTGCCCATCGCAGTCTACGAGACTTAACTGTTCTTATTATATCTGGCTTCCTAAAAAGACAATGTAGTTAATTGTTATGTAGTCTTCTCCATTCACCTGTCTGTTCTTCTCTCTTTGGTCCAAAAATTTTCCTAAGTACTTTATTCCCAAATACTTGTAATCTCCTTTCCTCCCTTAAAGTAAGAGGCTATGTTTCGCACCCATATAATATAACTGGTAGAATAATAGTTTTACATATTTTCAGTTTAACGTTTTTTGAAAGGAGTTAGGACATCAAGAGTCTCTGCAATGCATAATAGCACGCATTTCCAGATTTGAGCCCATGTTTAATTTCTTTGTAGATCTTATTCCTATTTGTGATTATTGTTCCTAGGTATTTGAATTCAGCCACTTCCTCAAAATTTCCCTCATTTTTCATTAGCTGTCCATCTCCTTTATATAATGAATTTCTGCGTATGATCATATATTTAGTTTTATTTATATTTACTTCCAGTCCTAATTTCTTAGTGTTACTCAATAGTATGTGCGTGTCGTCCTTCAGTATCTCCTCGCTATCGACCAATAATACTACATCATCAGCATAAACTAACAGCTTATTTATTAATACCATTGAGTTGTAAGCCTTCCTCATTCCCTAAAGATTTAATGGCTTGCTCTAGTACAAAATTAAATAGTAGAGGAGATAGTGCATCTCCTTGCTTCAACCCATTCTGGATTTCAAAAGTGTCCTACTCTTTGTGCCATTTAGACACATTCGTATAAATCTAACTAACTTTTTAGGAATTCCGAACTCCAACAGGATACTATATAACTTCTCCCTCTTAATTGAATCATATGCTTTTTTGAAATCTACATATTCTTATTTTAAATTTTGTTAGACCATGTGAGATGATAGCTATCACTATAATGTAGGCCTATAGGCTAATAGCAAGATTTCCAGTGTTTTGTTTAATCATTTCTTTCTTTAGACCAATATCATTCCTGTATATAAACCCCTTTCATAGCATTTGTAAATTTATATCAGATTGTTGATCTTGTAAAACATAATAAATATAACTGAACACTTAGTATCTTCTTTTTTTCATACGACATAAAAATGAATAGAGTGGAAGGTACATTATTCCTTGCTTACCTTTCAAATATGTCAAGATTCTCTTAGAAGAGAAAAAAGTTGCTTCTTAGATACCAGCAGAAAATATATGATGGAACGCCGGCTTGGAAATGGCAACAAGGAAAGAGAGAGTTGAAAGATATTAGTCAATCGTCAATCACACTGTGCCTTGTCAGTTCTAAAGTGAAATATATCAGTCAATAACACTGCAGCTTATATCACTCATAAGATTAGAGCTCGGTTCTCGGATATTTATCATCCCTTTACGATAATACTTAAACTAATTGATCAATTTCATTATAGCAGTGCAATAATTATAAATATATCGTAAATTATAATTTACGAATTAAGATATGTTCTTAATGACAACATTTAGACTCAAATTGTTTAACAAACTTAAGAAAATAAGGTCTGCCAAAGTATACTTCATAATGAAAAATAAAGTAATACAAACCTAAGCTTACAGAAAAACTCAAATTTTGAATTTTTATATTTTCAGAAAATAGAAAATTAAACACCCTATTATTTGCAGATGACCAAATAATAATAGCAAATTCCGAAGATAATCTACAGAAAGGTCTGTATGAACTTAACAAAATTACAGAAGAATATGGATTAAAGATATCTACAGAAAAAACAAAAATTATGGCATTTCAAGGTGTAGATCCTGTCAGAAGTAAAATTGTACTGGACAATAAAATTTTGGAGCAGGTGAATAATTTTACATATCTAGGATGCAATATCTCATATGAAGAAGAAAAGGATGTAAATGCAAAAATATCTAAATTTTTAAGAATTTTAGGGTTAATAAATTCTATCTTCAAGCCACAGTTAGTCCAAAAGCATTCAAGACTGAAAGTGTATAAAACACTGGCTCTTCCAACTCTTTTGTATGGTAGCGAAGTATGGACGTTGAAACAGAAGGATATACAGAGACTTAGATCTGCTGAAATGAGATATCTTCGGAGGACTGCAGGATACACACTACTAGATCACAAAAAAAATGAAGACATCTTAGAAGAATTACACATTGGAATCTTTAGAAAACAAAATTTCTGATTATAAGTCAAGATGGATACAACATGTTCATCGAATGGAAGATCACAGAATACCCAAACTAATGTTAAGATATCAAGCTGCAGGAAGAAGAAGACCAGGACGTCCACTCAAAATACTTCTGGATGGTGTTTCTCTTGAGGCCGAAACAGGTCAACAAATGGCCTAAATTCGTGAATGTACTATGATGATGATGATGATGATATTTCTTATGCCTATAGAAAAAGATGGAAAGTGTAAACGAAATGGCAATTGTGAATGAAGGTGAAAACCTGGAACTAGATACTAGAGAAAATATAAATGTTCTGTAAGATGGAAAGAGGCTGGTAATTTCTAGCTTCTTCAGGAAAAATGTTTTGTAAGGTTTTGTACCTCTAACGTCAAAAAATATTTATAGGAAGCCAGATATAATAAGAACAGTTAAGTCTCCTAGACTGCGAAGGGCAGGGCATGTGGCACGAATGGGAAAGGAAAGACGTGCATGGAAGTTTCTTGTAGGAAAACCAGAAGAAAAACGCCTAGTTGATAGACCAAGAATGATGTGGGAGAACAATATTAACTATGATTTGAGGGAAGTAGATTATATAGGGAATGATTGGAAAACATTAGCTCTGCATAGGGATGTACGGAGAGCTTATGTCCGCGCGGCCATGAACCTACGGCTTCGATAGTGTCAGATATTTAGGGTCTAAAAATATATCTTTAACAGAGATGGTGACCAGATCGATTTATAATCTCCTTCTAATAAAGAGTAGTAGAATCCTAAAGTAATTTTCTCCGAATCATATCCCGGTTCAGGGATATATTTTTCTCTTTAGTTGTAAACTTCTTCATGTACACCTCGTATTGCTAATTAATAATAAAATGCAGAAAAGGAAGTAGGAATATTTAAAGTTCGCTATTTTGTTTACCTAATGTGGTTGAGATGAGCATACCAGTTTAAATGTTGACGCAGCACAGAATAACATATAACTCTGTACCCGGGCTAGACTAATCAAGTAATAATTGTTCAGCATTAAATAATATTGGGGGCACATCGTGTCGTAGCACAGTTGGTTAAGGTAATACGTTACAAGCCGGAAGGTTGATGGTTCGAGTCCTGGCGGGGACAGGAGTTTTAAACTGACCCAAACCTCCTGACGGAAAAATGGTCCGGGATCGACTCAACCTCTAACGTAAAAGAATACCAGGCGGGGTGGCCGTCACTCAGCACTGATAATCAGGCTAACATCACGTACCGATTGTCTAGAAAAGTGAGAACCTTTATCTCTTTCTACTCCAAACGCCTCCTAAGGTCTGCAGCGGGATAACTTTAGCTTCATTTAATAACATGACGGAATTTTATCATCCTTCCACGTATTAAGCCTAGTGGACTATTACGGTCTCATACAATATTTTAAGTGGTGTATATAAGGAGCTTCAGTTGTATCTCGACAATTGTTAGTGAATACGTACATGCTGGACGGGGGGCGACGGACACTCCTCGTCAGTGACTTTTACCAGGCACTATAAACTTTCCATCAAATATGGTGTAATTGCCACGCTATAACCAGTCCAGAGGCTACGTTTTTAGCCCCATTACTGGACTACTTTGCTTTAGCTAGCAAACAGTGGACGAAATTATGATTTCCGAAAAGGACGTAGGACATAGGATATAGAAATTCAAAGATTTGTGTTTGCAACAATAGCGTCTTCTTCTTCATCTTCCTTTCCAGGATTAGGTCAATGCGACCAGTTCTGGTCTCAAGCCCGTCGTTTCTTTGGCCGTCCCAAAGATCTTTTTCCATGTGGTTTGTAGGTGTTGATCTTTTTGGGTAATCTTGTATTGTCCATTCTGTCTAAATGTTCTTTCTATCGGTATTTGTGCTCTTCTAGTTTATCGACTATTGAAAATATCTCCAGTTCATTTCTTATTGATTCATTGTGTAATCTATCCATGCGTGTACAATCTTTTACGGATCTTAAAAATTTCATTTCAGTGGCTTCAATGTGTGAGATATGTTTTTTGTAAGTACCCAAGATTCAAATCCATATAAAAGAACAGGAACATACATAATTTTATAAAACCTGAGCTGAGTTTCTCTTCGAGTCTTTCGGAGGGTTCTTCTTATGGTGCCACACATCATTTGATATCGGTCTAATTTATTATGTATATCTCAATCGTATGTTATATCTGAACCAAGATAGTTGAAGTTTGCTATCTGTTTTATTATTTCATCATTGATTACTATTTTTGCTCTGACTGGCACTTTGCCCTTAAAAGCCATATTTTTAGTTTTTGAAGTTGAGACTTTGAGATTATAAGAGTCCTAATCGATTCAACATGAAATATAATTAATAATAATAAATATTTGGGGCACGCCGTAGCGTAGTGGTTAAGGCACTGAGCTACAAGCCGGAGGGTCGAGGGATCAAGTCCCGTTGGGGTCAGGATTTTTAAACTGACCCAAACCCTCTGGCGGCACTATGGCCCTGGGGTCGACTCAGCCTCTAACGGAAATGAGTACCAGACGCTTGTTCTGGGGCAAAGGCGGCCGTCACGCAGGGCTGACAACCCGGCTGATATCAAGTGTCGATTGTATAGAAAAAGTGGGAGCCTTAACCTCCTACTACCCCAAAGGCCTCCTGAGGCCTGTTGTGGGATCACTTTACCTTTATAATAAATATTTATTTATGCTGGCAGAGTTAAGGTCAAATGACCTCATCTTCTAATGAAAAAGTAAAATTGAAAGTATATAATACATTAAAATGTATTAAAAAATTATGGCATTACGAAATATGTTTAATGAATGAGGGTAATAATGACAATATTAAAATAATGGTAATAATAGGTAATTAGTCGAGATGTTAGTTACAAACATTTAAAGGAAAATACAAATCAATACACAATTTGAAGAAAACAGAATATTTACAAAGCTGAATAAAACAATAAAAAATCAGACAAGCTATGTATCATTAACATTATATACAATAGGCCACTAATTAAATTTTTGCTGATGATATGGATTTGCTACAGAAGATGCAATGGCACTGAAAGACATCCTGATGTAGGTAAATTACAAGTGCGAGGATTTTGGGATAAAGGTATATACGGTATAAATAAGGCGAAGGCCGTGATTATAGGAAGGAAAACAAGGACGATAAACACAAGGAATAAAGATGAGGCCACTGAGCAAGTGGAGAGCTTCAAATACTTAGGTTGTACTATCAGTAGTAACATGAACTGCGGTCGTGAAGTAAAGCTGATGATAGCAATGATAAAAGAAGCTTTTAACAAGAAGCGAAGCATTTTCTGTGGACCTTTGGCAACAGATATACGGAATAGGCTAGTGAAGAGTTTTGTGTGGAGTGTAGCATTGAATGGCGCAGAGAGTTAGATATTATGACGGAATGAGGAAGAGTGGTTGGAAGCTATTGAGATGTGGATATGGAGAAGGATGGAACGTCTAACTGGACGGACAAAATAAAAAATAAAAATGTGCTAGAAAGAGTGTGTGAAGGAAGAACAATGCTGGAACTAATAAAGAAGAAGGAAAGAAATTGGATTGGCCACTGACTAAGAAGAAACTGCCTGCTGACGGATGCCCTAGAAGGAATAAGCGAAAAGAAAGTTAGAGGCAGAAAAATACATCAGATGATAGACAATATTAAAATAAATTGTTTGTATGCGGATAAAAAAGGAAAACTGAGTTAAGGAAAGAGTGAAGAATGCTGAGTTTCGGTGAAAGACCTGCTCTTGGACAGAACACTATGTATGTATGTATGTATGTATGTATGTTATTAACTTATTTGTTGAAGAGCGCTACCCGATTTTTGTACTTTTTTCTGACAAAGAAATAATACATACATACATACATACATACATACATACATACATACATACATACATACATACATACATACATACATACATACATACATACATACATACATACATACATACATACATACATACATACATACATACATACATACAATACATACATACATACATACATACATACATACATACATACATACATACATACATACATACATACATACATACATACATACATACATACATACATACATACATACATACATACATACATACATACATACATACATACATACATACATACATACACACGCGCGCGCGCATTTCAGGTCAATAATTATATTCCACAACAGTAGTTTGTTTTTTGTGTGTTTTAAATTATGATGGTGTATCATTTCCCTTACAGTCCCCCAAATTTTAAGTTAATTATTTCATGGTTAAGTCAGCTTTCATACATATATTTCTGGATGCTTCTAGCCCGGACGAGGAATTTAGGCTACAAAAGTAATGACTTACAAAGTTTTAAATAATCTTAGCCAAGAGTGTAAAGAGAGTGTAAAATTAAATTTGATTGATAAAACCACGTGGGTTACATATTTTCAAAATGTATGGTCCATCTCCCAGACTAATTTTGATTTACCCATATCTCAGAACGACGAATTTCAATATATCACTGAAGCAGAACTTGACACAGCTTTAGAGTCCTGTAAAAATAATAAAGCACCTGGTGAGGATGGACTTCATATAGAATTGTTTAAATATTCTGACAAAACTCTTAAACAAAAATTTCTTCACTTATTAAACAAAATAATCTTGGGAGAATACGTACCTTCATCTTGGCAGAAAGCCATTATCATACCAATTTTTTAAAAAAGGTAACCTCAAAGATTGTAATAATTATCGAGGAATTAGCCTTCTCAACAGTGGATATAAAGTTTTTACAAAAATTCTAGCATCTAAATTACAAAAACACTATCAAAACTTATTAGGGGAAGAACAAAATGGTTTTCGTAAGGGAACATCCTTCGCCGATGGTTATTTCACCTTAAAACGTCTTATCGAAAAGCACAAAGAATTCAATAAAGAACTACATATAGCGTTTATAGATTATATTAAAGCATTTGATCGAGTTGACAGACAAACATTTTAGATATCTTAACTGATGATGGAACACCAAATCAACTGATCTAAACAATTTTTAATCTGTGTAAAAATAACACCATAGCAGTACAAATAGGAACAGGACTGTCAGATTGGAAACATATAAATTGCGGAGTCAGACAAGGATGCCTTCTATCACCACTTCTATTTAATGTATACATTAATGCTATTATCAGACACTGGAGATTGACAGTTCATGGTAATATTCCTCTCTCAAGACACACAATTTTAGACACACTCTTATATGCAGATGATCAGGCTCTTTTCGGCAATAATGAAGATGAATTACAATATTCCACTCATCATTTTAATATAATAGCCCAACGATTTAACATGGAAATATCAACAACAAAATCTAAAGTTATGGCCTTTCAAGGGCAATTCCCAGTAAGAAGTAAAATTTGTATTCAGAATTCAATATTAGAGCAAGTAAATTCATTTAAATACTTAAGATATAATCTAGCTTTTAATGAGGAATGTGATATATCCTTTAAAATACAAAACTATAATAAAGCTTTAAGAATTATCAACCAAGTTTTTAAACCATCAAAAGTGCAGAGACACACAAGAATGAAAATCTATAAAGTTCTCGCTAGACCCATAATCTGTTATGGCAGTGAAGCTTGGACCATCAGAACTCAGGATGATCGTCATATTACAGCCACGGAGATGAAATTTCTGCGACGATCTGCAGGTTATAGCCTTCTAGACCACCAAAGAAATCCAACAATAGCCAGAGAGTTAAACATCGCACCTATATCTGAATACCTCCAAGAATATAGAAACAATTGGCTAGCCCATATTCAGCGCATGGATCGTCACAGAATACCAAAATAAATTCTTCACTACAGTCCTCGAGGCAGAAGATCTGTGGGTCGACCTTTTCGGAGATGGCGGGAGACCGTAACGGGCCACTGGGCCTAATACCTGAAATGCAGATGATGATGATGATGATGAAGTAATGACCGATTAATCTGTTCTGTGTCTTAGCACATCCTACAAAGTTTAAAATACTTTGTAGCATTCTGTAGAAAATGAAGTAGTCCGTGTATTTGATGATTTTTGCGCCAATCTATCGGAAACGAAAGACTGCTATCTATCAATATTGAAACAACACGAATTTTATGGTTTATTTTAATATCATATACTGGTTTTCGTTATGATCATCGTAAATATCAGCTGTTATTTTCTGTCCAGCCTAAAAAATACACTTCAGGAAAATAAATGGGCGGGTAATCCACGAAGCACATGGCAACTGCAGTTACTGCGATTCGTTCATGAACAAAACAGTTCAGCGGAGTCGAAAAAATAGATGATGTACTCGATTAATATAATTACGTATTTAAAGCTATTAATGTTAACTATAGTTGATCAGAATACAGTATATACCTACATGTTTCTTTGAAGATCGGAGAGTAACTAAAAATTCACAATTTTTTTGAAACTAAACGAATCTTGAGAGGAAGTTGATTGTCGGTTACAAATATGGCGGCTGTCGGGTAGTTTATGTTAACTTAACTCGGTGATAAAATGTGTGATCAAAATTATTAGAAGCACAAAGGAAAATTGTTAAAGATTGGTTAAAAACGGTGTTAAATGTATTAGTGTTCGACCTACAATTGTAAATGTTAATACAACCTGCAACATTATAATTTAAAATGATTGTTGTGCATTAATTTATCGACTTGAACCAAACAGCTGACAGAGTTCGCCTGCACTCTTGCACGTGCTGCGTGGAGTATTTCATTCGGGAGTTAAATGTCAAAGTGTGCTTCTTACGTTGGACAAACAATAGAGTGATTTCACTGAGCAATAAAAAATAAACTTTTTTTTGTCTCAGAAAGAAAAATATGTGATTTTGATTGTATTGTTTCTCCTGAATTCAAATATGATATCGGTTTTTCTCCTTCTCGCAAGGTTTCCGAGAGATTCCATCCTTTTAGCTAGGAACCAATCATTTCAGACTGGTTTTTGGAAAACTTTAAATTTCGTATGAGATCGTTAAGATCTACTTGAGTCAATAAATGAGGCTCAGATGAACAGCTTTGTTCAAAAGTTATATCACCAAACTCTATTCCTTCTTCTTGCTTATTCCCATCAGAATCTGAGCTCTCTTCATTTAAAATCACATGTTCTGGAGGTTTTGGTATGAGCAATTTTTCGCAGTGTGGAACTGGTCTCATTGCAGATTGCAAATCAGGGTACATCACTGAATGTTTTGATTTTGACGTAATCTTTTAATGTTTGTTAAGCAGAAAATAAGTATTTAAATAATTTAATTGAAATTGAAATAAAAAACTGAGGGTGATGGAGAAATTCCGAACACATATTTGAAAACACGATAAAAAAACTGCATTTAGTACAGCTATTGGTACTCATGAAACAAAAATCATGTTGAGCAGTGTTTTTAAATTTTCGTTCCAGGTAAACTCCTGTACCGAATCGTCCGATTTTGCTGGTTAACGTACTCGACACTGATTCTTTACTAAATATTATATGCAAGTGTGTATATATAATTTTTTTTTATTTTTTCTTGAGAATAACTTGAGTAGCTTCATTGCTTCGGAATTCACTAATAATGTAAATGTGATTTCTACAATAATTATTCTCTTAATGATCCTTGAAAAGTCTCTCTGCTTTGTTTGGGGGTGACTGTAAAATTTTCCGAGTGGTTAAGGCAAGAAGCCTTGGCGCAGAGCTACGGGACTTGCGCTGATTCGAGTCCCCATGAGGAAAGAAATTTTCCCATGGAATTTCGGCCAGTATGGGATCGGTGCCCACCCAGCATCGTGAGGCAGTTCGGTAGCTATAATAATTAGCGACTCCAGATTAAGAATACCAGCTATAACTGCTGGGGGACCCGATATGCTGACCACATGTCACCCTACACTGGCCAGATGATAGCCTACCTCTGTGAGGAACACATGTGTATGTGAGACTAACAGCCGGCTGGTAGTCCAAGGGCCTTCTAGGCCTGTAGGGGGAAGAGCCTAAATCTCTGTAAAGGGAAAACATGGACTTACAATACAATACAAAAATTACACGTAAAGCCTCAAAAGCAGCTATTGTGTGATAATGGTTATGAATAATGGTAAAACTTTTAACAAATCTTAAAATACCGTACATGCATGAAAGTAGTGAACATTCCTCATTTAAAATTGAACGCGGAAGAGTTACTATTCCTGAAGTAGTCTATAAACTAATGAATGTAGCATGTTATATTATAGTAGTGAAACCTCTATCCCCCATTAACAGTAAAATATACTACAAAAAATGCACAAATTGAAAGTTAGGATTATTTTGGTTAAATTTCTATGTTTAAGGTTATCATCATCATTATTCTTTACGGATTAGGTCTTTGTGTGTTCCGATCTCACATCTATTCAACCCAGCGCTTTCTTGGTCAACCAACCGATCTTCGCCCTCCAGGATTATACATCAGTGCCATCTTTGGTATCCTATCCTCTCTCATTCTTTGCAGATGTTCTATTCAATTGTTCCTGTGTTCTTCTATTTGATGAATAAGTGGTTAGTTCCTCTCTAATTTTTATTATTATTATAATAATTATTATTATTATTATTTAGTTTTAGCGTACTCCAATAAGTTATTGCAACCATAATTCATAGCTATCTTCCAACCTTACTCATTGTTATATGATGATTTTAGGTTAGGCCCTATAGATATTTCAACTTCTCATTCGGCTTGAAAGTATTTTTCGTACATTTGTCAATAAAAATATATATGCTCAGTGCGTAACTCATTTTCACATATTGTTATTATAATTTGTGCGTTTTTATATTTTTTCCGAATTAATGTATAATGTCATTTGCACTAAAATCCGTGCCTACTCTACGACTACTATCGTCATTAAAATGATTTTAGTGGTTACAAAGTTAATATATTTTTTAGGAATCCAAGTTAGGATCTCATTAATGAAATGTAGGTTATATAGAAGGCTCTTTATTGCATACGTTCTATTTATTTGCCACATTAATTAGGCCTACCTTATTTACACGTATTATAAATATATTTTCATTAAAACGATAATTAGTCCGCAATCATGGACTTGAAATTCGAGCAGTGTTGTTATTTGTTGCTGCCAGTTTGTGAAGCTTCTGTCGATAACAAATCGGGATAATATTTCAAATGTTGAGACCATTATTTGCTTGGATATAAAAATAAAACGAGACATTGGTCAATGGTATTATATTCAGTACTCAGTTGTAGGCTCCTTTCTTTTTGGATTGTGTATTTGTTAAATTAGACTCCATCAAATAAGTTAAAATGTAACCTTTATTGTCTAATTCGAAGTTTTATAATTTACTTTCTTATACACACACATATATATACATACTAGAAGTCCCGGCCACGCGTTGCTGTGGCTAAGGTATACGTTAAAAATATAAATTAAGTTGCTGTCTTTCAGCCAGATTACTTGAAACTAATACTTACACACGAAATTAATAATATTGAAAATAAAATTAACACTGAACACACTTAAATTATGAAATAATCAATATTTGTAATTCAATTGAAATTCGCAGTTGCAACAAAAGCACAGCCATCTGGATCTCTCTTTGTTGAATAATAAACCAATTACCTTACCAATTTACCTTACACCGCCATCTGTTAGAATCGTATGGAACTCACAAATAATTACACCGCCATCTGTTAGAATCGTATGGAACTCACAGATAATTATAAATCTTTGTTAAATAATAAACAAATAATTTGCAATAAAAAAAATAATGCTACTATAAATTTAGTTATAAACTACCCAAAGTCTCACGTTGGATCAAACTGCACACGGCGTGCAAAATTTTATTAAAATCGGTTCACTCGTTTAGGATTCCATCGCGGACAAACAACGTGACACGAAATTTTTATATAGGCCTATTAAGTTATACACTAGTGTCCAAAATTAAAGCATTCAACTAAAATTGTCACTTTCTGTGTTAATTTTACTGCAAAATATCACTTGCTGATACTAGAACAAAATGACTAAACTCAGTAAACATTCTAACATCATTTCTGATGAAATAACAGAAATAAAAATGGGTTTATTGTTATTTAAAGTGTTCTTAAGTTTACGCTCAATATCGAGAAATATGGTTACGTGAGCTCAATATGGCGTGTGATCATCTCTGGTAGCAATACAGGCCTCACAACGAGGGTGCATGCTGCAAATGAGGTCATGAAACTCATTTTGAGATATTAACGTCTATCAATCCTGCAGAGCAGCTCTCAAGTCCTCAAGAGTGATTGTGGATGCTGACGTGAAGCAACTCGTCCCCCTATCATATCCCAAACATGTTTCATCGGATTTAAGTCGGGATAACTACCAGGTCAATCCATTCGAGCAAAGTCTTCAGTTTGCAGGAATTCATCAACCACCGCTGCTCTGTGTGGACGAGCATTATCATCCATCAGCAGGAAGTCTGGTTCCACAGCACATTGAAACAAGCGTACATGATGTAACAAGGTCTCGTCAAGATACCTGGCAGCAGTTAAACCTTGTCGGTTTACCCGTACTACTTATTTTAGCAGTTGTTCGAGCAGTTTATCATAATGCCTGCCCACACCATTATTGATCCATGTCCATATGAGTCTTTTTCCAGAATGTTTTGAGGGCCGAAATATTGTGTTCTAGATTCCCTCCAAATGCGAATCCGTCAATAATTGTTCTGAAGACCGAATCTGGACTCATCTGCAAAGAGGAAATTGGTCCTCTCTTCATCCGTCCAGTTGACATGTTGTTGACTGAATTCTCGATGTCTTACTTTGTGATCACGTGTTAGGGTTACACATTCAGCGGGTCTCCGACAGTAAATACCTCTCTGTTGAATCATTCTGTACACAGTTTGTCGCGATATAATTGTTCCAGTGGATGCTGTGAGGTCAGATGCCAGTTATTGCGCAGTACTACACGGTTCCGACTTGCCGTTATTGTCAAATAGTGGTTCTCTCTGCCGTTATTGTCAAATAGTGGTTCTCTCTTAGTGTTTTTGTGTTGTGACCTTGGGCTCCTTACTCTGGTCTTCGGGTTACATTTTCTGCCTTTACAAACTGTTTCCACACCTAGAAAACAACAGAACGATGCACAGTAAGCCATCTGGCCACATCAGCTTGTGACTGTCCAGCTTCTATTCTCCCTATCACCCTCCAACCTAGAGAGTTTTCCAGGCCTCTTCTCTGTGCCATACCGTACCTGAAAGTTTACACAGTGAATGCTGATGTGGGACTAAAGAGAGTAAACACAAAGTACCCTTTGATAGGTGCACTGACTTTATCACTTCATTGGTTCTACAAAGACAGGAATGCCATCTCACATAGAGGATATGCATGTACAGACATTTGTTTACGTTTTACTGCCACGTGTTTTTCTTTTATTGTAAATTGGACACAGGAAGGCGAAATTTCAGTTTGTTGCTTCAATTTTGGACACTAGTGTATATACACACACACAACTTACATGACAGTTTGGTTCCATATCGTTTCCAACTTTCCTTTATGAACAGTGACATAAGAAACTCAATTAGAAAACTTCGAATTAGACATAAAGGTTATATTTTAATTAATATAATATGATTTTAACATAATATTTTAATTTTGAAGGACGTTAATTATATTTAACTGTAATGTTTATACGTCCAAAAAAAAAACACTGAACTATACTGAAAACGTATTTCTTTAATGTATACTGTAAATAATAGATTTACTATTAATATAACAGGTTATTTTATGTAACAACTATGTTAAACATAATTTTTAGTGAGAACATATCTTAAAATAATCTAAAATCGACAAATGTAAAACAATAATATAATGAGATATTAGTAACCTTTTAAGGCAGAAACGTAGGCAATGAATGCGAATGCCAAGTAAAAATTGAGTCCATATAATTAGTTAAAAAGACGAGCACAGTGTTTTAAATTAGGTATTATTGGAAATTGGTATAAAGGATAATTAACTTTCAATTTCATATATTCAATTCTTGGGTAACGGAACAATTACAGTGATAGTATGTGAAAAAGATTAATTCGGACATGTTTGCATTAAGAAATTACGATTGTATTCCAAATTGCAAATATACACTGCTCAAACAAATTAGGGGATATTGTAGAATAACCTATTAAGACTATGTTTTTTTTGGAATAGTATTAGATGCAATCACTTTCTATTACTCCAAGATAATGTAAATAAGAGTTTGAAGTTGTTACGTAACCTCGGTACCACACCAGAGGGCAGTGTCTGTACTTTTGATGTGAAAGGGTGGTGTGGGGGTGAATGTTTTGTTGCTGTTTTTAAATCCAGTCCAGTTTTCAGTTAGTGAATGACTTGCCTTAGGGACAGTGATGCCTCGACAACGTGATTTACCTGAACCAATGGCTTGGAGGGCCATAGGAAGGATGGAAGCTGGACAGACACAACAAGAGGTGTCACAAGCCATTGGGGTGTCTCAAAGCGTGATTTCCAGTCTTTGGAATCATTTTCAAAGAACATACTGTTCACAGAAGAGCCGGACAAGGTCGACCAAGGGCAGCAACAGCAAGGGATGACCGTTACACCTCTTGTTAACAGCCCGTCGGAATAGACAGCAGAATGCAACTCAACTGCGAAATACACTTCAAACAGCAACAGGACGCAGGGTGTCAACTCAAACTGTCCCTAATCGACTGCATGGAAGTGGTCTCTATGCCCGTAGGCCCATGGTGTGTACCAGGTTAACTCCACAACACACCGTAGAGATCGCAGAAACTGGGCGGAGGAACATCGTGGGTGGAGGCATGCTGAATGGAGATCAGTTATTTTTTCTGATGAGTCGCGATTCAACATGGAATGTGATAGTCGGCGTGTATTCATCTGGAGAGAAAAAAGGGACACGAAACAATCCAGCTTTTGTACGTAAAAGATCCCCATATGGTGGCGGTGGATTGATGGTGTAGGCAGGAGTCAGTGGTGGTGGACGTACGGACCTCTACGTTATCCAAAGGTGGTACTTTGACTGCGGTAACGTATAGAGATGAGATTCTCCGACCTTTTGTCGTGCCTTATGCTGATGCCATAGGTGATTCTTTTCTTTTTTATGGACGATAATGCACGACCCCACAGAGCTGGCTTTGTGGACGACATGCTGGAAGTGGAGGGTATCGAGCGTATGCAATGGCCAGCTTCCTCCCCGGACTTAAATCCGATTGAGCATGTGTGGGATGCATTAGGCAGGTGCATTGCAGGCAGACCAGCACCTCCCACAACTGTTCCAGAGCTGCACATTGCTCTTATGGAAGAGTGGTCACGTATCCCCCAAGAACTCATTGCTAACCTCATTGCATCAATGCCATACAGGTGTGAGGTAGTGTTGGCCGTTCGAGGAGACCATACACCATACTAAAGAAACATTTTCACCCATGTTAATGTTGCTTTGTTTGTTTGCCATATTCCTAATCAGGATCTCTTTGACATCTGGTGTGGTACAGAGGTTACGTAATGACTTCAAACTCTTGTTGACATTCTTTTGGATTAATAGAAAGTGATTGCATCTAATACTGTTCCTAAAAACATAGTCTTAATAGGTTATTCTACAATATCCCCTAATTTTTTGAGCAGTGTAGTATTAGAGATACAGAGGGAATTGTGGAGCTTATGTAACAAAGTGTTTCAGGAAGGTCAGTAGGAAGATAGAGGGGGAAGAGTTGAAACTATTTGTATGAAATACAAGAATGAATATTATAAGTTATTAAAATAATGTCATATTATTATATCTTATTATTAAATGCGATATTGTATTTATGTTAAATTAAGATAATAGTCTCTGGTTACCCACAATGATTGCTTGTAGCTTTCTAGTTTATTTATTTATTTCTAAACAGGTTTACAACGTAATAAAACGTCTTCCAGTGCCGAAAGTTTTTTTTAAATTTTTATCTTCTTTCTCCATTCTTCTCTATCCTCACGTTCCAATTCTTCCAGATCTAGCTCCCTCATACCTCTTCTTACATCATCCAACCATTTACATCTAGGTCGACCTATCTTTCCTTTTCCAGGTTGAAACTTTCTAGTTACGGTAATATCCATATTTCTCTGTCCACGTCATTAGCGAGTCAAAGTCCCCATTAATTCTGCGTCATTTAGAGAAAATTTATCTTTGTGAATGTAGATCTGCATGTCGAACGCGAATGAATAATGTTTGCAATTGTTTAGAGAGTCGGGTATATAATTTATATAGATCGAAAATTCAGTGGTCAACAAAGAATCCTGTACAACTCTTCAGCTTTATACAAGGATCAAGGAAAACGTTATATGGATCAGAAAGATGGTTTAAAGATTTAAATTGTTATTATTAATGTATTATTTTTATTAGAAAAAATAATATTAGGTGTTCAATAGTAGACTGTGTAAGATTCAAGCAATTAAATTGGTAAGGGCATGTACGACGAATGCAAGAAGAAACGTTACCCAGAAAAAACATTGGAATGGTGTCCATCTGGAAGAAGAAGGAAAGGAAGACCTCGAAACTCGTGGATGCAAGAAATAAGAACTGGAATAAGAACACGAGGACTGGAGGAAATTGAGTGGATGGATAGACGAGTGGACAAGGAAAATAAAACTTTAGGCACAGAAAGATGTGTAACATTGAAAATCTGTATATAAATAAAATAATAATAATAATCATTATTATTGTTATTATTGTTGTTATTATTATTATTGTTATTGTTATTATTCTTATTCTTATTATTATTATTATTATTATTATTATTATTATTATTATTATTATTATTATTATTATTATTATTATTATTATTATTATTATTATTATTATTATTCACACCAAGGCTGCAGTCTCGGGATAACGTCATTGACTTCTTGACAGCGGATTCGAGTTCGATTCGCGGTCTTTACAAGTTTTCTTGGTGGAGTTCTTTTGGGGGAGTGTTAAGGCCTCAATAGTCTTAAAATACTATTTGGCCATCAGATTCATCCAATCATATTCTCATTGTTTGGTATTTAATTCTGATTGGAATACGTCTCTTTTCTTAATTTTAAGTGCTGTCTCGATGTGGCACCAATTTTAGCTGATCTCTCATTTGGGGAGGCTCTCAGTGTCATTGTGTGGTCAAAAGGAATGTATGTGATACAAAATTTAAATGTCTTTTCCATACAGGTCGTGTCACTGTAAGGCCAGGGTGGCATGAGGCAGTAAAATTATAGAAAATTGAGAGTATTATTATTATTATTATTATTATTATTATTATTATTATTATTATTATTATTATTATTATTATTATTATTCTTGTTGTTGTTATAAAAATATTATGGTTATGAAAATTCTATGTAAAACAAAATATTAAAACTAAGACAATATCGCCAATGATGAATGGTAATCTCTAGCATAGACTAATAACATTAATAAAAAAAGTGAAAAACACGTATAAAAAGCATATTGAGATGATAGCCTACGTGGAAATGTAACAAAAAGTATAAAGTTGAAACTTAGCTACGTCAAAGGAAATATATTTCCTTACATCATGAGGATGTTAAAAACTGAGAGATAATAAAATGTAATTCGAAGAAAATAATAGTTGTTAAAATATGTTAGGTATAATCAATTGAATTAAGCATGGCTAAATAATAAGAATGCAGGATGAGAGCCTACTAGAAAGAAGTTGGAATGGTGTCCGCATGGGATAAGAAAGGTATATCCCAATTCGTGGCTGCAGGAGATGAGAACAGGAGAAATATACTAAATAATATGGAATCGATGAGTAGGGACGACTGAAAAAAATAAGCACGGGAAGACTTGTAAATATTAGACATTTGTATATTATTATCATTATTATTATTATTATTATTATTATTATTATTATTATTATTATTATTATTATTATTATTATTATTATTATTATTATTATTATTATTTACCTGTAAAAGTATAATTGGGTTGATATCAGTCATTTATAAGATATTAAGAAAAGGTGAGTGCAATAATTATAAAGGAATCACTGTAATGAACAATTTTAGCCATATATATATATATATATATATATATATATATATATAATCAAATACTATTTGGAAGAAAATTAAATTCACAAGGAGAATGAAGTACAGGCAGGCTTTAGATCTAAGAGATCTACAATTGATCACATATTTGTGCTGAAACAATTGATTGAAAAGACAAATAATAGCACCCAACAACTTAATTTCACAATTATGGATTTAGAAAAAGCATATGACACCGTACCTTTACAAAAATTGTCGGAAGCATTAAAATATATGGTCATAAACGATACAATTATTAATGCAATAAAATGTATAAAAATGCAGTATCCAAAATTAAAATTTGGAAATGTCTATCAGAAGAAATTAAAGCAACAGAAGTTTTTCGTCAAGGTTGTAGCATACACCCACATTATTTAAGCTCTGTCAAACTGGAGAAAAAAATTCTTCTGGAATGGGAATACCAATTGGAGATGGATCAACAAATACAATATATACGCTGATATTTGCGGATGACCAGATAATAATTGCTCAAGAATATGAAGACACGGAGTTTATGTTCAGAAAATTATTGGACGAATACGATAACTGGGGTTTGAAAATAAATATAGAAAAAACATTTTATATGGGATGTGGAGCCGAAACCGAAGGTTTAATATTAGAAGAACAAAAGGAGTATATTAGAGGATGTGAAGAATTTGAGTATCTGGCAGTAAACGTAGATGAAGAGGATAAACAAAAAAGTGATAATAAGAACAGAATAAATAAAGGTAGAGCAATAACAGCAATGATGAAGTCTTAAGGAACAGACATATAACCAGACAAAATAAGTTACAAATATATAATTCAATAGTAAGAAGTTCTGTCGCATAAGGAACTGCAGTTTGGAAATTCAACAAAAACTTAGAACAAAAACTTACGTAGATGGAAATGGATTCCTTGGGGAGAGAAGCAAGATGTTCAAAATTACAAAAAAATAAGAAATACTATCATACGAGAAAAAAATAAGATATTCATAGTAGATTATATAATATATAAGCAAATAAATTGGTATGGGCACGTATGACGAATGCAAGAAGAAAGTTTACCCAGGAAAACATAGGAACGGTGTCCAACTGGAAGAAGAAGGAAAGGAAGGCCTCAAAATTCGTGGATGCAATGAATAAGAACTGGAATGAGAACAAGAGGACTGGTGGACATGCAGTGGATGGAGAGATACGAGTGGAGAAGAAAATAAAACTTTAGGTACAGAAAGATGTGTAAACATTAAAAATCTGTATATAAATAAAAATTATCATTATTATTATTATTATTATTATTATTATTATTATTATTATTATTATTATTGCCAGTTCGTTATTATTATTGCCAGTTAGTTATTATTATTATTATTATTATTATTATTATTATTATTATTATTATTATTATTATTATTATTATTATAAAGAAGATTTTTTAATCAAACAGTATCCTTTAATATAATGAAAATGTGCAAAACCAAAACTAATTTCAAACCATTTTTAATTTTCTCATAACATGAAGCTTTAAACGAGTTTTTTATTCGTCGTACTCTTACTATGGTGCAAACATAAAGTCCGCAATAATGGGATTAAAATTAACGTTGCTACGATTTTTCATCTCAACAACTGTACAGTGCGCTAAATTCAACTAATATATTCACACAGACTTGTTAAAAGAAGTGAATATTGCATTACTCTGTCTTACAAAGAATATTATGTAACTTAACATAACGTTCGTTTATTCTTTTACTATTTAATTTATAAAAACAATATTTAGCCAGATGTTAGTATCCTGCGTCGTATCAGAACGATTTAAGTTATCGTGGCTAGGTGCTACTACACTTGCATTGGTTCTAGTCCCCATGGGGGAAATCATTTTGTCATGGAAATTCGGCCAAAATGGGACCGATGCCCACCTAACGTCATGAGGAATTTGGTAAACTTAATAAGTAGAGACCTCGGGTTGAGAATACCAGTTATATTTGCATTGAGAACCTGATATGTTAACCACATGTTACTCCTATACTGGCTGGATATTCGTGATTAACTCGTGAATATGAAACTATCGCCCTTATAGTAGGCGAAGTGTCATCTAGCCCTATCGCTCCACTGAGTTCGGAGGAATTAATTAAACTACATCACCTCAGCACTGGACACACATTTATCCATCCATCCATAGTAACTGCTCGAGGGCAGCTCTTTCAGTGCAATCATAGCATTTTCATGCTATGTTTTGCAGCTTTACTAGGGAATTATAGGTGTGGTAGCACCGGTGAAGGATGATGATGATAATGATAAGGATGATGATGGCCGAATGATTTTCGGGGACCGTTGGGCCCTACGCTTCCTGGCATTTATCTTACAGATGAGGAAAAAACCCGAAAAACCCCTCATCAGTCTGTCCCGACCGGGAATCGAACCCGGGCCCGCTGCGTGACAAGGCAGCACGCTACCTCAAGACTACAGCGATGGATTGGCAATTTATATATATAGAAATGAGTGTGAGTCTGTTTGTCTGTCTGTCTGTTCGTCCTTTATGGACACAAAAACTACTTGATCGTTTTGAATGGAATTTTCACCATCATTTAGAGAATTATTCTGGCAGAATTAACGTATACTGGGTGTATCAAAAGCTTAGCGCAAACGTACATGGTTGAAAGTACACGATAATAGAAGCAACAATGTCCCAGTAAACATGGGTCCGCAAACGAGCCGTTTGGGTGATTATTACGAATGTATGGTTACAAGCCGCCACTGACGTCATTGTTTGTAACATCGTACGGTTTACTCCTTGCGCACTTGAAGCCGTGCTATGTTATTTGTTTACAAAACTGAACATTGCCGAGAGGTGGAGTTGTAATCAAACCATGCACGCAGAACGTACAGTACGGATACAGTACACAGTCTCAAAAGGTATCAGTCGCGTCTGAGGAGTGCCACTTGAGCTTTGTTGTAGTTACAATGGAACCTTACAGCAACGAAGAATATGCGGATATGTATTTCATGTACGGTAAGGCTAATGGCAATGCACGGGAGGCTGCACGCTTGTACCAAGAAACATATCCTGATCGATGACACCCCGAAAGTCGTACATTTACAAGGGCCTCCATCAGCGCCTGAGAGAACATGGGGGTTTTGCCACATGGCAGAGCGGTAGGTAGGCCTGCTCGCATTAACTCCTGAGGTTGAGGATATTGTGTTGGAAAGTACATACAGCTCTCTCCATGAAACCGCGACTAGAACAATTGCCACACCAGTGTCTGTAGCTACTAAGCACAGTAGTGTACGAGAGAATTTTAACAGCGCAGTTTACTGTACCCTTATGAGTTAAATGTCTCAATGATGCGGGCTTTATTCCTAGAGTGATGTGTTGTCAGTGGATGCAACAACAGAATGTAGTCAACCCTCGTTTCGAATGTAACATTTTATTTACGGATGAAGCAGGATTCACACGCGATGGTGTTTTTAATTATGATATTATACATTTTTGGTGTGAAATAAACCCACATGCTGTTCATGAGTCACCTCATCATCACCGTTTCTCACTGAATGTGTGATTAGGGATACTAGGTGATCATCTCATTGGGCCACACATTCTTCCACGAAAATTTAATGGACGGAGGTACCTTAGGTTTCTGCGGCGTCATCTTCCAGGATTGCTTTAGGATGTACCCCTTCAGCAACGTCGGAGTTTGCGGTACATGCATGATGGAGCTCCGGCACATTTTGCTGCTGCTGTGAGACGGGATCTAAAGCGCAGATACGGCCAAAGATGGATAGATCGAGGCGGATCTGTAGCTTGGCCTCCAAGATCACCTGATCTAAATCCTTTGGATTTTTGTGTCTGGGGTCACCTCAAAAGATAAGTGTACAGCACACCCGTTAACACGGTTGAAGAACTGGAGCAGAGAGTTTATGTGTTTGTCAGGAATTCAGAAATGATCCAGGGGTTTTCGAAAGAATTCGACATTCGTTGCAGATACGAGCACAGTATTGCATCCAGATGCAAGGAAGACACTTCGAACACCTCCCTTAACAGGTAACCCATAAGTGAAGTGTGAAATGTGAACTAAATGAGATGAAAAATTAATAGTAAAGTCTAAATTCAAATTAATTTGTCCTAACTAGGACGATGTTTACAATCAAGTCAGTGGCGGCTTGTAACCATACATTCTTATTTTATCTCGCAAATGGCTCGCTTGCGGACTCATGTTTACTGGGATATTGTTGCTTCTATTATCGTGTACTATTAACCATGTAAGCCTACCTTTTAGGGATAACTCACAATAACCATTTTTGTTTTCAACTCATTGATGCCTAGAAGATCGGGATAAGTAAATTTCTGGGCATCGCCGGGTATTCAGCTCGGGGTATCTAAAAATAATTACGATATGAATTTATAATTACTTTTCTTTTTACTTATTCAACTAAACATGATAATACATTTAATTTATTTAGGCGTAGCAGCGCACGCCAGGTATTAGCTAGTAATCATATAAATAATGACTGATAATTGCATTGAAAATGTACGGAAAACTTATAATTCTGTTCGATATGGATTATCCTCCTAGCCAAACACATCATCATTAAAACTGTTTAGGCCTTTCACCTACTTATACACAAATCAGTATCAAATAAAATTCAAATGATGAAACACGGTTCTAAAATGCGTACATAGTTTTAACTACTTGAAGTTTTTCAAACAGAAATTTAATTCAGTTGAGGACATCTTATATATATATATATATATATATATATATATATATATATATACAAACATACATATATACAAAGTCCACCGCTGTGGTATCGATGTAGCGTGCTCCCTTGTCACGCAGCTGGTTGGGGCAGTTTTTGTAGGTGAGGTTTTTATCGGGGTTTCTCCTCACCTGTAAGACAAATGTGAGGAAAACGTTAAGGCCCAAACGGTCCCCGAAATCATATGGCCATCATCAGTCATCCTTCACCGGTGTGGAAAGCAACGGGAAGCTACCACACCTAGAATTCCCTAGTAAAGCTGCAAGAATAGCATGCCTTCGGGCAGAATTACTATGGATAGATATATACATATTTGTGTGTGTTACTTATTATACAATTTTAACATTTTATGTATAATTGTATAACAGGTATTTTTTTCTTGTTATACTCATGTTTATGTTTACGTATAATTAATGCTCGTGCCTTTGTTCTTGTTCATTGTGAGGTTTATGTCGTTAGTCAAACACCTCAGCATTAAATAAAATAAACAAATAAATAAGAACTATAATAATATAAATAAAAATAATATCTAGCACTATCAAACTCGGAGATTCATTGCTACCAGGACAAAATGTCTACATATGTTCTTCTGATTAACGAATATTTTCCAATCACTCCATGTGTAATTCACCTCATTCCAATGAGATTAATATTATTACCATCCCTAATTCTTGTCTCATCCATTGAGCGCTTTCCCCATCGTAATTCTACAAGGAGCATCCTTTCCCCTTTAACATTCACCACCCATGCCTCATGTCATATTCATCATCGTCTAGAAGTCTCAACAATTCTTATTACATCTGATTATCCATTCAGATAGTTTAGCTCACTGTTACGGGGACTCTCCATTCAGTATACTTCCATAAAGAAACACTCTAGAAGCCGAAAGTTTGGGGTTCGAGTGCGGCTGTGGTCATGATTTTTAAACTGGCCTAAACTTTCTGAAACAAAGGTCCTGATATTTATTTAGCCTCTAAGAAAAAAAAAAGTAACAGACGCATGTTGTTGGTGTAAAGGCGGTCGTCGTGCAGGCATGAAAACTCGCCTGACATATCGTGCCATTGTCTCCTACTAACCCATGAGTATCTTAAGGGCTGCAGTGGGATCACTTTATCTTCAAATTTACTTTATTCTCAGAATGTTGTATTCTTTTCTCATGTCTTAAAAATACCATATTTCAAGAAGAATCACCTTGTTATATGCGATCAATTTAACATGTTTTTAAAGAACTTGCGATGACAAGAATCCCTGTAATGCATAGTAATAGCATACGTTTCCAGAGTTTATTCAGATTAAATATGTTTCTATGCCTCATTCATCTTTGTAATTCATTATTGTTCTCGGAATTTGGATTTTGTTATTTCTTTAAATGATTCCTGATTTGTCGTTTAGTATATTTTCCATCTAAAAATGTATTTCTGCATTTGATAACATACATAGTTATATTCGCATTGTCTCCAGTCCCAGTTTCTTAATGCTATTTAATAAAATGTGTGTTTATTATTATTATTTCGTCACTATTCTGTAATAATATCACAAAAGTGAAATGCAATTTGATCGGCAGATAAATAGATCTGTCAGGTATAGATAAATAGGTCTGTTAGGTATTTTATGATAGAAGAAGCAACATTTTAAACGATTTACTATAATATACATTATAGTACAAACTGAATAAAATGTATATTTAGAAGCTTGGCACACAATCAAATCCGAGGTGGTTGATTCGAATCGGGGAAAGTAAACTATTATCTTTCCGCCCTTTCTGGCAGAGGTAAATTGCATCTAGTATAGCCGTATGTGTATAGAACCACTCATTTTGTTTATATACCTTTAACGAAGGATCCCGCATAACCAAATGGTATAAGGTATGATATATTTCCTTACAGGGATGAGAGGAGTGCTGTTCAAATTCTTAGGAGAAAAAATATCCTAATGTGATTTTAGCCAGTGTATGGGATCGCTCCCCAACTGGCATCGTGAATAATGTGGGTAACTTCGATAAGCAGCTGCTTCTATTTAAGTAAACTACCTTTAACGCATGAGGGAACCGACATGCTGACCACGTGGCACCTCTCAACTGTGTATATAAACATTATAATATGCAATTATAAAATTATGTACATTTTATGCAGTCTACTCAACTGTTACAATTATTAAAACATTGTAGGTTTTTCGGGACCAGTCCCATCTTCAGCAGGTTGTACTTTACTATCCAGCTACTATTCAGATCAATATACTCTAACATCTCAATAGAATTATAGGATGAATTTTATTGGTGTTGAATCCTATATTGATTGGTTGATCGATCACTGCTGTGATTGACACATGTTTTAATTATGAGAATGGTATCGAAAAGAGTGAAAAAAAAACTTAATTGAAATTCATTTTATTTATCAAACATAGTAAATACTGAAAATAAAGTTATAAAATTGTTTTATTTTTACCATTGTGTTGGGAGAATTGACTCTTTTAGGATTGGTTCTAATCAATTAGTGATTATCAGGGCTACCAGATTCTACACCAAAACATACAAACGCTACACGTTAAGTATAGAGAGAGATGGGGATTAGAACGTATTCTGCTGATAATCGCCCGTTTATTATACAAGTGTGTAAAACGTCCAGGGAGTGACATTCATTTCAGTTCCGATACACGTATTATAGATATTGGTGGACTTATAATGTGTACATTGTTTTGTTTGTGTTTTTCTCTCTGTATTTATCATAAGTAATGCCACGACTGATTTCCAAATTATCGATAAATTCACGACTCACGAAGTGAGGAGTGAATTTATATAGAGAATTTGGAAATCAAAAGTGGCATTTGTTAGGACTATTTAACGAATAAAATTAAGCTGTTTACTCACAAATCATTATTTAAATATAGTTATTTTAAAATATTTATATATTTAATGTAAACGGCGATGTTTGAAAACATATGAGAAACGATTGGTACGCTTCATTTGCTTCTTTTGTTCGTCACTGCAACCAGATCATATTATTTATTGCCAAAGGAACGCAATATTGTAAGAATGAAATCTAGTGGAAAAAAATGAAACGTCAAACTGTATATTAATTTATTTCTGATGTCCTATGATGTAAATATGACAATTATATTTTTCTGGGAAAAAATACATTTCAGAAAGTTCAAACAGTGGTTTCTTTTTTTGGTGGTACAATCAATTGCTACAAATGTTTTTATATTAACTCCCGCATGCTCTACGTGTTGACATTCATGCACTATATATACAATCTGGTACAAACATTCCTTAAAGAGTCAGTCACTGCAAAATAATGCTATGACCTATTCAGAATGTTAAAAAAGAGGTGCTTTCTTTATTATGGTAAACTTTACTTGGTAAATTCTAGGCGAAACACCACTGTGATTGGTTTTAAATAAAAAATCATTGTAACGTGATTGGTCATTGACTCCCATTTGGGGCATGAGTTAAATAGTCATCGGAAATACTGCATTCTGTTATATTTACTTTATTATACAATTGCAATTGCCTCCTGTTTTATACAATGTTTGCAGTAACCTACTATAGCTGATCCCGTCTTCACGTTGTGCTATTTTTCTTCCATCCCTCGACCTCGTTTACGTCGTTTCGACAGTCAAGTCGCCCTGCACTTAACGGGTTCGATGTAGGATCCGCACGCTCTGGTTATTATGTATATCATGTTCGCCTCTGTTTCCTACGTTTGCAACCACCCAGGATTGATGGTTTGGTACGGAAATCATCCTGAGTATGACTTCTTTGTAATAAAGTAAAGTCACAGATTGCATGTCGCAGATTTAGGAAATTCACAAGAATCTCAAAGCTGAAAAAGACCCCTTAACTGAATTCATCGTCACTTTCATGCCAAGACCTGAATTGTGACGCTAATGAACTAAGATTTTAAATAGCTTCGTTAAATACTATACGACTTACCTTCAAGAAGTGAACCCTTATCTTGCTATCTCTCTCGATATATCTATCTCTCTTTATCTCACTTTCTCTCTTTTCCTCTTTCTCTCTCTATTTCTTTAAATCTCTCTCTATTCTACTTCTCTCTCTCTCTCCCTCTCTGTCTCTTCTCTACTCCTCCTTCTCTCTCTCTTCTCTCTCTCTCCTCTCTCTCTCTCTCTCTCCTCCCTCTTCCCTCCCTCTCTCCTCTCTTCTCTCTTCTCTAAATCCTCCTCATTCTCTTCTTTTCTTCCTCCTAATCCTAATCTAAATCCTCCTTTTCTCCTCTAATCCTCCTCCTCTTTATCTCTTCCCATCCTCTCTTTCTCTCTGTTCTAATCACCTCTCTTTCCAATCTCGCTCTCATCCGACTTCTCTCTCCTCTCTCCCTCTCTGCTCGTCTCTACTCCTCTCTTCTCTCTCTCTCTCCACTCTACTCTCTCTCTCTCTCTCTTTCTCTCTCTCAATCTCCGCTGCTCTCCTCTCCTAATCCTCTCTTTCTCTCGTTTCGTCGTCCTCATTCTCGTCTTCCTCCTCTCTCTCTCTCTCCCTCCTCTCCCTCTCAGTCTCTCTCTCTATCATCTCTCTCGCTGCTCTCGCTCTCTCTCTCCGCGCTCTCTCTCTCTCGCTCGCTTTCCCTAGGGTTTGCTTGTTTTAAGTTGGGAGCATGGAAGTTTCTAAAAATTAATGACGATTACGATATTCGAATATGTCCAATGTGCGAAAGCATTGAAGGAGAAATAGGCCTACATACATTAGAAAATGTAACGATAGTAAGATTGGATGCGTCAGTTGTTAACGGAAATATTTCTAAATTCAAATTCTGAAAGATTGGCGTGCTACGAGTTAATGGTAAACCCAGTGAATTGGATAAATATGGGTAAATTTGTGGACAAAACGCGGAAAGTAACACTCATTCGTGAATAAATAAACGTGTGAGCAAATTGTAATATCATTAATACTTAATAACTTTGCATCACCTAATTAATGTATAATGTAGACCTAATTATTTTTTTCTATTTTATATTACTACTAGACATTATTTTATTGATAAGGACTGTCAAAAACACGTACGGTACGGCTTGATGCCCGTGCAATCCACATTTGTAAATGACATTGATGTATCTTACTTCTAGTCTAATAAAGTCCTACTAGTACCATGTGCTTGCGAGAGAGTAAGATAGAAAGAGAGATAAATGATAGACACATATTGAGAGTATGTATATTTTCGTAGAGTCGCCAATGCAATTCACATACATTACGCAGAAAATCAATTACGAAAATTCAATTAACGTCAGTTGTGCTGGAACAATATTACCGTAGTTTTAATTAAAAGATACCTGATAAAATGCATAATTTAACGGTGTAAATTGTATACTATGTAACTAATTTTCTACTCTGTTTAGCATTACTTGTTTATGTTAACTGGTGTTCGTTTAACGGTGTTTACTTTATTCTACATCTGGTGATGAAAAATGTAATCTAATGTACGATCTTAATATTAAATTTATTTTCTATATGACTTTGTTATGCTTATGAAGATGTCTTTCTTGATTGTAAATTTTATACTGCATATAAAACGATGTTACAGACTACATAAAACCATAATTTGTATTGTAATATTCTACACATCTCTAATAATCTGGAATTAAAACTGTCGTCATGGTAACGAAGTCTGTATTTGTTATGGATAAATCAATAAATTATTCGCGTAGAAATATAGAGCACGTATAGTAAAAGCAATAGATTAAACCCCTTACTCCAAAGTAACAATTTGTAATTAGCTTTGTATTTTTAACTTGACAAATAACTAGGTATATTTGAGCTATTCTAAGGCATGTTTATTTTAGATATATAATTAATGATGATAGTAATAAATTATGACAATAATGTCAATGATTACAACTGATAATAACTCACTAACACTATCAAACAGAGAGGTTCATAGCCGCGCAGACATGAGCTATCCATGTACCCTAATCATTCCCTGTGTAATTCACGTCTTTTAAATCACGATTAATGATATTCTCCCGCATAATTCTTGCTCTTCTTCGGTGCACCCTCATAGTATGACAAGAAACTTCCTAATACCTCACTATACCCAGTCATCAAAATTCCTGGAAGGTGAATTTATCCAAGAAGGATAACATTTATAGTCGCCCACAACTGTATTATGTTCTAACAAACCATTTTCCGAGACATGTTACTATGTTTGTACAGAGTGAGTTTTAATTACACCGATAAACTGCAGGGACTGATTCCTGACTGTAAATGGAGGAAAAAATATCCTATGAATTAGTGTCCTTAAATGCATCGTTGCCCGGTAAATGCCACTGAAGAATGGCATTATTATCTCGGCCTTTTGCATGGCCTGCTAGATCACCGGACTTAAACTCCCTGGATTTTTACCTCTGGGTGCATCTGAAACGTATTGTGTATGCTGAATTAGTTCCTGATGGCATACCCTTCAACAGCGTGTCCACGTCGCCTGTGAAGCTATTCGGAGAGAGGAACATGCGAAAGGGTGAGGCAATCCATGATACGACGTGTGAACGCGTGCATTGCATCGCATGGAGGCCACGTTGAACATCTGTTGTGTCGTGGATGCGATTATGCTACGTACTGTGTGCCGGGACGATTGGTTGTCGTTGCTCGTACATCTTTCATTTCCGGACACATGTTTATAGGACCTTTTTCCCTTCATTTCCAGTCAGAAACCAGTTCTGGAAGTTTGTCGGTGTAATTACAGTTTACCCTGTATATTTGACATGTGTCTCCTGAAATAGATCCGAATGGGAGGCCATTTTATCCCCGGAACATTTTACTTTTTTCTAACCCTCATACCTGATGGGTAATGAAAGACGCGCATGGAAGATTCTTGTAGGAAAAACAGAGGGAAACGCCCAGTCGATAGACGAAGAATGAGGTGGGAGAATAAAATTAACTATGATTTCAGGGGGAAGTATATTATACAGGGAATAATTGGAAAACGTTAGCTCAGGATAGGGATGTATCGAGAGCTTATGTCCGCGCAGCCATGAACCTATGGGTTTCATAGTGCCAGTGAGTTAGTTAGTAACCCATGTCTGAGTTTCTTGACGTTTGTAATTTTGACAGTGAAAAATCGTCAAAATTTCAACTAAGGGATATATTTTACTCTGGCCTATTCTTTTTTTACATGTTTCGATATGTTATCTCTCACATTTCTCTTCACATACTTCGCATACGAATGATGTCTTCGGGTCGTGGAATGTTTTGTCTCTGCACATTAGATAGTGGTATCAATGCACGCTTAATCTTGTGATGACGTGTCATATCTGGAAATTTGCTTCAGTTCCAATTCCTGTCTACCATCGCTCCGGTGCTGAAGAATTCCACCATACTTCTTCTGACTACGCAAGATAATACTGAAGTGTTAGTGATTACGCAAAACATTGTTAAAGTACCGTGTTAAAAGTATCACCTTTACGCATTTGTGCGCAATCCATATTTAGTCTCGCTTATTGATATCGATATGTTGGGTCTGGGTTACTTTCTGGTATAATCCAATCGCCTACATAGCTCGCGGGTTCATTTAGACACACAAGGCCCTACACATAAATATAAACAAGGTGAAGATACCATCTCATAGAAGTAATAATAATAATAATAATAATAATAGTCCTATAATAATATATTTTAATAAAGTGGGTCTTATTATTATTCTTGTTTTCAAAGATTAGGAGCAATAATGCTGAAAACTGCTCCCTCCTGGGTTGTAAGGCTGCATCACGCCACAATATATACTATGGAAGAGACAGCGTACCAAATCCAATCTAACTATGACTGCAGTAAGTATTGTGAAGTGAAGATATGTCTACGCAACTGTATAAGGAAAGTCATAAGACACAGGATTGACAAGGTGTGGTACATTAATCAACTTGACTGTTCACAATCTATCCATGATTACCCCAAACACCTAGTAAAATATAAGAACATTTTAACAGGAAGTGACCGAATTAAGTAAACCTGGTAAATGCAAACTAAGGATTAAAATTACACCATTTTATGACAAAAATGGTTAAACATTTAATAGGACATTGAATACAGTACTGTAGTATACTCAGAGATATCTGGCATCAAAGTTTTCTCGCAATCACGGAAGGTACAGGTACGTATGTTGCATACATAATCATTCCTCATCCTATAGTCTTATATACTACGCGAGCTACCAGTGAAGTAACGAAAAATTGATAAGTGAAATATAAATTCAAATGGCAATTTCGTAATTTGGACGATCACTTAATAGGCCGTAGATTAGTTTAGTAAAGATGGGATCGGGTTTTAGGACCCTAACACGACAAACTTTTGCTTCATTGTACTACCCATCTTTACTTATGGAATGAATGAAATTAAATACATTATTCGGTGATATATGGAACGTGATGGTGTCCTGGTTCGAATCACATTAAGCATTCATGCTCATGACTCATACCGCCATTTATTCTGGCTGGGTCCAAGGTCGCAAGGAGTGACTAAAATCATCCCTTTGGCCCTATATTAATATACATGCTCGGAATCATGAAAAGTACATGTATATGCCCCATTAGATCACCACGGTCACTTATTTTAAACTCATGTGATTTGAAAAACCATACTATTCTTTCCGTAACTTGAGGTGAAATGAAAGGAGATATGAAATGAATGAAATGGAGATGATATGACATGATGGAGGAGGGAACAGAAGTAGAGAGTATTGGTGGGATAAAATTCTGGAAACGGGACCATCCCGAGAAAGCCCCTAAAAAAACAATGCTACTATCAACAAACTTTTATGGTTTACTATTTCATTTTAAAATGGTATAGTACTGAAAAAATAGCCAGTTTTTAATTCAGTAACTTCAAACTTTGGCGACCTCTTGTTAGCATATTTGATCAATTGAACCGAGTGACTTGGAACAAAAATATCTGGATTATACTTTTTGGATCTCTTAGTGACTGCAAAGTCTTGATCATATGCATTTAAACTATCACCAGGAAAAAATGGTGATAATTCCTAATGTCTGAAACATTTGAAGAACATGCGTAAGAAGGACGGACATTTTGATATTGCTATTGTGCCCCTCACAGCTGCCATAGAATAATATTACATTTTTTACCTCAGGAGAGACATTATGCTTTATACGTTCCAAGAAGCAGTGCTCTATCTCTTGTTAATTTATTGAGTAAATATTTTCACTCCATGCATTCATGTAACCTGTAAATGCCATTGCATTATAGGTTCCTAGATTAAAGGTCACATCTGCTGATTATAATAGTCTACATTGTTACATAGACTTTGCGCGTGAAGAGTTTTATGTTTTTCAAATAAGAAAATCAGAACTCTATTTCTTTAGTCTTGTTTTGTTTCAAAAACACATCTTTATTTTTTTCTTTCTCTTCCCTTCTTGACATTTTTATGGTGAAGGTTCTGGACTTCCTGCACCTGGCACTTTATATGTGTAGAAACAAAAACTTTCTATTGTTGTTTGGAGGCATCACACTTATTACAAGTATCACTTTTGGGAATAAAATGTCATTGCTTTCCTGTCATTTTCACAACGCTTTAGATACATCCTATGTAATTCACTAGGGCTTAAATTTAGTTGTAAATACTTTCTGTTTCTATTTTCTGTTCTACTATAAAGGAAACTTTAAGATGGAAATCCATTTATGAAGTCACACACAAAGTGAACATCATCTGTCCGTGTTTTGTTATGAGATTCATTTATCTTCAACTGACCCACCTCTTCTCTCTTTCTGTTTATGGGTAAAGTCAATTTTATCATCAGAAATGCGAAGGGTGTGCTTGAATGTCTTAAATACTACAATATCTTCAGCATCATCGTAAGTTGGAAATTTGTACACTCCAGAATATGCCCGTTTAAGTGCTCACTACATGTGAAAAAATCCTCATATTCAACCCTACACCAGGAAGGCTGACAAGGTCAGACACAGCACAGTTGTATTGTTTCATAGGGAGTGCACCTGTAGGAGGATCTTTTTCACACCTAGTGAGCGCTTATTAATAGCCCTTTCCTAGATTATTACGCCTGGATACAGGTATTTTAGTATGTGCACTTTTCTTGGCAACAGATGTGATGCAATTTGTAATAAATGCTAACTTCAGCTCCCAGTTCAATTTTTAGTAATCAGAAAAAATTCTTCCTCTTTTCAAATGACACGAGTATGTTACAATTAGCGAACAATTGAGGGGGTCAGTGGAATAAGGGCCCATCCCAACAGCACTAAGTTTGGAGAAAAATTGCATTTTATTAAATTCTACATTGAGTAAAATATATAGAGCACACATTGATAATATTTGGTATATATCTTGTACATAAAATAAGCTTTCTGCCTGCAAATATGTAGACCAGAATGTTGTTTCATTTGTCTAATCAAAGAAAAAGAAAATTGAGAATATAAAAAATACAACATAAATAAACAAATTAAATAACACTTTTTAACTTGAATATTGCATTAATCTATGCATTCTACGTTTGCAGCATTTATATTATCATCATCATCATCATCATCTGATTTAAGGCTACTGTTAAAATATCTGGTGCACAGGTGGTACAAATGTCATGAGATTCATGGTGTCTTCTTTATCATCCTATCATTAGGATATTTTGTTATCAATATTACATCTCGTAATACAGGACACTTTCCTTTCCCTTTTTTAAAGGCTTATTACTTCCTCTAAAGCCAAATCACTGAAAATAGATTTTATGTATATTACATGTCTGTTTTCCACAAAACAAAACTGAGATGCTTTTCTGATGTCTACCTTATGCTTGTCCAACGTCACATATCTCTTTGTGAACATTTAAGTTACCCAAATATTTAAAATCTTCTGCATTTGTCTCAATTACTGTAAATGGTTTTTTTGCTCAACTCTTTCTTATGAGGTGAGCCCACTGTTCAGGTGTAAAAACCACTTGTTTTTTTCTTTTAACTTTTTCAATCACACCAGGGAAGGAAAGTGTGACCTGGTACAAGAAATTTATGTTCAATTTCTTCAAACCAACCACAATCAATCATGTATAGCCAAAGTCCCATTATTGTATAATTCTTGTTTTGAACAACACATGAATCACTATATACATTATAAGTTTATTTTTATTAGCACCTTTTTCAATCAGTGGCACAGCTTTTAATAAACAACTAGTGATTTCGTCCGCACCTCTTGAAGCAACTGATTCTGGCCTTATATATTCCTTTCCACTGTTGCGTAAAATGTTCTGCTTCATTGTATTCTACTGTTGCACATTTATTTTTCTTTTCTTATATTTTATTACACTATTTCCATTTGCACAAGAATCTGCCGCATCAGCCATTCTGCATTTACTGATATTTGCCGGCAATGCTAGTCAGTATTGCAGCGGACTACAGAGTAGCGGACAATATACGGTCACGTGTCAGCAGTTGGGATGGGCCTTTATTCCCCGCGTGCGTGAAGAAGTTACAAATTTTTCTTAGACATCAAGTCTAATTTAACCTCTTTTGAGCAAAGTTAGAATTATGAGCTTCTAAAGACTAACAGAAGATGACCATAGGATACATAATCTGCAAATAACTAAAAATCAACCTTTGGTTGGAATGGGCCCTTATTCCACTGAGCCCCTCAATTACACGGAACAACATTTACTTTAGAACTTACATGTTGCACACCAGCTTGTAACTTAAGCTTTATAATTTTCTTTTTTGTGTGTATTTTCAAACTCTTTCCGCCCTTTCAGAATGCTCAACATTATGTTATTATTTTGAAGTACATTAATTTTTGTTTACAACACACTAACTCTGAGACTTGTGACTTGCATAGCCTACATGAACTGTTGCGGCCGCAATGTTTTCATAGTTACTTATTTACTTTATTTGTGTTTATTTTATCTGTTGGAGTTAAGACTGTAAGGTCTCATCTTCCATTTGACCAGGGTTAAATTATACAAATAATAACAATCATGATATTATCTATAATTTGGTTAATAATACATAATCTACACAATACAGAGTTGGCAAGGAAAGGACATTACTAATAATGTTGATAATAGTAATAATAATAATAATAATAATAATAATAATCTATAATAATAATAACCACCTATAATTTCATTAAGTAATTGGCTTGGGAAAGAAAGAGTAAAATATAAAAGAATAAGAGTTGTCCAAATATGGCTTGCTAAATGTGGCTTCGTATTAAGCGCTATAAAAACTTGTTAGATTTCTTCGTAAGGCTATCCCATCCATCCATAGTAATTCTGCCCGAAGGCAGGTCCTTCACTGCAATCATAGCATTTTCATGCTATGTTTGCAGCTTTACTAGGGAATTGTGTAGGTGTGGTAGCTTCCCGTTGCTTTCCACACCGGTGAAGGATGATGATGATAATGGTAATGGTAAGGATGATAATGATAAGGATGATGGCCATATGATTTCGGGGACCGTTTGGGCGTAAGGCTATAAGAAAATCAATGCATTTTTCTGTGACAAACTAGTATCTACGATCAAGAAGCTATTAAGTCTTCCAAATCACAGTTTTTAATTTGTGTGGGATAGTCATGCCTGACATAAAACGCATCTTTCTTTATATCCCAAATTTATTCACAGAACCATTCGGACTATTATAATTTACTTTGATTCTTTGGGCTTCGTACCCACCTGATAACTATTATATTTTACTATTAATCCAGTACTTATCAGTGTTATTTTCATTATCCATATTATTGTTTGATATTGCTATTTCAAGTATTTTTTATAAAACGATATGCCCTTATACTCTTAACAAATCTTTATTTAATCGTGTTTCATAAATTGGTTGCATTCTTCGTTGTTGAGGAACTTAAAATAGAATCTTCAATAGCTGTGGTTATTGCCTATATTTAAATAGTTCTTCACTACTTGTATGGTAGATGGTGCAATATGTCTATTCGTTAGAGAACAAGCTGTTGTTATTTATTGGCATTTGTATTCTGAATTGTATATTTATATTGCATTTATGGTCAAATAATGTATAATTAATCCTTAAATTATTGTTGGAGGAGGATTTTATTAGTAATTATTCGTCATAGTTTATCATTTCCTCGTTCTTTTAAATAAGTCTATAAAACTGTGACTGAAATTATAATATATCATTTATACTAAAATACACATACAAATGGATTATTAAGATGTAAATAGTCACTTAGTAACTAATAATGAGGGAAATTTTGAAGATGTTTAATTTAAACCCTAGGAACAATAATGACAAAGAAGAATAATAGTAATAATAAAATATAATAAATCCACCGCTGTGGTCTCGGGGTAGCGTGCTGCCTTGTCATGCAGCGGGCCCGGGTTCGATTCCCGGTCGGGACAGTTTTTGTGGGTGAGGTTTTTATCGGGTTTTTTCCTCACCTGTAAGACAAATGTCAGGAAAACTTTAAGGCCCAAACGGTCCCCGAAATCGTATGGCCATCGCAATCATCATCACTCATATTCATCTTAGGTTAAGCTTAGGATTAGGGACTCTCCTGGCACACCATTATCATCATCATCATCATCAGCACCCATCATATCATCCGGGCAACGTAACCCCGCCTTCCAGGCGCCCCAACCTCAGAAGTGGATTACAAGTACGGCATGCCAGGAGAGAAACCAGGAATGTCGAAAGACAAACCTGGGGCATTTGGGAAAAAATATTATAATATATTTAAACTAAAAACAGTAAGTTAAAAGTTTATCTCTTTCTCTCAATCAGTGAAGTTGCAAAAATTAATTAAACTTAGGCTCTACACTGGTAACTCATGATATATTAGGCCTACATTTACAGAACTCTTGTCAATCTATATTCTCTAAATAAATATTAAACTAAAAATATACAAAACTGCGATTATTCCAGGTATAGTCTATTAGACTAAATGGATGCGAAACATGATACCTACATTTAATAGAGGAGAAAAGGTTACCAATTTTTGACAATAAAATGCTTAAGAAAAAAAATTCGACTAAAGAGACATAAAAACAGTTATATGGAGAACACAACATATCAGTGAATTACATGTTATCTATGGAAAAGCACGTGTAATAAAATATATCGCGGATTCCGATGTATAGTATGTTTTGACACGAGAGGGCAATGAAAGAGTGGCTTGAAATCTTGTAGGAAAACCGAAGGGGAAGCATCCAGGAAGTAGGCAAAGCATGAGGTGGGATAATAACATTAATCATGATTTGAGGTAGGTGGGTTATACAGGAAATATCAAATAGTAATAGCTCAGGATAAGGATGTATGAAGTGCTTATATCCACGAAACCGTGAATCTCCAGTTTCGATAATGCCAGTGAGGTAGTTAAATAATTATTTAAGTTAATCTTAATTATGAATTTTATTGATATTTGTAAATCAGTTTTTCTTTTCTGAGTAGTACCTCTTTTCCTTTCGAACAACAGTTTGCATATATTATGCTTAATTTGGAGATGTCATAAAATACTTTATGAAGTTCATTTATTGTCTCTGATACTGGAAAGCTCCAGGCTATTAGTCTTTGTCTTTTACTGCAGAAGATAAGGGTATTGTAATTTACAGAACATTCAACTTGAGCAGGGTTCACTACTATTTGTTAACTGCAAAGTTTGAAAATGTTGACTTTTATCTCTAGTGAAACTAGTAAGAGTTGTGTTTTACTGTTATTCACATTAAAATAGTTTTGATACTTAGTGCAAACTACTGCAGTTATCTTGCTGGATTGACAATATAGTAGTCTATCCAGGTCAATGAATTACAATTACACACTTCTGGGGATCCTAAGGGAAATTTTATTAAAAACTAGCTAATACCCGGCGTGCGCTGCTACTCCTAAATAAATATTAATGTGTTTTTACCAGCCGTGCGCTGTTAAACTTGCCCGAGAATCTGCTTATCCCGATCTTCTTGTCATCAATGAAAGACAAAACTGATTATTGTGAGTTATCCGTAGTAGATAAACATATGCTGTCGCGGATTTTTTGTAGAGTTTTTTTGAGATGTTCAATTCTGTGTACATTACATTGGTGTATTTGTTATGATTTAGACACCGTAAGCCATTTAAGCGTCAAAACAGGGACTTCATTTCAAGTTTTTCACTACAAAGGGTGATTTGAAGGGGTTAAGGGGTTCAATATCACATTTTTGTAGCCTGTGTTCATCCCGGGAATCTCCTGAACATTTTGCAGAAAACCCCATCAAAATCGGATCAACGGTATGGCCGCGCATACAATACAAACAAACAAACTAACAAACAAACAAGCAAACAAACATTGATTTTTATATATTAGATGTCTGGCGATCTGTGTACCTAGAGAAAACTTAGAAAACCCAGTTACAATACGTGGTCTCGGGGCCTCTGCCAAATTTGGCGGCTCTATAATATAGTAGACTGTCATTCATTTATTGATTTCAGATAATTGCAAATTTGACTAATGTAGAATAAATAGCTTAATATGCATTTAATAATGGACTCTAGGTTACAAAATATTTCTAATGTTATCGATCCTTCTAATACGATATCCTCTGACTTACGATGGTAGGGTCTACTGGATGCTTTGTCGTTGAGTGACGTGATTTTAGAAGCACTTTTTTTCAGGAATTAACATACAGTCTACTACATGGTTAACATGACTGTATACCTTAGGTTATTTCAGATCAATAGGTTAACTACCGTCACTTTATTATTATGGAATTGACGTTAAGTTTCGGATCCTCAGCAACAGTGTAGTTGGAAGTTAGAAAATATTAACATTGTGTGTCATTCTCTTTGTCATTGTTTATACACTTTTTCAGGTTATCCTTTCTTCACTTTCAACTCAAATATTTAACAATATTCTACAACAGCATTTCGTCTGTTTTTAATTCCAATTTCGTATTAAATAATATTTACAAGAATTAACGTTTTTTTTGGAAATATATTGCATTCCACATTTTTTATTTAAAATTAGTCTAATGTCCGTATTGTTGATTTTGTACACTAACTAATGCTGGGGTGTGCGCAGCTACGCCTAAATGAATTAAAGATGTTTTTGTGTTTAATTGAACAAGTAAAAAGAAAAATAATTATAAAGTAATATCGTAATAACTTTTAGATACCTGTGCTGATTACCTGGCGCTGCCTGGGAATCTACTTATCCTGATCTTCTTGACATCAATGAGCTGAAATATAAATATGGTTATGACCTATTATCCGTAAAAGATAGACATATGCTGTCGCGGATTTTTTTTGTAGAATTTTTTATATATTCAATTCTGTGTACATTAATTTGGTGTATTTGATATGGTTTAGGCAGCGTAAACCATTTAAGCGTCCAAAGAGCTATGCCTTTTTTTTTACCTTCGGCCCTATAGTATGTATGGTAATATCTCATATGCATTGTAATATCTCATTGTACCACAGAAATAGTATCTAACTTATGATAAAAATCGCATTCAAATCTGTCAAGTATTTTTTTGAGTCCATGAAGGACAAACAAACAGACCCACACTCATATTTATATGTACTGTATTTTACGTTGAACACCCTTGAAGGGCGAGGCTGAACGAGAATACCGCTTTTGCAATTTACCGCAACATGTCGAAGTGTGCAGAACGACCGACTGTACAACATTTTTATGCATGTTTTGAAGTAAACAAATCTTTATACAAGCAACTTAACTGTGACGTGTTTTATATTACATAAAGACGCTATTCTAAAACCGAATGCACAAACTACATTAGTCAGGCGGTGTGATGTTTCCTTTGTTCATAAGCCGTTATAACGAACAGTAACGTTTTCGTGTATACCGTGCATCATAAGAGTGTTCTCCATTTTCACAGTTTGTGTCACGCTAAATATCAAGCCACGGAAGTACATTCCTCTCACCACTTCTTTTGATGTTAACGAGAATTTCCCTAAAAATGTGACTACATTTTTTTTATTGTTATAACATAAATTTTAACTAGACTACGCCTACGATTTTGTATTATGGTAGCTGACAACTTTCACAATTAATATTATTTTTGTGTAAGGAGAGAATGCACCGATAAAGTGTAAATTACTATTGTAAATATAAAATAAAACAGTGTAAAAGCCTTATAAAACCAATAGATACATACTCTGCCGAAACAGGGATTTTAAACCAATGTTATGAGAATGTTCTAAGAATATTTGAAAGGAAAATTATAAGAATAATATAAGGCCATATCTACGATAACAGCATATGGAGAATAAGGACAGACTCTGAAATAAAGAGTATTATAGGGAAAAGATATAATAGATATATTAAGTCTCTCAGATGTGGTTGGCTTATCTTATTTTTCGCTTGGAATGTGGAGAATACCGAAAATAGTTTTAAACATGAGATTATTGGACTTCGTTGAGAGGAACACCCCGGAAAAGATGGACTCTGGACGTAGAAAAATATATTAAAAATATACGTAATTATTAACAGATGGCGAGAAATAACACAGGATCAATATTACTCGAGGAAGGCAGTAAAAAACTTAAGGCCCACAAAAGGCTCTAGCACTAAATATAATCATGAAGTAGGTCATGATGTGCTATGAAGATATGTAATATAATTACTCACATTTTAAATACGAATTTCGTGTGGTAAATGTAAACAAACTATGCCATAATATTTGGATAGTAAATGTATTGTTTTGTGAGAAAGAAATACAGAAAATTATTGGTGCTTTGCTTTATAGTGCTCACCTGTATGTGACGATTTTTATACATTATACACGGGATATAAAATGGCACAAATTTTTCGTTTGGAAATTTTTGTAGTCATGATCCCTTTTAGCACAAATTAAATTGATAGAAAACGAAACGGAATAAAAATGTGTATTGATAATGTGCGAGGGAACGGAAAATACAATTATAGCGGCGTATTATATGATAACTTATTTTAATTGTTTACCTTGTCAAACTATTTTTATACACTCTAAATAACAAATCAAATTTCATCTTCCAAAAATCGACATTCAAATAATCACCGCATTTCATTTAAAAACAAGTTGTTTAACGGAAAAGTTGTTTAATCTAATCCTGTGTGTACTGTCCGAATATATAAAATTATTCATCAATTAATATCTGTATAGCCCTATTGCTTGAGTAAATTGTACATTTTTACCCATTGACGATGATGCATTTTATCTAATGTGTCTAAAAATCATATCTGCGTGCTTATATTGCATTCTGTACAAATGTATACAGTATAGCAATTATAAAGTAGTATGTTTCAATATTTTTATACCACTTTTCCACTGCAACTAAATTCTTAACAATTAATTAATTTCTCTCAGTCTCAATAGAGTTCTAAAGAAACGTTAAATAATTGAATAATACTAACTTCAAAAAACTTGTTTTTATATTATACTAGCTAATACCCGGCGTGCGCTGCTACTCGCAAATAAATGCTAATATGTTTCAACCACCAGCCGTGCACTGTTCGGGAATCTGCTTATCCCGATATTCTTGTCATCAGTGAAAGACAAAAATGGTTATTGTGAGTTATCCGTAGAAAATAAACATATGCTGTCGCGGGCTTTTTGTAGACCTTTTTGAGATGTTCAATTCTGTGTACATTAATTTGGTGTATTTGTTATGGTTTATGCAGCGTAAGCCATGTAATCGTCAAAGTAGGGAATTTATTTCAAGTTTTTCAGTACAAAGGATGATTTTTAGGGGTGGAAAGGTTGAATATTACAACTCCCTTATAGACTATGTTCATCCCTGGAATCTCCTAAACATTTTTCAAAAGCATCGATGAAAAACAGAAAATAGTTATTGTGAGTTATCCGTAAAATATAAACATATGCTGTCGCGGACTTTTTTGTAGAGTTTTGTGAGATGTTCAATTCTGTGTACATTCATTTGGTGTATTTGTTATGGTTTAGGCAGCGTAAGCCATTTAAGCGTCAGAATAGGGACTTTATTTCACGTTTTTCACTACAAAGGGTGATTTTTAGGCTGAAGGGTTTGACTATTACAACTCACTTATAGCCTATGTTCATGCCGGGAATCTCCTGAACATTTTGCAAAAAAAAATAATCAAAATCGGATCACGGTATGGCCGCGCATAGAATACGAACAAACAAACAAACCAACAAACATACAAACAAACAAACATTGATTTTTATATATAAGATTATTTCATTTCAATTTTTATTAAGATTTAGAAAGATCAGGAGGTCGCCATACACGAAAAAAAAATCAATATAACACCAGTGCCAATATCGTAAGGCGATTCTTATATTGAATTGTTGACATACAAATATGTTTCCAATCCGAGAAATCACTTTCAATGCTGGAATAATAATAATAATAATAATAATAATAATAATAATAATAATAATAATAATAATAATAATAATAGCTTTATTTTACCTGGCAGAGTGAATGTTTCATGAAAATCCTAAACATTGTTCATTGAGAAATGTGAAATCCAAATGACTTAGAAGGACTCTCAACTTTTTATTTTAAATTTGCTTACCCTATCATTTTCCTGGTATACTCTAATTTCCCACTGTTATTTGCCCTTTTTAAATTGGTTAAAGTTTTTGAGACACATGGACACACAAAATGACAATCGCGAACATCAAATCCTAATTGAATACTAACAATTTTCTAAAGAGATAAATCCGCATGTCAAAGGTCGGAATCGACCCAGGACATATTTATCTGCAGCTAGGAGCACCGACAAAAAAAAACGAGTCAAGTTAAACTTGAAGCCATGATTTAATTAAACATTGTGTGTGAGTTCATTGTGATGAATGGTAAACGTAACAAAAAAAACATTCAACATGTGATTCTACTTGCATGGCATTATTCTTTTTGTGTTAATTGAAAATACATGGTGTCGCATTCAAACCTCCCATATTTTAATTAATCATAACTAACAAAGTATGCGGAATTATGACTTTAGGCCGGTATTAAACGCAAGAGAAGCTCAAAGAATTTTCATTGCCACACACTAAAACACCTCTATATGTGCACCATCCTGCTCTAATGTCTTCAATATTTTCTTCTGAAACACGTGTACGTGTACCTTAAGGTTCTTTTTTAACGCTTCCAATCGCCAGAAACTTCTCAAGCCATGCCTTAATGGTCTTCTCATCAGATACGTTTCCTCCATATTCGCTCCGGTAATTTCTTTGCACTGTAATTATTGACTTCGTCTCTGTATACCAGAAAAGTTTGTGCTCGTTGCTGAGGAGTCGCCATTTTGTTTATGTCATTAATGTACGACATGCAACAGCTGAATTATCTGCAGCAATGAAAACAAAAATTCTTGCAGTTTCTCTTCCTTTTAATACCAACCTCATTTCATAATTCCGTATACTTTGAGAGTTATGATTAATTAAAATGTGCGAGGTTTGAATGGGACACGGTGTGCATTTAGATATAAATGTACGGTATGTCTATTCAATGCCCCAGGTTGTCATGTTGGCATTTGTGGTGTTCTCTCCTGGCATTAACGTACTTGTACCTCACTTCTGGATTTGTTTCGTTACAATGCATACCATAAAATTTAATCAACTATTAAATTGATAATATGTCCTATACGATACATTAATTTGATTCATTTAATCATTTTAATAAATTCCTCTAATATGAATATGTATATATTTTTCAAACTGGTGTCGAATTACATAACATATGTAAATATGCAATTTTCAGTTATTAATTATTTATATTTACTGCAATCCGACACTTTCAACTAACTGGCATCAGAAATTGCGATTTCAAATTAACAAAAGAAGTATATAATCCGTAAACTAGCAAAGAGTGGACATAAATTCGATGCTGAAACGAATAGATAGAATCGATTTATTTAGCCTGATGAAGTTAAGGCCATGTGGCCTTCTCTTCCACTCACCAGGACAAACATATGTTACATATGAATACAAAAAAATTACAATAATAGTCATATTAAACAGGACAAACATAGGTCTATGTTACATATGAATACAAAAAAATACAATAATAGTCATATTAAACAGGACAAACATATGTTACATATGAATACAAAAAAAATACAATAATAGTCATATTGAACAATTAATTATCTGTCAAATTGAATAATAATGAAAATAATGTCTAATAATACAATGAAACTAAATACAATTAAAATTAAATTAATGATACAATGAATACAAAAAAGGAATAACAGCTCGAATCTACTATATATAAAAAGAAAAGAAAAAAATACAAAGAAAGTAATAAACTACAATTAATTAATCTATGCTTTTTATACAAGGCATTAGGTAAATATATTAACAAATCCTAAGTCTATTTTTATTAAGTAATGCAAAAACACATTATTAATTCTTAGAAAGTAATATTAGTGAGTTGTTTCTGTTATTCACTACCTACGTACTATAACTTTTTTTTTGCCATAATTCGACGCAAATCGGCTTAATATTCGTTGACGCTCAAGTTAGTGGGAAACATGTCGTGGTGCATCCTAAAAAAATGCTAAATGCTTTGTGCTCATCTATCATGTTCAGGAAAGGTGTGAATGTTATATAATAACATGAGGTAACATGAACTTTGTTTACTGGTGTGTATTAGCATATCAGCTCGGTGTCAGAGTTCCCACTTTGATCTCGATAATTATTGTTTTCATGCATCAGGTCTTTTTTTAATAAAATTCACTATTGTCCAATCCGAACTTCTGCATTGAACTTTCCAATGCATTTTTAAATATAAAAACATTTTTCGCATATAAGTTCACTTTTTAAATTTATACGTCACGGCTATTTTAAAAAAAGTATACAAACGAATCACTTTATTAGTCATGTTCCCTTCAGAATTGTATAACACAGAGAGGAAATAACTAAAAAGTGTCATTCCAGGGTATCTAATTATAGAGAATTATGTAGCACATGAGCGGCACTTCTGTGTCGTATATTGTTTGTTCTAAGAAGGTTATAATAATAATAATAATAATAATAATAATAATAATAATAATAATAATAATAATAACAATAACACACAAGAACAAATTTGAACTTTTTATCGCTCGCAGAAATTAAAATAGGTGATTTTAGTTAATTGGCATGCGCTGATTTCGAATTTGAAGTTCATTATTCTCTATCACCAACAATTTTTTGCGAGGACGTGTTGAATTTTTTTTGTTATATTTCGCATATTATCACTTATTTGCACTTAGTTTCAATTTTTTTGCAATAATATTGCTAGAAGCAATTGATCTATCTAAAATCAAATCATTATAAGATCTGAAAGTTAAATTTTTTTTTCTAAGAAGGATAAATAAGAAGTTATGTTACAACACATGCTTAAATTGTAGCAAAAATCTCGCCTTTCAAAACTTCAACCTGGTTGACTTATGCCGATAAGATGGCTCCGAAACGTCTGTGATAAGTTGCCAGCAGTAATTAGCAAGCATGTTGGTCACTGATTTTCCTTTGTAATGCCTTTCCATTTCTAAAATGTCTTGGTGGAAATTTTCACCATGTTCATCACTGGTGTCACCCAAGTTCGGTGGAAAAAATCCAAGTGTGAATGCAGAAAGTGTATCTTAAGGGACATATTGCATCCCATTAATTTGTAAGCCCTAAACAAGTCTTCCACTAAGTCTCTGTAGTTTTCTGCTCTATAGTTTCCCAGAAAATTCACGCATACTGACTTGAAGGCACTTTTCTCAACTGGAGTGAGAGTCCTCTCGAATACAGCATTATGAAGGAGATTGCATATTTGAGGACCTATAAAAATGCCTTCTTTTAGTTTAGCCTCACTCAACCTTTGAAATATCGCCCTTAAATATTGGAAAGCCCTGCCTGATTTGTCTATTGTCTTCACGAAGTTCTTCATCAACCCCAGTTTTATATGTAATGGTGGCAGAAATATTTTAGTTGCATTAAAAAGCGGTCGGTTTTAAGCTTTTTTGTCCTACTACTGAAGTTTCTCTTGATGGCGACTCCCTAATTTCATAATTATGCTTATCGTGACTATCGCACTCACACAAGAAACAGCAAAATTTTGTGAATCCTGGCTGCGTCCCTCTCATCATGCTTATTACTTTTAGATCTGCACAAATCTGCCAACCATGTTCTGCATAATTCAAAGCCTCAAAAATGTTTCTCACACTGTCATATGTTTCCTTCATAGTAATGGAGTAGGCAACTAGCACAGATGGATATACATTCCCGTAATGCAAAAGAACAGCCTTTAAACTCAATTTCGACGAGTGTATAAAGAGACGCCATTCTTGAGGATTATGTTCTCTTCCCAATTCAACCATTATCCCATTAATATCATTGCAATAAACCAACTGTCCTTTTTCTGTAAAGAGTGGCGACAGATTTAACTCCCGTCTTCTGTAAGTGATGTTTGTGCCTGGTTGTAATAGGTTCCATTCCTGAAGTCGAGATGATAAAATCTCTGCCAATTGTTTATTTAGTTTCAAGTCTCTTACAAGATCATTTAATTCAACTTGTGATATCAAATGTGCTTCTCGAGATACATTGAAGTCAGGATCACATAGGGATGGTCCATCATCAGTAGAGGAACTAGAGCCAGGATATGTATTTTCTTCCTCCAGAGTCCATTTTTTCAGGAGGGTTTCGAATTGGCAGAGAATCACTATGTTTAACAGGTCGCATGGCTGACTGCACATTTGGATACTGAAGAGAATGCTTATTTTTTTAGTTGAAACCACATATGTTGACCATACAGAAATAACAGTCAGTGATGTGGTCCGTAGGTTCCCTCCACAACATTGGAATGGCAAATGGCATGCAAGAATGCGAACATTTTAACCTCCCTATTAAAATCCTTTGGCAGTTTGTACAGGAAGAATTGGGGGCCCAATATTTATCAGTATATCCAAATTTACTATAGTTCCCGAAATATAAACTGTACGTCATTATAACTAGTGTAGTGATAGTTTTGCGCTGCGATTTTGTACAATACTCTCCACAGAATAAATTAGGAGAATGCATACAGCGGCGAGACATGCAAAATTATAGAAACACTGAAACTTACGAAGGCCTATTATAATATATTACAGTAGATTGTTTTGATTAAATTTCTTTATAATGACACACAATAATGCATATATCGACACTTCACAATCGCAATGGTATAATGTAAGGCGAACTATACAGAACGAGGTATTACAAGCCACTACTTCATGTATTTGACAATGGCAATCAGGACATTTTGTATACCTGAGTATTCATGAGGGTTTAACGATCCCTAAGAGTAATAAAACCGCGCAAAAGAAAAAGAAGGATGACTAGTTTGAGAGACAACAGCGCCTGCGGCTCTCACGGAAACGATCACTTCTGCTAAAGTTTGTCGTCGAAATATCTGACTCCAGTTAGGTGATTGGAAAAAACTAATATCATTTTCGTCTTTTGCGAGTCCGAAAACATAGTCATTGATATATTTCGAGCCTGCGAGTAATTCTTTGTTGTTATGTGTAATCTTCTTGTATCTTGTAAACCCATGTTTCCCTTAACAGAGATGTAGACGCTCTTCCCCTATAGGGAAGAATTTGAATCATACTAATTTAGTTACACTTGCTTTCTTATAGATGTCATTTGAGTGTCCGTGGTCAGCGTTCCGCCTCATACTGACATCTAGGAAACTAAAGTAGTACTGGGACGGGAAAATTCCGTAAATTTTGCTTAGAGGCCTTTTCATTCAGGCTTAAGGATCTTTTACGAGCCTGAAAATCTTCAGACTCGGGACCCACGGCTTAAAGTCCCTCCCGGAGGACTTGCTCCTTGGATTTTTTCCATCCTAAAAAATCCATCGACCCCGGCCGGATTTAAACCCGAGACCCTCGGGACCAGAGGCAAGGAGCATAACCACTAGTCCACCGCGGCCGTTAATAATAATAATAATAATAATAATAATAATAATAATAATAATAATAATAATAATAATAATAATAATAATATAATAATAATGATAATAATAATAATAATAATGATAATAATAATAATAATAATGATAATAATGATAATAATGATAATAATGATAATAATGATAACGATAATAATATCCTCAACTCATGTGCAACCCTTGGTAGAGTCGAGAGTTTAATAAATGTAGACTCTCATCGAATATTCTTTACCAAAATGCATCGTTCCATAAACAATCGCCAAAACCCACTTGTTCGATATTTGGATTCATAATAGAGTGGCTTACTATACATCGAAACATTTTTACTTGGTTACTCCCACCAAACTTATTCTACTTCCTTCACAGTAGCCTCTGTCCGCTCCTGGAATTTCCTTCCTCAAGATATCAGGAGTTGCCGCACACTTGGCACTTTTAAGGTCACGCTTGTACAGATACCTGTTTTCAAATAATTATTTTTTCTCTATTCATTTAATTGTATACAATGTCATTAACAATTTTATCTCGTTTTTTATGTATCTTGTAAATATTATATTTCAATCGTTAAATCTAGAGTAAATCAAAATACATTATAAATAATAATTGTATTGTATTTTTAAAATGTAATCGTTTACGTTTTTTTTTGTAATTTAGATGTAAGGCTATGTTTTTTGTACTTCTTAAAACCTGGTTGAGTGGCAGGACATTGCCCGGTGGTGTAATGGATAGCACGCTGGGGTACCAACCCAAAGGTCCGGGTTCAAATCCCGTCCAGGTATTTATTTTTCTTATGTCATATTAAGCTTGCATTGTTCAATGTCAAAAAAAAAATTATAACATTGATAAAGCGTCACTGCTACAAAGTAAAAATATTCTCTTTAATTTGCTTACTTGTTATAGTAACTAGCTACCAGTTGGCAGTGAAGACCGAGTTCTCGCTACATCTCGTAATAATGGAGAATGCATATATATATATATATATATATATATATATATAATATATATATATAATACGTAGGTATCATTGCAGCCAATGGCCATGTAGAAAGAACTGTTTTCATGTCTTACAAAAGTCTGTTATCGATGTTCCTATGTTTTTACACTGTAATAGGTAATATCGGTCGCAGTGCGACCCACATAGTTTGCACTTGCACTTTTCTTCTGGGTTATGGTGCTTCACTGTTGTGCATATCCTGTGGTGGAAACCATGGACCGCGACTCTCGTCACGGTGTGTCTGAGGTCGTATCTGGCTGCTGTCCATGTTTTAAGTCATTGTTGTCAGAATTATAAAACTTTCTGTTATAATATATATAAGAAAGATAAATGTTTACATTGAATTTGCCTGGTGGTGTAATGGATAGCACGCTGGGGTACCAACCAAGAGATCCGGGTTCAAATCCCGTACAGGCATTTATTTTTCTTATCATGTCACATATCCTACGATCCGACGTGAAAAATCTCTCCTGTAGCAACTACAATATAAGCTTTCTGTTTCTTTATAGCATAGCCTACTTCACATTGCGAATTTTTGCGAATCATTTCATAGACGTTATAATTTGAAACAAATATTAATAATAAATAGAACTTCCTAAAACATTTTTGATGGAATCACTACTGAGATTCTCCTTTTTTTCGATTATTAATTTAACTGCGTCCATTAAATGAATTGACTGAAAGATTAATTTCCCAGTTGTATTGAGCTACTAACTAGGGGTAGGGATTTAACGAAGATTAGTGTCACTAAAGCGTGAGATTCCCGACAGAGAAATGTCTGCGCGTTGATTACCTATCATGACGTAACGGAACGTCGCACTTGTGACTGATGTGACAGAGATACGAGAGAGTACAGTTATCTCTGATCCCAACAGTAATCATTATTAAACTTAGGATTTTTAGGTGAAATTTTCATGATAAAAAACAGAGGATAAAAGTGATAAAATAAGCCAAAAAGTACAAAATTGTTCTTTCTTTTATAGCACGTAAGACTGTAATTTATTAAACATTTAAAGTGAACAAAATTAAATGTAAATATTTATAAAGAAACCCGGCCGGAGTCGATCGATTTTTTTAGGATGGTAAAATCAGAGGAGCAAGTCCTCTGGGAGTGACGTTAAGACGTGGGTCCCGAGTCTGCAGATTTTCAGGCTCGTAAAAGAATCGCAGTATGAATGAAAAGGTCTGTAAGCAAAATTTATCGACATCATCTTAGTAATACCTTAGTTGCCTGCTAGATGTATCATTAAGTCGGTGTATTGACAGTGCAGCATTCATGATATCTATGGGCAAATAAGCGTATCTAAATTAACTTGGTCTAGAAACTCCTAACAAAGGAGAGGCAGAGGCTCAATATTGGGCTGTTGCATTATTCTAGACATTTGTAAAGAAAATTAGATTTAAGTCCACCGCTGTGGTTTAATAATAACGTTATTTCTTCAGACCCAGTGGGCCCTGATGTGATCACCGATCGCGATAAGTTTACTCACAGATTTTTCGAATTTTCCTGATTTATAAGACAAATTTTAAGAAATGTTCAGATTCAAATAGTCCCCGAACTCCTTTTGAACTTCACAATCACCCATATATATATATATATATATATATATATATATATATATATATATTTAATCAATTGAGCTGGTGTTTACTTGATGAAAATCCATATATATTAATTAAATAAAAATAAAAATCTAAGTTTTGTTTTATTTAATATATATATATATATATATATATATATATATACGGTATATATATTTGCCTTGATTGGTATTAGTAAATGGTCCATCTTGTCTCAAATATTCCTGTTCTGTGAGAGATAGCCCTGCAATTGAGCTGATCACTCATCTAGCAAGGCCCACCATGTCCTTGTTTGGTCAAAATGTGTGTGTGCGATCAATAGTCTAACAATTTCTTCCAAGAAATCTTGTAAAGTCTGGTGGCGTGGTGCATGTAAAAGTACCTAAAAAGGGAGAGATTAAAGTAAGGTAAAGAAATAAAGTTTTTTAGAACAAGAATAAATACTGACGAAGTACAATGTATTGTAAGATACGGTCTTGTTTTTGTGTATTATCCGATATTGATTACTGAATTACATAGTGTGTCAATGATAACTTCTTGTACGTCTGAGACAGAGCCACCTTAGTCATGGCAAACACTAAACTTTTTACGCAGCTAGCAATTTTGATTCACAAATTGAAGCAAACTGAGAAAAAGTCGGTTAATTTGTATTCCTTAGTATGTGAACTTCAATCGGAATAAAAGCATTACTGATTGTGAACAATTATAATTTGTAATTCACTGCTACTGATTTCATTTAAATTATAAAAAGAAGGCATGTTGTACTTGCATTTTGTTAAGTCCTGCGATCACTGAAAGAGGACAGATTTTCTAACCACATTTTGACAGCAAACAGATGAGAAATAAATTTAATATTGAAAAAATCATCATTATCAGCATAAAAAATTACACCTTAAGGTCTGTTCTGATCTCATGCTAGAATTTCTGTCCATCTTTTACTGGGTTTCCGCATATTTATCCGCCCTAGTGGTTTGAAATGAATAATATATTTCGGAGTTCTATTGTTATCCATTATATTGATGTGGTCCATGCAATTCTGTCTAATAGTTTGGATATGTTTAGTTCAATTCGTATATTTTCATTTCGTTTTCGATCTGTTATTATATAGCCAGCCACATTCCTGAGAAATCTCATTTCTAACGTTTCTATTATTTTTCCTGGTTTTAGTTACTTCGTAGGTCTAATTACACTGGTCAACATGATGTTTGTCTCATGAGTACCAAATGTTGTACTTAATGCTGTTTTTATCGTGTTTTCAAATATGTATTCGGAATTTCTCATTCACCCACAGTTTTTTTATTTCAATTTCAATTAACGGATTTAAATAATTATTTTTTAATGAACGTCGTTTTTCGGTCATTTGTCCATTGTAAAATAAAACGGGGAACACTTTTATCAGGAGATTTTAGCTATGGAAAAGATATATTAAGGCAAATGGAATTCTAATATGCTGGCCGATTATTGTTGGACCAACAAGATCACAGGCAAAATATAGGTTAAAATCGTAATTTCTTACTTTCTAGGTGAGTCCGAATGTTCGAATATTGTGTAGTTATGAATGTAGAAAATATTAAAGTGTTTGAAATTATAAATGCCTCTCTCTCGGAAACCTTGCGTGATGGAGAAAAACCGATATCATATTTGAATTCAGGAGACAAATACTATTAGAATCACATGTTTTTATTTCTGAGACAAAAAAAAAAAAAGTATATTTTTTGTTGCTCAGTGTAATTTATTAGGTCGTTCAGTAAGTAATAGATATAATTTTAATTCTTGGTTTCCTTTAATTGGAAATGAACGAAACTTTATAAAACGTATATTTATACATTCCTTTATAATTTGTGATGTACTTTAGTTTCAAAATAATGGGTACTTATGAATCACGTACAAAGCAGAGAGCTGATTTGAATTTCTTTCTGCGGAGCAGGAGACCACATCAAACATTCACAGATGTGTATAAAATGTCTATAGTGATCAAGCAATGGATAGGAGTACTCCCAGTCGTTGGGTTAGCAGAATTTCAGCTGCAGAACGAGGTATAGCAAGACTATTAGATCCGCCTGGTCTTCAATTACAGCTCTCTGCTTTGTACCTGTTGCATGAGCAGTCGCCATTTTAAAACTAAAGTACATCACTGTCATATGTCGAAAAAAAATAAACTTCGTGACGTTATAAAAAAATGATTGAAGATACGTTCTGTAAAGTTTCGTTAATTTCCAATAAAAGGCAACGAGAACTAAAAGCTTGTGCATTCTTTATTGAAAGTGATGACTATTACAAATATTTATCATAAGTAATGTCACGGCTGATATCCAAATTATCGATAACTTCACGAGTCACGAAGTCAATCGTGAATTTATCTAGAGGATTTGGAAATCAAGAATAGTATTTGTTAGGACCATTTAACGAATAAATGTAAGCAGTTTACTCACAAATCATTATTAAAATATAGTTATTTTAAAATATTTATATATTTAATGTTGATGGCAATGTTTGAAAACAAACGAGAAATGTTAGGTTAGTTTCATTTGTTAATCCACTGCAACTAGATGGTATTTGTCAAATAAGATCGAAATATTGTAAGAATGCAGTCTAATGAAAAAAAAAATTAAACACATCAAACTGTGTATTGTAATCAACTTTATAGCTTATTATTTTTTAGGACACAATTCTGTAAAATCATTATTTAAAAACATAATTATGAACATACAATTATCAAATGTGTAGTTCGTATGAATCAATTCATTATTTGCTGTATTCGACGTATTTGTTCGAGAGTCAGTCACTGCAAAATAGTGCTCTGACCTGTTCAGAATATTAAAAAAGGAGGAGCTTTCTTTAATATGATAAACAGAAGTAGATAAATACCAAGATGAAACACGACTGTGATTAGTTTTAGAACAAAATTCATTGAAACGTGATTGGTCATTGACTCCCATTTTGGGCATGAGTTAAATAGTTACTATAATGTTTTCCAATTGAATACTTTTTTGTTCGATTACCGGCTTAATACACTAAAATAACAAATAATTCACACATATTTTATTTTTCTTCACATTTACTTAAATTTCGAGGCATGAATTGAATAATAACATACGTTCATTTTCCTGCATAAAAAATTATCTCGAAGCAGATTTACTATATATCAATCGCTGCGAGACTCGGTGAAACACCACCAATCGCCAAGTAGTATCTTTTCCTCTTCGTGTTTAAGCTAAGATACGAAGAGATCTAGTCGACCCTGGACCTTGGTATTTATACATGATATTTTTAAAGTGTAAAGATAATCAATACATAGAGGACACAAAATCACCATTTTGCATCCCTCTCCTAGATGTTATTATTTACGGAAACTAAAAGCCGTTAAGTATCCCCTTTTCATATCACGATATTGGGCATTGTAATGTAAATTAAGTTACGGTATTCACTACAAAAATATTATATAAGTAACAAACAGATATCAGAAAAGGGGAGAAGGAAAGGAGGATTATGGATAAAATGGGCCAAAGGAGATAAAGGTTACAAAACGGGGAAAAAAAGACGATGTGAAGTTTTCTCCATTCTAAATTTCAGGTCCCTTGCCTCTAGTCCCGAGGGTCGCTGGTTCAAACCCGGACGGGACGGGCTCTATGGAGTTTTTTTAGAATGGAAAAATCCAAGGAGCAAATCCTCAGGGACGGACTTTAAGTTTGAAGATTTTTATGTTCTTAAAATATCCAACGGGGCAGGCAAAGAACAACTTGGAGAGGAGAGATCCATAGATTGATGAACGACCGAGGTCTGGAGGAGGATGAATGGCGTGATCGGCAAGAATGGCGAATGGGAATACAGGGTAACCGCTGAAAAGTGGAGAGTCCCTCAAAAGTAAAAAAAAGTAAGTAAAATATCCTTAATGCACAAGAAACTGTTATCGATAGGATAACAAAGAGAGCTCTACAATGGTATGGACATGTACAACGGATGCAGGAAGACCAGTGGCCTAAAAAGTTGTTGGATTGGATGGTACCAGGCAGAAGGAGAAGGGGAAGAAGTAGAAGAGCATGGTATGATTGAATATATGATGCCATGATGAAGAGGGGTATGGAAGATGGACAATGGGAAGATAGGAATCTCTGGAAAGCAGGAATCAAAGGCAACCTGCTGTAAAGTGAAAAGCCTGTATTAAGTATTAAGTAAGTAAAATATCCTTATGCCTGAATTAAAGACCTCTAAGGAAATTGACACACCTCATCATCCTAGTAATGCCTTAGTTGCCTGCTAGATTTCTCATTTCGTTGGTATGTTGACCGCATACAATTTGAAATCTATGGGCAAATAATTGTAACTAAACAAAAGAGAGGCTAAGGTTCAGGATTGGGCTATACTATTGTGGGCCTATACTCCGTACGTATACTAAATTTCAAAGGAACATTTTACTCATTGGTTTCTTTCACTCAGCGCTAATTGTGTTACAAAGAAAAAGTGTGTACCTAAAACTCCAAAGCGTACTCGTTATCAGTATAAATTCTATAACTGTTATATACGCTCGTACATTACAATTTAAAAAATGACATCCTGACAACGCATTAAGGGAATAAACGAAGTGCAAAAAAATATTCTCAAGTTTAGCAGTGTCTTCGACATTTTTCTATACCCATTCAATTCATGATACTATATTCACTCCATTCGGTCTCACCACTCATTGTGACCTAGTTAGGTTTGGTCTTTCTTTCTTCCTTCTCTCTGTCGTATTATATTCATAAATCTTCTTCCGTAATCTGTCTTCCATCATCCATTTCATACATCCAAACTATTATGTTGTTATTATTATTTCTATTAAGTAGCTTACCTTTGCATTTTCGTCTTTTCTCTTATAAGATTATTTCTAATGTATATTTTTTTTCTATCCTTTAAATATTTAATGATTGTCGCCAGAATCCATTTTTGGCGAATTAAATTTTTCCATTGTTATTGTTCTTAGTTGCCATGTCTCTGAGCCATGAATTATTGTGTTTTTAAACAATTATATTATAAATTTGGTTGTCTTTGTCATATATATATATATATATATCTTTATTCGATAAAATATGATTTAAATGTGATATCACTGTCCTATCTAACTCACTCACTGACACCATCAAACGCGCGCATATAAACTGTGCATACATCCCTAATCTGATGTAATGTTCTACAATCATGTTCTATATTATAATTTACCTCTCTCAAATCATGGTTAATATTTTTCTCCCATCTCATTCTTATCCTATGTACAGTGCGTTTTTTCTCTGGCTTTCCTAAAATAAATGTTGCATGCCCGTCTTTAATTCTCCATTCATGTTTCATTGTCTGTTCATCGAGCTCAACGAAATTGTTCTGTTCTTATGATATCCGGTTTTTCATAAATATCGTCGTAGCAAATTTTTACGCATTTTATCTATTAACCTGTATGTTCTTTTCTATTTGGTCAAAAATGTTCCTAAGCACTTCATTTTCAAATCTTCGTAATCTTTTCTCCTCTCTTAAAGTAAGAGACATAGTTTTGTATACATATAGTAGGCTATAACTGGAAGAATAAATATTTTATGTACTCTTAGGTTAACGTTCTGGTTCGAAGTACGTGCATAATTAATTCATCAAGCAATTTATAATACTAGGGCAACTGAAGAGGATAAAATTATAATTTATTAGGTTGTTTAGCTGCTAAATGAACTGACTATGCTGAAGGAGTAGATGTGGTTATTACACATTCAATTATTCATAGTGTACAATGAACATTTTTAACAATCACGACTTAAGTGTAAAATCTGACTGTGAACCAGTGGCGGCTCCTACATAAACTGCCTGGGGATTCACTATACTAGTTTTAAAATTAGTTTTAAAAATATGTTGACATACCACATAAGCAAATACCACCGGAATGTTCTAAACGTATTGCTCAGAAAGACAAAAGAATATTTGTATACAAATTTTCAATGTTTACACATATTTGTGTATCTAACGTTTTATTTTCCTTATCCACTTGTTTTTATCCATCTACTCCATGTCCTCCAGTATTCTTGTTCTCATTCCATTTCATATTTATTGCGTCCTTGAGTTTCGAGGTCTTCTCTTCTTTCTTCTTACAGGTCGACACCATTTAATAATAATAATAATAATAATAATAATAATAATAATAATAATAATAATAACAATAATAATAATAATTATTATTATTATTATAATTATTATTATTATAATTATTATTATTATTAATTGACAGAAACCTAATAGAAATTATTAAACAAACCTATAAAAACCTATAAAAAAAACAAACCTATAAAGATAACTCCGCTTATGTTAAAATGGGAAATATAATGTCTAATCCTATAAACACCTCAAAGGGATTGAAACAAGGGTGCAGTCTATCACCAATTTTATTTAATATTTATGTAGAATTTATATTAACGAAATGGAAACAAAGCTGCAAAGGTATGGGGATCCCAATAGGCAATAGATTTTTGCTGACATTACAATTTGCCGATGATCAACTGGTTTTAGCGCAAGACAATTTTGATATGGAATTCATGATAAAAAGTTTGAAAAGCACATATGAATCATGGGGTCTCACAGTAAATTTACAAAAAACAGAATATCTGGCAATAAATAGCAATGAAAGAGAAAACTTAGTATTGGAAGATGGAATCCAAATAAAGCAAGTGAAACAAACTAAATATTTGGGAATGATTATGGATAACATCGAAGGTATAGGCAAAGAGAACATAAAACATAGAATTGAATTGAGTAGCAAATAATATCATCATTAAATTCCATATGGTGGGATAAGCATATTTGGAAAGACACAAAAAATATATTGGTAAAACATTGGTGGAATCTGTTGCAATGTACGGAAGTGAGGTATGGACAATCAATAAGTACTACAAGAATAGACTAATAGCTCTAGAAATGGATTATTTACGAAGAAGTGCCAGAAAGTCTAAATTAGAACGTGTCACAAATAAGGAAATTAGAAACAAAATGGAAGCAGAAGAAAGCATAATTGAAAGAATTGAGGAAAAGGAATTAAAGTGGTTAGGACATGTTTTAAGAATGGAAGATGAGCGATGGCCGAAGCAACTATATGAATGGCATCCTAACAGAAAGAAGAAAAGAGGAAGACCAAGGTTAACATGGAAGGAAAACATGAAGAGAGTAATGCAAGCTAGAGGGCTAAGCATCGAAGATGCCCAAGACCGTAGGCTTTGGAGGTTTGGCACGGGAAGACGGCAGCAGCTGTAAAAACCCGAAGATAGATAGATATTATTATTATTATAATTATTATTATTATTATTATTATTATTATTATTATTATTATTATTATTATTATTATTTCTATTGTTATTGTTGTTATAAATTAAAATTGAAAGCAATGCACATTCTACCAATATACATGCTCTCAAAATAACAAATCAGAACATTGAACTTTTGGATTGTCTCGTCCGTTGAAGGCATCCCATGTTCTCGCCTCACTCGAAACCTCTAAACTGATTTCCAAGCGGTTCGTGGAAAAAACGGACCTGAATAGTTTGAAAACTTGTACAAGCGAGATCTCTGCGGCAGAAATTCATTCTTCATCATTATCATCATCAACCATCACGGAGTAAGCCCATGTGGCTTGTTCCTGTCTCATGAATTCTCATTCAAAAAGTGAAATCAATCTCTTTTTCGGTCTACCAACATTCCTGTCTCTTTTGGTTTGTAATTAATTATAATTTTTGGTATGCGTTCATCTTTCTTTCTTCGAAAATGTTCTTTGCAGTTTTTATCTAGATTTTTTTTTATCTAAAAGTTTAAAAATATTTAGCTCATTTATAATATCTTAACTTCTTCTATTATCTATATAGAAGTTTGCAGTTAGCTACACTTCTCAAAAATATAATTTCAGCTTCTTCTACAATCATCTCTTCACTCTTAGTTAATATTCAAAATTCACTACCTTACAACAGTAAGGGATCCGCCACAGCTTTCTAAAATGTTAATTTTGTTTCCTTTCTTGTATTTTTAAATTTTATTTTTTTTTAATTTAAAAAATGCATTTTTATTCAAAATATCTGTATTAAGAACTCGTTGAAAAATAAATTCCAAGGACATTGTTTATCTTTACAACTAGTCATAAATTTTCTTGGAGGTTCAGTGAACGATTGAACATATAGGACGCGCCACTCCTGCTGTGAACTTGACCTACTTTTAAAATTGTGACTTGCATGAATTATATTGGGTTGAAATTCACCACCGGAGTCAATACAATGTAATGTCAACATAGTGAGATATTGATAAGGAAGTCTGTCTCAGACATTGAGATATCGTTTCTCGATCCTTTACAGTGAAAGCACTCAACTACAAGCCGGATTTTACTTAACAGAAAACATTTGAGGATGAAAGTGTTGTAACTCCACCTAGTGTACTCTACAGTAAACTGTTCCTAATAGACAAACGATTTTCTTGGGTTATGTAAGTTATTTTGTTTAACAACGTTCTATAAATAATCAAGTCATTAGCACGTAATTCAGATCTGGTCTATAAGGATCTCCAAAATTTAGTAAGAGACCTCTTTTCGTCAGGGTTGTTCTTCGACGTTTTGTAAATCTACGACATGGGAACCTACGAAAAAACCCATTGTACGAATATTTACGCTCTGAAAAATCCATAAACTCCGGCCAGTTTTGAACCCGGAGCCTAGGAGCCGGAGGTTAATGTGTTACCAGGAAATACATTTGGTATTTAAGAAAGAAATTATTGAGGCACTTTAATTCAATGTTTGTTACAAGAGAAACAAAATGTAATCTATATAAAACTCTGGTAAAACCCATATTAATATATGAGAGTAAAACGTGGAACTTGTCCAAGACTGACAAGTCATGACAGTTAATTTGAAAAAAAATATGGAATGGCGTATAAGGTAGAATTCTGAGCTCTATCAGTTGTATTAGTTTTGTGATGTGATTACCTCAATTAAAGTTCCAAGATTGCGATGGGCAGGGCACATACAATGAATGGCTGAACATGAGATACCCAAAAAGATGATGGAATGTAAATTAGTAGGAAAAAGGACTGTGGAACGACTGAGACTTCATTGGATGGATGGCGTTTTGGGGGATCTGAGGAAGCATAGAATCGAAGTGTGGTGGCTGGTTGCTTGAGATAGAAATGCGAGGAATATGGTTCTGAGGCTCAAATGGGCTGTAGTGCTGCTGCTGTTGATAATAATTTAAGAGTAAACATGAGGTTATGGTTATTTAATAAATATAGCCACAATTCATTGGACCGTAATGTTTTTATGGGTCTCAGTTACGTTGCGTGGAAAAGGATGAATGACGTAATTCATCATTTAGTAGCTAGAGCGAATGATTTCATTATCAAGTGCTCGACATTAGATACCAACCAACCATCATTTAGTAGCTATAGAACCAATAACATACCTCCAGTTACCAGGTGGATGTTTTTGTTGGTGCTCCGCTTATTTAATGATGTATTATGTCTTACAACTCTTTCCACAGAACGTCACAGAAACCCGTAAACACGGTGCGATTCTGAGAATTATTGCCTTAATAATTAACTATGATTTCATAACCGCTGCTTCTTACAATATTTGCTTTCAAAATTTTATATCTTACACTTTTAATTTTAGCAATGATTTCTTTAATATGATCTCTGAACCCGAATATTTTTTTTTTATTCCCCGTATCAGTAGACGATGATCGAGATCATTGTTCAATTATTTATTATAGAACAGTAGTCAATATACAAAGAATGAATAAGGCAGTGTATTATGTAATTTATATTATATTTCCCGCTTAACTAACTCAGCGGTTCATTGACGCGCGGTCATAAGCTTTCCATATACCGCTGCTCCGAGCTATACTTCGCAATAATTCCGTGTATAATATTCACCTTATTTAAATCATAGTTAATTCTATTCTCCCATCTCAAGTTGACCTTTATACTAGGTATTTTCCCTCAGAATCTCCTACTAGAACAATTTTAGTTATCCACCGTTGTGGTTTGGAGTAACGTCATTGCCTGGTATGCAAGGCGGACGGGTTCGATCCTTAGTTGGGACAAATTTCGTGGATGATTTTGTTTTTATTCTGTTTATCCTCAACTTAAATGCGAATGTCAGAAAATATACATCCTAAATGGTCCGCGAAAATCATCTGGCCATCACAAACATTCGTATCATATTTGTCTTATTTAATAAGAGTGAATGACCTGTTTTGTCTTAAACGTTCCTGTTATCCCGAGGTGGTAATGACATTGAGCTAATTACTTATCCAGGGAGACCCTCCATGTCCTTGTGTGGTCCGAAAAGGACGTTTGCGATGAAGAGTTACTAATCCTTTCCTGACGGATCGTGTCCCGGTAAAGCCCACGTGGCATGGCACATGCAAGATTACCTAACAGTTTGAGAGATTAAACTACGGTAAGGTAAAGGAGAGAGAAGAATTTAGGTTTTCTCAACAGTATTAACTAACTTACTAGCACCACTGATCACGGAGGTTCATGGAGTGGAATGTATGAATTCCACAGATATTATTTATTGTTAGTTTGATGTGATTGGAGTTGATGGTAATGGGATTCCTTGAACTTCGAAATATTTTCGCTGTGTTGTTACTATGAGGTTATGACAAGATTCAACCTATTCCTAAACATCAAGGGAAACTAATGCAAACTTTTGATCTTTGATGTCTTCGTTCCATTTAGAAAAACGGATAACAATCCAATATACAGAATGTTAGCTCTCGTATTCGTTATGAGGTGTGTTTGTGTGTTTATAAATGTGTGTCTCTGTATGTTTTCTGTGTGTGATTTTTGTTTTTTTGTAAGTGTGTGTGTATTTAGTTGTTTATGTGTTTGGTTGTGTTATGTGTGTGTATGTCTGTATGTATGGGATTTCGAAATTGATTATATTGGCAAGAATATCTTAAAACAAATAAAAAACTTGCCTTTCTTGAATTCGAATTTCCGACTCCAATTTTTTTTCCAATTTCTGATATATTATTATTTTCCCTTCTTCTTATTCTTTATTTGTAGGGCTTTCATACTGTTTATTTCCCAAATTACTACTTGGAGGAAGAAGTATTGGATGTGCAGCCACTGTATATCCATCTCTTGGCACTTCCTCTTGCTCTTCTCCCGTCCATTGGTGTATCTTTCTTAGATCTCTTCTCAAGTCTGTTGTCTACCATTTTTTTTCTATATGATCTTTCCAATATTTTCGTCTGTAATAAATTTGGTTTTGTCTTGAATTTGACATTTCTCTCAAATTTCATATTGTGCAACCTATCAAATAATGTTTTCACCTGAATAGTTTTAGTTTTTGTTGTATCAGCTCTTCCCGTTCCATTCGAAGAAATATATTTCTGCGTAATTTAATTTTAGAAGAATTAAATTAATGTAAATACTTGTTTCATTTTATATTCTCTCTGTTATAATCGTAAACATGAGCCCATGAACTATATCTCCGTTAATGAAAACAATTTAAAGTATTTTAATGAATGATTCAAATAATTCTTTAATATTATAAAACGGATTTAAAACTTTCTATCGATTAAATCCTTAATTTATGTATCTGTACTTGTTGAGCTTTTTGAACTTTATTTTTTATTCGGATTGTTATAATACTTTGACATTATTCATCACAAATTTCACTGTAAAAACTATGCTTCAAATTTAAAAAAATATATAATTTGTATTTTCATTTGGATTGATCTCGTTTGCTTGTAACATTGCTATTAAATGTTGTAGGTACAGATTCCTGAATACAAATGGCATGCATTAATACATATTGCTCTCTTGATTACCTTCTGATGCAAATCTAATCAATGCCGATAATGAATTTACATCTATCATTCGCAAGTCCGAGATTGGGTTGAATCCCCTTGTCAGCGTTTCATTTTTATCTTGTATTTTAGAATATTCATATATTGATCACAACTTTGGTCTTGGGATGACATCATAGCTTTTCGCGCAGTACATTTCTGGTTTGTTTTTCTTTTTGAAAAGTTTTCAGTATTTTCTTAATTGAAAATTCGAGTCACAACCTTTCTGAAAAATCAACGTAATTTTAATTATGATAAATTAATATTATGGATAATAACCAAGTACTTTACAACAATGGCATAAAAGAAGGAATTACAATAAAAAATCCAGAACACGTATCAAATTTTAAAGCTGAGTTTGATGATATACCCGAAGCCCATAAAAATATATCAAAATAGTATACACCTACAAATATAGATTTTTGGACTGATAGCAAAAGCTCAATTCATCATCTATAAAGTACCATGAGATTCGTGATGAACTATACTTAAAAGTGATAAAACTCGTAAAAGACTTCTGCAATAAAGGAAGTGCTTAAAAACTAAAAACTAAACTCCATGGCGCCACAGACCTAGAAGGTCATTGGTCTACCAGCTGGCTCCATGCCTCACATTTACATGTGTTAATCACAAAGGTAGACGATCATTTAGAGTGACTATTTAACTCATGCCCCAAATGGGAATAATGACATTTCAATGATTTTGTATTTACAACCAATCACGGTCATTTTTCACCTCGATTTTATCAGTTTAATTTTATCACTGTAAATCAGGCTCCTTTTTTTTTACCATTCTAAATAGGTCACAGCATTATTTCGTAGTGGCTACGTATGGCTACCAGATTGTATATATATAGTGCACGAATGTAATCTTATCGTGGTTGCTGAAGATAATATAAAAACATTTATAGCAATTGATTATACCACAAAAAAAACCACTGTTTGCACTTTCTTAAACGTATTTTTTCACAGGTAATAACGTTCCAGAAAAATATAATTGACATATTTACATCATAGGACATCAGAAATTAATTAATATACAGTTTGATATGTTTCATTTTTTCTCCACTAGGGTGCATTCTTACAATATTGCGATCCTTTGGCAATACATAATATGATCTGGTTGCAGTGATAAAGAAGAGAAACATAACGTTTCTCATTTGTTTTCAAACATCGCCGTTTACATTAAATATATAAATATTTTGAAATAACTATATTTAAATAATGATTTGTGAGTAAACAGCATAATTTTATTTGTTAAATATTCCTAACAAATGCCACTCTTGATTTCCAAATGCCTATATTGCTCAGTGGGCAGGTCTCACAGCAGCGGCACGACTAGGCCTAGTCTTGCGAATGGGCTGGCGTAATGCTGGGAATTACCACCAGGTCAATAAGCTCGGAAAAGGAGGAAGCGCGGTCATTGTTGGTGGGATTAGCGCCGACTCTGGGACCGAGTGACCCAAGGAGACTCTGTGAGGTCATCAGGAGTTGAGCGACCTGACGAACTAATGCTCAGGCTGGACCCACTTCAGCAACCAAACAGATCCCCAGTTGGTGCACTGGCGGAAATGTCGGTGGATCTGCTTGACAGTCCTCCCGGCTAAGTCCAAGGGACTCGTGAACCATTAGTGGGGTCGGCAGGAGTTGAGCGCCTTGCCGTACTATTGCTCATCTGTTGGAGCTTGCAAGCTCCGTGCCTGCCCACAACTGCAACAGGATACGTCCCTGGGGGCACACCAGGGCACGGCTCGGACCAGTGCAGAGGGGAGCAACTGTACTGGTTCCTGGCTCAGCCTATGGGTTCGTGGACAAACTGTGGAGTCGCCAGGAGATGAACACCTGGATGTACTAAAGTCTCACACTGTGGGGCTTGTGGACTCAAGCCCTAGCCGGTCTCACAACGGCTGCTGGATACGTCCCTGGAGGCAGAACAGGGGAACGGTTGGTGGATCTGCGACAGCTCAAGGAGCCCGTGGACCAACTGTGGGGTCGTCAGGAATGAGCGACCTGACGACTACGAAGCTCAGCAATTCCCAGCAGTTGCAACTCCAACACCTTCTCCCTAGAGGTGTTGGTTTCAAGCCGAGAACTTTGAATGAGGACGCGAACAAGATAGGGAGGACAAGTTTGGGACTTGGGAGTATGGTCATGATGACCGAGGTATCCCAAGGGGTGGGGATGGGCCTATATGTTACTCAATAGTGTGTGCGTGTTGTCCTTTAGTATCTCCACGCTACATCATCAGCATAAACTAACAGCTTATTAATACAATTTGCTTGTAGGCCTTCATCATTCTCTAAAGATTTGATGGCATGCTCTAGTACAAAATTAAATAGTAGAGGAGATAGCGCATCTCCTAGCTTCAACCCATTCTGGATTTCAAAAGTATCCGAATCTGTTTGCCTACACGCACCTTACTCTTTGTGCCATTTAAACACATTCGTATAAGTCTAACTAACGTTTTAGGAATTTCGAACTCCAGCAGGATACTATATAACTTCTCCCTCATAATTTAATCATATGCTTTTTTTCATGTCTATGTATAGTTGATGTACAGTACCATTATATTCCCATTTCTTTTATAAAATCTGTCTTATACTAAAAATCTGATCTGTTGTAGACCTGTTTCTTCTAAATCCACATTGATAATCACCTTGAATCTCATCTATGTAAGGAATAAGTTTGCTTACTAATATATTTGTTAGAATTTGGTACGAAGTTGAAAGTAATGAGATTCCCCTGTAGTTGTTGTAGATCTCCTTTCTTATAAACTGGTACGATAATCGATTCTTTCCATTCATCTGGAAGAGCTTCTTTTTCCCAAATCATATTAAGCAACCGGCGTATCTTGTCCATCAATTTTTCTCCCCCTGATTTTATCAGTTCTGCTGGGATCCTCAGGATGTGTTATTTCTATTAATGTATGGTTAAGCGCATATTATCTAATTATTTATCAAATTATACCAATAACAATGTTACAGTAAAAAAATAATTTCTTGTTGCATTTTACGTGTAGCTGCTTCAACTGTAATAGAAGTATCGTGATTTTTATAGGTTTCTTTAGCGCCTAGACTGGACATTCGGTTTATCTGTCGACCTAGAGTCTTCGTGTTTCTCTCTTATTTCAACTCTTATTTGGCGAATTTTAACGTTAACATGCATTCTTCGATCAATCAAACACCGTTTCCTTTTTCTATTTTACCACGAAATCCTGTGCCAAATTAATCAGTTCTCATTACTTCGAATAACTAATAACTTCAGACAGTTCAGTGTATAGATCGTACGCCTTTTCGACTAAGTGTGTGCATGAAATAAACTGAGGTAAGAGACCGGTTTGGATCACTTTGTCAATATTGAAAATGTCTTTTGATTTCTTGCTATTTGAAGTGTTTTAAGATTATTCTGTTTATATTTTTATAGTGTTTATGTTATTGTTTTTATTGTGTATAGTTATCACAAATTTGTTAATAAGGTCTGTCATTTGGGTGAATGGTCTGTACTTCAAATAAATAAACAAATTTTCAAGTGTTTTGTGGCCAGATTTTATTCTTGCTACTATCATTTTTTTTAATTTTCCTGATAGTTATTGGTTGCTCTAGATCTGCCCGTTTTATCATTCATGATGTGATGGTTAATCTTCAGCGTGCATTTCGTTGTATTTTTAATTTGTGAGTGTGTTCTTGATTGGTTTTCTTAGATCTCAACTTTCTCTAGCTAAAGCATCTGCATCAATTTGTAATAAAACCAAGTGTGTAAGTGTCCGGTGCTGTAGCCGACATGTTAAGGCAAAATGTCTTGGCGCAAAGCTATGGGACTTGAGCTGGTTCGAGTCTCCAGGGGGACAATTTTTTTTTTCATGGAATTTCTGCCAGTATGGTACAGGTGCCCACTCAGAATCGTGATGATTTTGGGTAGCTACATTAAGCAGCGGCTCCAGGTTGAGAAAATAAGCTATAGCGACAGGGGGACCGACATGCTGACCATTTATCATAAGTAATGCCATGAGTTATTTCCAAATAATTGATAAATTCACGACTCACGAATTAAGGAGTCAATTTATCTAGAGAATTTGGAAATCAAGAGTGGCATTTGTTAGGGATATTTAACAAATAAAATAAAGCTGTTTACTCACAAATCATTATTTAAATATAGTTATTTCAAAATATTTATATATTTAATGTAAACGGCGATGTTTGAAAACAAATGAAAAACGTTATGTTTCTCTTCTTTATCATTGCAACCAGATCGTATTATTTATTGCCAAAGGATCGCAATATTGTAAGAATGCACCTTAGTGGAGAAAAAAAATGAAACACATCAAACTGTATATTAATTAATTGCTGATGTCCTATGATGTAAATATGTCAATTATATTTTTTCTGGAACGTTATTACCTGTGAAAAAAATACGTTTAAGAAAGTGCAAACAGTGATTTATTTTTGTGGTATAATCAATTGCTATAAATGTTTTTATATTATCTTCCGCAACCACGATAAGGTTACATTCGTGCAATATATATATACAATCTCATCCTCGCCTGTACAGCTTCATCCCTGATAATATCACTCTATGTTGCCCTTGGTCTTCCTTCGTCCCCTTCTGAATCCTTGTAGGTTTCAATCAAATGTCGTTTTTGTCTCTCCTCAACACATGACCAACCTATTTCTACTTCCTGAATTTTATTCCTTCATAAATTTAATTTCAATTCGTTATTTTCCAAAGTTGTTTATTTGTTACTAGCTAATACCCGGCGTGCGCTGCTACTCCTAAATAAATGTAAATGCGTTTACCACCAGCCGTGGGCTGTTATCCTTGCCCGGGAATCTGCTTAACCCGATCTTCTTGAAATTAATGAAATACAAAAATGGTTATTGTGAGTTATCCATAGAAGATAAACATATGCTGTCGCGGACGTTTTGGTAGAGTTTTTCGAGATATTCAATGCTGTGTACATTAATTTGGTGTATTTGGTATGGTTTAGGCAGCGTAAGCCTATCATCAAAATAGGGACTTTATTTCACTTTTTCACTACAAAGGGTGATTTTTAGGGGTGAAGAGGTTGAGTATTACAACTCCCATATATCCTATCTTCATCCAGGAATCTCCTGAACATTTTTCAAAAGCTCCATCTCAATCGGATCAACGGTATGGCAGAGCACGATTGTCCGGGAATCTACTTATCCCGATCTTCTTGGCATTAATGAAAGACAAAAAATGGTTATTGCGAGTTATCCGTAAAATATAAGCATATGCTGTCCCGGCCTTTCTTGTAGAGATTTTTGAGATGTTCAATTCTGTGTACGATAATTTGGTGTATTTGTTATGGTTTAGGCAGCGTAAGCCATTTAAGCGTAAAAATAGGGACTTTATTTCACCTTTTCTCTACAAAAGGGTAATTTTAAGTGTTAAGGGGTTGAATATTACAACTCTCTTATAGCCTATGTTCATCCCGGGAACCTCCTGAACATTTTGCAAAAAACCTCATCACAATCAGATCAACGGTATGGTCGCGCATAAAGTATGAACGAACAAACAAACAAACATACAAGCAAACAAACATTCATGTTTATATATTAGATAAGTTCTGGCAACCATATACCCAGGATTTATATCTGAGACCCCATAAAAGACCTATGTCAAAATACTGCCAACAATTTTTCAATTGTAAGGCAGAAATGATGCCCACTCTTTATTTGCCAGTAATTGCAATTTTTTAAAACACACAACCCATGTACTGTACTGCACTCTTTTTTAGAGAGCCTGGATGATTACAAATCCGCAGCTCCTGGACTACGTCCATGCGTGAAGTACGGCGGTATTGAATTCACTGTTTCTTTGGAAGAACTCATACGAAATTTTGAAAAGTAATTGTGATTGAAAAAATTGTGTTTTTTACAAAGTTGTTGTATGATTAACTGTGTGGATTGATATTGATCACAACCAAAAGGAATTAATTTTATTGTTGATTGTCTACTTCTTCATTTCCTATTTTATTTAAATCTTGTTCTGGGACCCACACATAGTTTCTTATGTTTGGTATATTAATGTTTAATATTATATATTTTGGCTGTCTGTTTTTCAGCTGTAGGGTCGTACAAGCCTAAACTTGAACAAGTAGGTTTTCATGATTTTCAATAGATTCGTAGAATTTTCTGACTAGCTTTCTTCTACTCTTAATGAACCCTAAGAGATTAGTCTTCACCAATCTGAAATCTAAAATTTAGGACAATTATGTTTGCAGTATATTTTAATCGTTCAGTAGAAATGATATTATAATAATCTGCCAATAATAGTAAGAGTATTAATAATAATAATAATAATAATAATAATAATAATAATAATGATATTTATAATTATAATAATGAATCCTATGCCAAGACAATCTTGTTGTAGATTATACGATAAAAGCTAATACACCTGCAGAAATGTTTTACTTTCTGTCATATAAATTGCGATCATAAACACATTGGATTTGACGAGTCTAAATACTTATGATGTGCTTTATTCTGGACATATTATCCTAGGCATGGCTGCCGGCTTTCTAAGTTTAAGATAAAGAGTAATAAAATACTTATATAAGTATTCTACTCTAAGTGGACATTTACGATTTTCCTTGATTTTATTGTCCATTCTCCCAGTTTTGCCGTTCTCCTTTATTGTCGCAAAATTGTAATCTGACTATATGAATAACTTCAGATTTATTAGATACGGAAGAAGTTAATGTATTATTTTATATTCGAATCCATATTTCATTTAATCATGGGATGGTGGATAAATTGGATTACGGCTACTGCCTTTATAGTTTCTTAAACTCAAATAATGCAGTAAATGTATACATCTTTGGACACGTAATATGACCAGTACGGCTGTCAAAAGCATAGTCCATTTTCCTAGTTTCATGGAACGGCACACACGCGGAAAGATTGCGTATACTTTGAAGCTTTTACATATATTTTCTTCGACCTATAATCTCTCTGTGATACTTGTGTATAATGATCGAAACACAAGAAACATTTACCAGCCAGCAAATGGGTACAATTCCAAGTTTTAAAGGTGTACCTATGGCTGGTTCCAAATATTACTGGGGTTAAAATAATAACTTACCGTCTCGGTAGACGCGTTGCTACCTAAACTTGGATCCCAGGTTCCAAATCTAGCGGTATTAGAGGGATATTGGTAGTGGGACATACTAGACATTTTCGGGGGTTTCTCGTGGGTTTCCAGTTCATTGAATTTCATCCCAGCAAACTATCGCTTCTACCTTCCCTCCCTTTCATGCCATTTCATTTCTCATTCATTCATTTTAGTTCATCCTTCATCTCATCTCATGTTAAGAAAAATATGTTGGTAATCAGCAGATGTTGAAAATATGATTATGGGGAACTAGTGAATTATTAACAGAGTGCTGCCTCATGATTACGAGCCTGAATAATAAAAAAACATAGTGGGGCGAGGGGGAGGGTTATAGTCCCCTATCGCGGTCACGGGCCCAGCCCATATTATGACGGTATAGGTAATGGTAGTAGAACCTGGTGAATCGGAGCTAGAATATAACTTAACACCGTAGAGTAGACTTTAAACTCCACAATACTGGGATAGCGCAATATATATTATAGGTCGCAGTTCTCAGGGCAGTCGGCCTTACCAATCCGAATAAAAAAATTAAAAAAATATTCATAGACAAGTCAAGAATTGTTACTTATTGAGAAAAATTATTGTAGAAATAACTATGTTTAATAATAAGGTACTATTATCTGTAACATAATCAACTTCAAAGTATTGGTTATTTCTCTTTCCTTGGGACTCAAATAATTAAACTGGTGGTCTGTCCATTTTTGTTGATCTTTTATTTACTCTTACAAAAAACAATTGAAGCGTTGCAGATATTGGGGGCAAATTATCTCGGAGAACCACTGTAGTTTAAATACGAATAAGTAGTAGTAGGACTTTATTAGACTAAAAGTAAGATATTTACAATATTATTTACAAATATGGGTCGCGCGGGCAGTATAGGACACGGAGGTTCATGGTCGCGTGGATATAAGCTCTCCATACATATCTATCATGACCTAATCATTCCCGGTAAAACTTACCTCCTCAAATAAATTTTACTTATATTCTGTCACGTTATTCTTGGTCTGCCTACTGGATGGTATCCTCCTATTTCCCTACAAGATGTTTCCATCGCAGTATTCTACACTTAACTAATCTTATTTCGTCTCGTTTCATTTGAAGGTCTGTAATATATTTTTCTCCATTCACAAATCTGTATAACTGGTGAATAGAGGAGTAAGGAACTCCTCTAGTTAGGCCCAGTTACTTTCTCATAGGCAATCATCATCTGCATTTCAAGTATCAGGCCCAGTGGCCCATTACGGTCTCCCGCCATCTCCGAAAATGTCGACCCACAAATCTTCTGCCTCGAGGAATGTAGTGAAGAATTTGTTTTGGTATTCTGTGACGATCCGTGCGCTGAATATGAGCTAGCCAATTGTTTCTATATTCCTGGAGGTATTCAGATATAGGTACGATGTTTAACTCTCTGGCTATTGTTGAATTTCTTTGGTGGTCTAGAAGGCTATAACCTGCAGTTCGTCGCAGAAATGTCATCTCCGTGGCTGTAATATGACGATCATCCTGAGTTATGATTGTCCAAGCTTCACTGCCATAACAGATTATGGGTCTAGCGAGAACTTTATAGATTTTCATTCTTGTGTGTCTCTGCACTTTTGATGGTTTAAAAACTTGGTTGATAATTCTTAAAACTTTAGTATAGTTTGTATGTTAAAGGATATATCACATTCCTCATTATAAGTTAGATTATATCCTAAGTATTTAAATGAATTTACTTGCTCTAATATTGAATTCTGAATACAAATTTTACTTCTTACTGTGAATTTCCCTTGAAAGGCCATAACTTTAGATTTTGTTGTTGATATTTCCATGTTAAATCGTTGGGCTATTATATTAAGATGATGAGTGGAATGCCTCTTTTAATACAATTTTATTTGGAATGTGTTCTGGATATAAATTAAATTACTCTTCGAAGTAGAGATTGTCTAATTATATTGTCTTCCAGCGGGGTACAGTTTCTGATTTTATTGTGAAACATTCGTTGAGACTCACTTCGACATATTTAATTTGTTTCGAAATTTCACGCAAGAAGTGGATCATGTATCGAAACGGGTAGTAATCTGAAAGCACAATATCAGAGATATATGCTGAGCGTGCTATCAGTACGATTCTTCCCAATTTTATTGAATTTTTGTCATAGTTGTTCGTACAGAGTGAGGTACATTCGGGTTTGAACACGCGACTCTCAAAATGTCGTCAACTCGTACTAGTTGTTGAGAATAAAGTTCTGCATCTACTACACGTCTGTTTGGAATAAGATTCCAGTGAACCTAACATTCAAAAGTCCACCAGATATACAACATTACTCTAAAAACCAACACTGCTTATGAAACTAATTTAATATCTGTATCCTTTCTTGTTTTATTAGGCCATGTTCTTATAGTTCAACACATCGTTGAAATGTGGCTACTGGTTTGCAGAGTTTCTTGATTTTACTTCTATTTAAACTGCCTTACCTTTTCTAAAGATTTGTTATAAACTAGATAATACCCGCGTGCGCTGCTACGCCTAAATAAAGGAAAGTGAATGTGCTTTTATGTTTAGTTGAATAAGTAAGTACTTACTTACTTGCTCACTGGCACTATCGAACCCGTAGGTTCTTGGCCGCGCGGACATCAGCTCTCCATACATCCCTATCCTGAGCTAATGCTTTCCAATCATTCCCTGTATAATCTGCGTCCCTCAAATCATAGTTAATGTTGTTCTCCCACCTCATTCTTCGTCTACCAACTTGGCGTTTTCCCTCTGGCTTTCCTACAAGCAGCTTCCATGCACGTCTTTCATTCCCCATACGCACAACATGACCTGCCCATCGCAGTCTACGAGACTTAACTGTTCTTATTATATCTGGCTTCCTATAAAGACCATGTAGTTCATTGTTATGTAGTCTTCTCCATTCACCTGTCTGTTCATCTCTCTTTGGTCCAAAAAATGTTCCTAAGAGCTTTATTATCAAATACTCGTAATCTCATTTCCTCCCTTAAAGTAAGAGTCCATGTTTCGCATCAATATAATAAAACTGGTAGAATAACAGTTTTATATATTTTCAGTTTAACCGTTTTTTGAAAGGAGTTGGGACATCAAGAGTCTCTGCAATGCATAATAGCACGCATTTCCAGAATTGAGCCTATGTTTAATTTATTTGTGCATCTCATTCCTATTTGTGATTATTGTTCCTAGGTATTTGAATTCTGCCACCTCCTCAAAATTTCCCTCGCTTGTCATTAGCTGTCCATTTCCATTATATAATGCATATCTAGGTGTGACCATATATTTAGTTTTATTGATATTTACTTCCAGTCCTAATTTCTTAGTGTTACTCAATAGTGTGTGCATGTTGTCCTTTAGTATCTCCTCGCTATCGGCCAACAATACTACATCATCAGCATAAACTAACAGCTTATTAATACCATTCACTTGTAAGCCTTCCTCATTCTCTAAAGATTTAATGGCATGCTCTAGTACAAAATTAGATAGTAGAGGAGATAGTGCATCTCCTTGCTTCAACCCATTCTGGATTTCAAAAGTGTCCGAGAACTGTTTGCCTACACGCACGCTACTCTTTGTGCCATTTAGACACATTCGTATAAGTCTAACTTTTTAGGACTTCCGAACTCCAGAAGGATATTATATAACCTCTCCCTCTTAATTGAATCATATGCTTTTTTGAAGTCTACATATAGTTGATGTACAGTACCATTAGAGGAAAAAAATTATAAATTTGTATTTTTTAGATACCCCGTGCTGATTCGTTGCCCGGAAATCTACTCATCCCGATCTTCTTGACATAAATGAGCTGAAATACGAAAATTAATGTATTTCTTATGATTAGTTGAATAAGTAATATGAAAAATAATTATAATTGTATATCGTAATTATTTTAAGATTACCCGTATTGATTACCCGGGAATCTACTTATCTCCATCTTCTTGGCATAATTGAGCTAAATGACAAAATTCGTTATTGTGACTTATCCGTAAAAGAATACCCGCAATGTCCTGCTATGCTTGCACAGGAATCTCCGCACATGTCTCGATCTTCTTGGCATCTATGAAAGACAAAAATGGTTATTGTGAGTTATCCGTAAGAGATAAACATATGCTACCGCGAACTTTTTTGTAGAGCTTTTTGAGATATTCAATTCTATGTACATTAATTTTTTGTATTTGTTATGGTTTAGGCAGCGTAAGCCATTTAAGCGTCCGAAGACCTACTTTTTTCCCCGTTTTCCACTACAAAGGCCGATTTTTAAGGGTGTAGAAGTTGATTATCACAACTCTCTTATAGCCTAAGTTCATCCCGGGAATCTCCTGAATATTTTTCAAAAAGCCCCATCACAATCGGATCAATGGTATGGCCGCGCAAAAAGTACGAACAAGCAAACAAACAAACTAAACATTCATTTTTATATATTAGATTATATCTATGCATCCATCCACCCATCCATCCATCCATCCATAGTAATTCTGCCCGAGAGCAGGTCTTTCACTGCGATCATAGCATTTTCATGCTATGCTTTGCAGCTTTACTAGGGAATTATAGGTGTGGTAGTTGTAAATGGTGTTGTGCACTATAATGTGATTCATAATTGTATACACAAAAAATTAAGTAAACCAGATAAATACTAAAAAGTATTTAAATATCTCGGACATTCAATCTGCCAATTGCAATTGCTGCGAACTCTGAATTATATTTGGAAAAACTAAGGTTATAATCCAAATACAAAACATGGTGCTGTTAATCTGTTGTATATAGTTTTAAGCTGTGCAATATGACAATTATAACGTTAAAACTGCTGAAAATCTTGAAAGAAAAGAAGAAATACTATCCGGACATTGAAATGTTCAACTTCCAGTCTAAATAGACTTGTATCAAGTATCGGCAAGAATGTTAATTATAAATCATTATTTTCATGGAGAGATTGTGTGTAAAATGTTATTCTATGAACTTTAGCCAAAATTCAAATATTTCAGAAAATACAGTTTTATACAAACTTGAAGCATATACAGCAAAAGCGCTCGTTATTCATGGTTCCGTTATTCACGTTTTCATTATTCACAGGTTAAAAAAATGCGACACAGTTATTGTATTCACTGCTGAAATGTCTTCATTCGTGGATCCAGTCGGTAGCGTATATTAGAAAGATTATTATCTTTTATTAACGGCTCAGCAATTTTTTTACTGCAGGCACGTACCAAGGCGGCTTTTACGAAGAGCGACTCGAACCAAATGGACAAATAAATATCAAAGTAAAACAAACCTTATTGTCACGAAGCCTGAAGTTCGTTTTTAAAAGCCGCCGCCGTATTTCATGTGCCACGATGTCGCCACGATCGGTGTTTTATTGTTGCAACTTGCCATTCCTCGCAATAATTTCGATTGATAACACATGTCTCTTCTGCTTTATTCCTAATTTGTAATGTCGAGTGAAAGGAAAGAAAAATTAGTTCCGAAGTGGAAAAAAGTAATGTTGCCGCTTAGGCCTATAGTAAAAATGGAAATGCTTGACGGTTTATGTGTTGGCAGGTCGTTAGCATCCATATCACGCAGTTTCAATGTTAATAAAACAAGTGTACAGTTCATCAAGAAATCCAAAGACAAAATAAGGAATTATATGGCTGAATTCACAGCTGAATATTAATCTCAATTGAAGAATGTTTAAAAGCAGAAAAACAAAAAAAAATTATATATATATATATATATATATATATATACTAAGTTCTTTAAGTCCTTGTCTAAGCCTGATAAGAATAAATAATAGAAATTGTTCAAAATCTCTCATTAATTGATTTTATTTTGATAACTTTTATTTTATTTCGGAACCTTGGAACGTATCCCCTATATACTCATACAAATTACAATCTCACATTTACAGTTTCTGTATTCGCGGCATATTTACGGAACATATCCCCGCAAATAAGGATATTTACTGCATTCAGGAGCTTAATGACAATATATATGTTTGTTGTAATAATATGCTTATTATTATGTAAAACTGCTGTAGACCTAAAAATTATGAAACTAAAGTATAAGAAGATATATTTCCACTTGGCCTTGTCTAAAGATTTGTCTTCGTCGAAGAATTCTAGGTAAATATCTGATATTTATTTATAATTTGTTAAACTCTGCATATTTGAACTGAAATTGGTAAAATCTATTTTAGGAAGCATCTGAAGAATATATCGCATCAGAAAAAACAAATTGGATTCGTCTAATTATTATTAGAAGCTAATTGTGAGTTATGTAAATTAAGTTGATGTTCTTTATCCCCCCCTCCGCAGAAGAAAAATCATTTTTGTGTTAATGAATTTCACAGCAAAGTAATATTAATGCAGTATTGTAAGCAAGAGTATATATAAGAGAAAAAATGATTGTTAAATTTATAATTTGTCATAAAGGAGAAAACTAATTTCATTTTTACAAATTAAAATGTACATTTAACGAGGTTGAGTGTTTATCATTTATGGTATGGTAGATTTTTTAAGTTTATCTATTTATACAGTGCTGCCATCTTACTTTAACAGTAAAACGTAAAATGAAAATGTTAGCATAACGCTTAGTTATGTAGTATCATTTCAAAACTAATCATGGGGTTATGTATAACTGTAGGCTTTCACGGCCGGCGTCTTGATCCCTATTAGGTTCGTCTTCCGGGCATATAGGCCGTGGTCCAGTCGTTCTTCTACTCGACGTTTCGTCTACTGCTGCGGTAGACATCTTCAGGAGATACTGCGTGCTCTCTGTGAACTCCTCAACAGTCGGCTGCAGACTGGCTGGTATACAGGAAAAAGACTCACACAGACAGATACCTACATAAGCAGTCCAACCATCATCCCAGACAAAAACGCGGAATAATTAAAACCCTGGTGGAACGAGCCAAAAGGATTTCGGAACCACAATATCTACAAGAAGAAATTAATCATCTCCAAGCAGCGTTTCAATCCAATGGATACAGCAAAACAGATTTTCGCCGAGCCATAAATCCCAATAAATACAAATCCGAAAACGGGAACAAGGAGGAGGCTAAGGGTAAGGTGTACCTACCATATATCAAGACAATAACGGAGAGAATTGGTCGAATATTAAATAAATATAACATATCTACAACCTACAAGCCAACACAAAAAATCAGCAATATACTGCGCCCAGCCAAAGATACAAGAGATCCGTTAAGTACTGCCGGTATATATCGCATCCCTTGCAGTTGTGGAGAAGTTTATATCGGCACAACAAAAAGAATGGTTACCACAAGATTGCAAGAACACAAGAGGCATTGCAGACTAAAACAAAAGGAAAAATCAGCCGTAGCGGAACACTGGATGAACAACCAAGAACATATAATAAGATTCGAAGAAACACAGGTATTGTCCCAAACATCACATTATTACACCAGACTGTACAGAGAAGCCATTGAAATATATAAACACAAAAATTCCTTTAACAAAAAAGAAGAAACCATGAAGATAAACAAAATCTGGATCCCGGCATTGCACAATACGACAACGAAGCCTATGACTTCTGCTAGCGACAGCCTGGACAAAACAGCACGCAACACGGACCGCGCAGAAAACCGCCTCTCCACCAGGGGCGTGCCTATAAATAGGGAGGGAGTTTCCAACGACCAGCCAGTCTGCAGCCGACTGTTGAGGAGTTCACAGAGAGCACGCAGTATCTCCTGAAGATGTCTACCGCAGCAGTAGACGAAACGTCGAGTAGAAGAACGACTGGACCACGGCCTATATGCCCGGAAGACGAACCTAATAGGGATCAATCATGGGGTTATTGAGAAGTTTTCTAAGTGAAAAAGAAAACCTCTCATGTATCATATAAGGTACAAGAGAACTGAACAGGATATATTTCATATAAAATTAAGTATAATTCACGTTACGTTCCTCTTAATTAATCGAATCGCATACATTTTCTCCCTGTATTCAAACAAAACAATGTTATAGATCTTTACGCATGGCTTACTTCAAATAATGTTGACCATTACTCTCGGGCTCGATGTGCTGCAGAGATTCACGGGACAAATAAATATTGTTTAGAGTCGAAATATCTAAATAAATTGTTTCTATCTCCAATTGTTTGTAATAAATATCCAATTACCTCTATAATTCACATGAACGGTTCCTGCATTAAAATAAACACATTAATTACCAGGTGTTTAATAAATCTTGTAGTGTTTTAAAGTTTCATTCCTTGAAACAGAACAGCGGCATTCATTCGGGTCCTCATAGGAAAACAAATGTTCTTATACAATTTCGTTCAGGATGCGGCTGGTACCCAACCAATATAGTGACAGATTTTGATACCTACTCTAAGTAGCGATTCCAGTTAGAGGATAACTAAATATAACTGCTAACACACCCGTCATACTTACCATGTATCACCCCTATGCTGGCTACCACTGTAGCCTAGATGACCGTTGAAGATGTGAGGCTAGCAGCCGGGTAGAATAGTACCGTTAAGCTACTTAGGTACACATCTAGGAGAAAGCACAGATTTTTCTTTGGTTTTTAATTTGCAAGCCTCCCTAAGTGAAACCTTTCCCACAAAACGTAATAAGGGTGCATCTGATGTAAGAATCCGTTATCATTAAGTTTTCCTAATTATGTGGATAATATGAAAATGTATTTTTCCAGACAAGCCGTCTTTAACCTGTAACTTAAGAAGAATAGAAATTCGCAAACCTTTTGGACAACATTGAAGTTTAGAACAAAAAGCTTACCGGAGAGAGTTTGCTTAGATATCATGAGTTAAAATATCGTTTCAGCCAATATTTTTTTCTCATGATTTTGCTCAATCGTCCCAGCAGATGCTGGGTTAGAAATCATTACCTTGACCCATTTTTCATTAATCGCAATTATCTCAATAATGAAAAATGTTTATTTATTTATGCCTCTTTAAATATCCACCACTGTGATCCCATGGTAGCATCACTGTCTTTTACGCTACGAGCCGTAGTTGGATACCCGATCAGGAGAGGTTCCCAGGGTTATGGTCTATTTCGGGCAATCTGGTCTCATAAGGAGTCACTCGATATGAAACCATTACGTAATGTCTATCCTTCAACTGCAGAATCACGATGTCCATACCATCAAGCTGTGTTGGAAACAACGATTGACAGATATAAGCACAAAAACACTCTGCCTTCATTAGTAATGGAGACAATCCAGCAAGGTTTTAAATATCTGGTTGCCATAGAGTTGTTAAAAAAGTGTCTCGGTGGCTGCATACAAAATAATAATGAATCTTGCATTTTAATAAATTATTTGTTTCATTCAAAATCATTGATATTTATGGGATTTGTGTTTTTATTCTTTCTTTATTAATTATTTATAGAGATGATTATATACATGATGATTTAAATATTTTATTTTTTTCTTGATCTCTTATTAAATAAATACTCTCTTATTTTAATATAATTTAATTTAATTAATGATTAAAAAACTTAAATAACTTTATGGGACAAGAAGACTCTCCAAAATTTAGAAAACGTACAGAAAAACTGGCATTTATCACAAAAAAAACTGTTCAGTTTGCTGAGGTCCTCATAACATCTAACATCTAATGATGGCATGAAAGCAATATTTCAAGTGTTAGAAAGTTAGGGCTTGTTGTAGGACAATGATGTATTGCAACATTTAAATAAGAGAATATGTAACATATACGTTTTGCTAATAAGACGGCACCAGAATTCACAAAAGAACCCATAAAGTGCAAAGAGAGGCTTAGATTATAAGAATCAGCCCAGATGAATCAGATGTAAGGTTTAGTTTATGCACCAAGTACATTTTAATGCAAGGAGGAGTGGCCACATCCGGCGGAAAGAATGAATGTGGAAGAGATTGAAGATTCGAACAACTACAAAATAAAAATATACACTTATGGCAGTAAATTCCAAGGAATGGTAGGGGCTGCTGCAGTTATCTTGAAAAACGGAACATTAGAGCATACATAAAAGCCAAACTGTCCAATCGTTGCTCAGGTAATCAAGCTGAACAGATAGGAATTCTTAAAGCTCTAGAAGCAATATCATCAATTGACCAAAAGAGCTCTGAATAAAGTCTTGTTGCAGTTTATACAGATAGTCAAGTTACTCTCGACCTAATTAAAAACAACTTCAAACAGGGATACATTATATCAACAATAAGACAAACAATAGCAAAACTCAGGGAAAATAATTGGACAGTTCATTTCGGCTGGATAAAAGCTCATGTTGGAATTAATCGGAATGAAATGGCAGATCAATTGGCAAACGAAGCTGCAACAGAAACCAGCATAACCGTAGAATATACAAAAATACCTAAATCATCAATAGTTACACAAATAAAAGAAGAATGAACTATTAAATGGCGGAACGAATGGAATATCACAGATAATGGAGTCACATGTAAGAAGCTCTTCCCATCAGTCTGAGACAGATTAAAACTTAAATATGAAATAACTCCAGAATTTTTCTGAAATGGTAACTGGTCATGGAAAAAATAAGTCACATCTTTATCGCATTGGAATATTAAACAACGCAACCTGTCCATGTAGAAAAGCAAATTCAAAACGTAGAACCTCTCCTTTACAAATGTGAATTTCAGCAGCATTCTAGAAATAAGTTTAAAGAAGAAATCCGCAAAGAAGAAGGAACATGGCCTGTGACGGAGAAAGACCTAATACACAAATATTTAAGACATTTCGAAAAATGTATAAAAACAATAGTGTACGAAAATGAGTGATTAACAAGTGACGAAGATCAAAAAAACATGTAAAGAAAAGTACAAAATATGTGATGTTATGTAATGTTATGTTATCTGATTTTATGTTTGTTATGTTATGCATGTAATATTACTACGGTATTGAGGCATGCTGAAAAAATGAAAAAATCTCATATATCTTCATCGCCCGTTTCCTGTAAATTAATTTTTATGAAATGGTTTACATCATTAATAAAAGTATTAAAAATATTTGAATGAGATTTTACATGTTAGTGTATTTTATCTATATGAACATCATACTATGGAATTTTTGCTTTCTCGCAAGTAATTTAGTTAAAAAAATAACTAGAAGTGAAACATTTTAGTAACTTTCATGTTAAAGGTAATAATTAATTAAAAAAATCCGAAGAGATAAGTAAAATATCGTTGTAAGTGTTATTTATGTAGGTCTTTAAAAGTTTCAGTGAATTAATCATGCAGATATTTAAATAATTTTAAATTTTATGATGTAAATGATATACCGCTGCAAAAAATATGGAAATTTTGTTATTTTACTGATAATTATTTCACCCTTTAATATTCTGAACAGTATTTCGCAAAGTGTGTGTTTATATATATATATATATATATATATATATATATATAGTGTGTGTGTGTGTGAGTGTGTATATAGTTTTACAATAACGTAGCTACAAAAATAATTTACTGTGTGTGTGTAGTTTTTATCACTTAACTACAAAAATAATTTACCTTTTTTTTCTGTCAAACATGTGTCTCCTTCTTTAATTGAATTACGAAATTGTCAGTTCGTTGGTTGGTTGGTTGCTTTATAATGTTCTACATCTAATACTGAAGTCATTAGTAGTCTTGGTTTCCAGTATTGTGAGGTTTTGGAAGTTTCCTGTTTGACAGCTGAACAGTTGTTCAAATGTTCATCATCCATTCGTATTATGAGATGGTGCTTGTGATGGAATTGGTCTCTGTAATGCTATTTCGGCCCAACATTTCTCTTAATGATGTAGGAAAATAAAAAGACATTACTCTGTTTGCACGATACCGGGATTTGAAATGGGAACGTCCGGAGTATGAATCTCAATCGCTCGTTACTGATAAGCAGTTCTAGTGGTATCGAAGCCCTAAAGAAACATGACTTTGCAATCGAGTGAACCATAGTTAGTTTTATATTTTACTGAGGTGTGTAACATGCAACCTGTGTTTATCATTAAATACTACCAGCACCTACAGTTCGAGGACATTAAATGTGACTTATTTCGGCAACATATATTCCTTTTTTTTGTATGAATTGACATGAAGGATTTCTGGAATAATTACCATAATTTAAACAAGTCCGTCAAACAGGAACAGCGTAAGCTAAGCAAATTCCTCAACAAGCCGAATTTATGCTCCCATTCTGCTGCTTATTTCTGAGTGTAATGTTTCAACGTTGTTTTGGCGTTTAAACAACACAGTTGATCTTGTAGAACTCCACAATAGCTTCATGTAAATCTGTAAACCCTCCCTGATGTTTCACTTACAAATTTCTGTAATAATTGATCTTATTTTGAAGTTTTTCTTTCATACAGTTTTACAGTCTCTAACGAGTACAATCAGCACAGTTTCTTCCAATCACATTTACTGTATCGCTGTCACTTAACAGCTGACACACTCACGTCCCTGGCAATAGTAGGCCTATATATTGGCAGGGGACGGAAATTTCTCGGCCTCGAATCGAGACCTTTCCCATTATGGAAACTCCTGGCATCGATCTAGGGAACTACAGGGGAAGTAGTGGGCTAGATAAATCTTCTGAACGGAAGCCTAGAAGCCTACCAACGCGAGACCTATATTCTCGCCGTCACCAGCGAAATTCAAACGCCGCTATACGATGCGTCACAGTATATATATATTCTCCGAAAAGTACGCCCAGATACAATTCTATAATTTTTTTAAACAATGGCTCTCCCAATTCTACTTTATGGCTCTGAAACCTGGACTCTTACTACAGGCAAATTAAGTAGGATAGTAGCTGCAGAAATGAAGTTATTAAAACCTTTAGTAGATTATATGTTTTATGACCATATGGGAAATGTAGATATCCGCACAGCTCTCAAAACATCAGCAATCACTGACCCAACATACCAAAATAATTAGCATGGACACCTCTTTAGAATGCCAAACAATAGACTACCACTTACGCTATTAAACTACAGACCCAATGATCGAAGAGACCTTGGACGACCTAATAGGTGATATCCTGAAGCGGAACATGCCAATGACCTAATCCCTGATTGTTATTGATGATATATATAGTTAAATTGGAGAAACTCTGTATCTGATGTCAATTTATTTAAAAGTCGCAAACTATAGCAACAATAAAACATGCACAAATCATTGACTACGCATTCTATGTTGTATGACGTGACACAAATTTAAATAATATTTTTGCACGATAGTGCGTTCTGTCGTACTTACAGGAATGACGATCACGATTGAAAGTTCAATTTCTTAAATTTCGGAGTTGCCAACTTATAAATAACTAAATAACAATTGTAATATTACACATTACCTAGTGCGGGAAGTAAAACCACTGTCCTTTATATATACTACGTACAATGTATATACAAATATATATCCAAAATGTAGTGCCAATATACATTATAGGCCTACGAAACAAATCACTGCATTTTAAATGAAATTAATTTTACTTAAAACAATATAAAACAATACATTCATACTTGTCGCTATTTTGTGTCTGCTTGGTGTCCCGGCCTGCTGTAGTATCAATTAAAATATCTGCGACATTTAGTGTATACACTACATTGGCCAGCCTGTTAATATCAGTCTGTTGTTTATAATGAACGCAAATATGTCCAGCAAATATATTGTTATTTTAATATTATTTATTATTTTTAAAACACTATCATTCAGAAACAATGTATAATACATGTTTGTGAAGTGTTTTGCAGAATCTTGGAAATTAAAAACCTCACTGTCGCTCGGTTTTTAATCATTTCCTCGCTTCTGTAAAACCACTTCCCAACTTCGCATTGTAATACACTATTACCGAATTTATTTTTACTTTTTTTCATTACAGTTTTTAAAAAGTTAAATTAATGTAACTTATTTGAAACATTGCCAGGGTTACTTACACTGTAAGGTATACATTGCGATGAACCAAACCTGGCGGTTGCTAGAGTCAATGTTTAATTTGATCTTCTTCTAGCTCTACCGCCCTTTATGGGCCTTGACTGCTGTCAAGACACTCTTCCACGCATCCATGACCAACGCCCTCCTCCTCCATTCCCGGACTCCGAGCTTTCGGTGGTTCTCCTCTACTCCATCCATCAATCCATCTGAGCTTCGGTCCTCCTCTTCTTCTTCCTCCATCTGGTCTCAGTAGTGCAAGCTTTTTAGTGGTATTCTCCTACTACATTCTCATTACTTGACCCATCCATCTCAGTATGCCAATTTTAATAACATTTAGAATATCTGGGTCTGCGTACCAATTGTAGATTTCATCGTTATGTTTATCCGCCATACTCCACGATCATTTATAGGTCCCAGGATCTTCCTCAGGATTTTCCTTTCAAATATTCTCAGTCTTTCTCCATTATCTGAATGTTCAGCATAACTGCCATAAATAACAACTGGTCTCAATATGGTATTGTTGATTTTTAATTTTGCATCTACATCTAAAATTTGTGATTTTAATTGGTCGTTAAGTGGATAATAGCATCTGTTGGCTTGGAGAACCCTGCTTCCTATTTCCCCATTAATATTGCTATCATCAGTAATTATTGTGCCCAGAATTTTAATCTCAGGTTTCAGATAAACCCTCACTTCTAATGATCGGATTTTTTTATATCTGGGGAATATCTTCTCCGGTTTATTCTAATAGCCTATACTTAGTTTAAGTTGTGAAACCTCGAAAATTGCGACTGCTAGAACAATTTTTAAATGTTCTCTTCAGATGAACACCTACACCTGAAGGTCCGATCTTGCTGGTTAATGAATTGATTTTTTCACTCAATTACAATTTATATCAACATTTTACTTTCGTGAAACAAAATTGCAGCCGCTAAAGATTTAACGAACTCAAAAAGATAATTGAAGATTTGTAAAAAAAATCAAAAGCGGTTTCACGAGATAAGCTTCAAAGCTTTATTCCTTCGGAATTCGCTAAAAATGCAAGAATTGAATTGTAATTTTTTCTTCTTCTTCTTAAACTTAATTTGTAGGATTTTCCAAAATCACTCCTCGGAGGAAGACGTATTGGATGTGCATTCACTGTCTATCCATCTCTTGGCTGGTCTTCCTCTTGTTTTTCTCCCGTCCATTGGTCTATCTTATTTAGCTCTTTTTGCAAGCCGGTTTTCTTCCATTCTTTCTATATGACCCTTCCAATATTTTCTTCTGTCTATAATAAATTTGGTTATGTCTTGAATATGGCATTTGTCCCTAATTTATGTGTTGTGTATTTTAACAAATAATGTTTTCCCCTGAATAGTTCTTAAGATTTTCATTTCGCATGTGCTTATTATTTGTTTAGTTTTTGTATCAGCCCTAGTTTCTGCTCCATATACGATAATTGGTCAAACTATCCTTTGTATATGCGGGTTTTGCTTTCTATTGACATGTTTGTTGCGCCAAATTAAATCTTTCATATACCCTGATATTTGTGCTGCTTTATCAGCTTGTTCCTTTACATCTTTTATTACGTTTTTAGTGCTTGTTATTAATACACCTAAATAATTAAATTCTGACACTTGATCTATAATTTTTCTTTCCACTTCTAATTTGCATCTTACTGGTTATTTTGATATTGTTAAGCATTTTGTCTTATTCGTGTTAATTTCGATATTGTATTTTCTGGCAGTTATATTAAGTATAATTTTCAATTATAATAAAAATATTGGTATAATGCTTGAGAATAAGCCGACCATTTATTAGAAAATTATTAACAAGACGTAATTAGATATGAATAAATACTACATGCTGTTGATAAGATAAAAATGAATCCAGTGTTAATGAAGTTCTTAATGAACAGTGCACAAAGGATGAGCATTAAACAGAACAATACAAAGCTGTTCTCTGAAGCGTAAAATTAATGAAACTGTCAAATACAATCGTTCTAATTCAATGCTAAATGATAATGACATATGGTCAGTTGTCAGTTTTTATATGTAGCTTTTCATTCAAACTTTATGAACTGAATGTGCCACTTTTCACAAATCAGTTAAGTTAAAAATAGTGAACTTATGTCTGAGTGTTTTGTTTAATACTATTATTATTATTATTATTATTATTATTATTATTATTATTATTATTATTATTATTATCAGTATAATTATCATTATCATCATCATCATCAAAGGCAATACTACAAGAGTTTCCATTTTGTCGACAATTCTTAACGTGAATGCAGGGAGAGGAGTCAATTGTTTAAAGAGATAATTATTTGTGGTATTTAAAAAGTAGGGAATGAAATTAAAACAATATTTAGTGGATAACAATTTAATAGAGAATATTAATAACATAGAAATATGTTATCAATTTTACATAATACTTTAAAGTGGATTTAATGTGTAAAAATGATTCTCTAGAACGGCCTTCTGTATCTTACAAATCAGGAGTGGTGTTCGATTTTATTTTCGAAGAAATGCACTTAGGTCTTACAATTACATCTCGACAGTGTTTTAGTGATAGCCAATCGTGATTGGTAAACTGACATGAGATACTGACAGTTAATATAACTGGTTTGTCTTTTACAGCACGGCATTTGAAATGCTGTTTGCAAAATAAATAAATAAAAACATACATCATCTTAGGTACATTTAACAGAAAACTTATATACATATATATATATATATATATATATATATGGGGTGAATCATAAATATGTCTATACGTTTGATCGCGTTGTGTGATGAAAATATTACCATTACAAGAAATATGAAATTACCGTTGGAAAGGCTTCTTCTTCACTTCCTGGTTTAGGCAAGAGTTGCCTGTTCCGTCTTCACTAATAGATCTAAGACCATCTCTTCCGAGGACGTCCGACATCTCTTCTTCCTCTTGGAAAAAATGGAATATTTTATTTGGTAATACATGTTCTTTTCACTGTATCTTGTTGTTAAATATATTTTCTTTTATGGAGTAGATCTGCAGTTCTTCACGGATATCCTCGTTTCTTATCTGGTCCATTCTAGTGCAGCCTTTTACTCTTCTTAAAAATTTAACCTCGGCTGCTTGGATTTTACTTTCTTGTTTGGTAGTGGTAATCCAAGATTCACTCCCATGCAAAAGGACAGGGGCAGCTATTGTTTTATAAAATTTTAATCCGTTGGAAAGGCAATTATTCAAATTACAAAAACTGAATAAACAAAACAATGTCGAACTTACGTCATTAGTCAAAATGGCGTTGAAAATGCAACAGCAAATCACAAATTCTGCATGGGCAATAACGTATGCTAATGATCGTGAGGCCGCAAGACGGGCAAGACGTGAGTTTAACGTAGCATTGCCATCGACTGTGGGGGAGTGGAGAAAACGACTGCTGGAAACGGGAAGGATGCAAAAAATCAAACCTCCTGGAAGGCCTCGCATTAGCACGGATGCAAAAACAACGAAGAGAATTGTGGAGGCGTTCGACGCTAGCCCACAAAAATCAACCCGCCAAGCTGCACGTGAGCAGTGATTTGTTTTGTTTTGTTTTATTGTTGTAACTTGAAGGATTCCCTTACCAAACATAACATCGCATTTCCTTTAATAATAATATTGTCACACAATGCGATCAAACGTATAGCCATATTTCTGAATCACTCTGTATATTGTAGCCTACAATCGTGGTTATAGAGGAAACTATTTTGTAATTATTAACCATTTTGAGTAAAAAATATTAACTTTTATAAGATTCATGATGTGTTCCATTGAGGTATTATTCAAAATTAAAATATAAAATTATGGAATATTCACCTGAAAGGTCCGTCTCCTCAACTTAATTAATTATTTAACTGTAGCGCTTTCGGGACTTGTCCCATCATCGGCAGGATTCAAAACGCTTTTGAATCCTGCCGATGATGGGACAAGTCCCGAAAGCGCTACAGTTAAATAATTAATTAAGTTAACGCTTTTGAATCCTGCCGATGATGGGACAAGTCCCGAAAGCGCTACAGTTAAATAATTAATTAAGTTGAGGAGACAGAACTTTCAGGTGAATATTCCATAATTTTATATTTTAATTTTAAAAAATATTATATAAACAATTCTATAAATATGAATATTTTAAAAATGCATTGTTATCACAATTGAGGTTATGCATTAAGTTATTTAAAATAATAATATAAGTATAGATGATGTACTAGTGGACAAACGCTGGCGCAGTAACATTATCCATATTAGATCAGTTAGAGGGAGAGACTGCAATTCGGGTCATCATCTGATCAGGGTGAAAATCAGACAACGGCTATCGCTTATGAGAGGAACAAACACTAAAGATGATTCTCAAAAATTTGAATTAAAAAACTTGAAAAATGATGAAATGCGGCAACAATACCAAACCAAATTGTTAATAGATTTGAAGTACTGGATTCTTCAGATGGCAATGTGGCAAACGAAGAAGAAACTGATATAAATAAAAATGGGAAGCTGTAAGAGATACTATTAAATTGTCAGCATCCGAAAGCGTTGGTTGTTTAAAAAAGAGGAAAAACAAGAGAAGGTTTGATGAGGAATATGCCGACATTGTAGACAAAAGAAAGGTAGCAAAAATGAAATTGTTACACGAGCCAAATAAGGTATATTTAGAGCAATTGGGTAGTATTAAATGGAAACTACCAGACTACTAAAGAGTGAAAAGAGGGAATATCCGAGAGAGAAGATTAATGATCTTGAAATGAATGCAAAAAATAGGAACATTACAGAATTATATCAGGGAATTAGTATAGAGAAGAAAGGGTTTCAGGCTAGAACAAACATAATTCGGAATGAAAATGGGGATATGATTGCAGACTCCAGGAATATATTAAATAGATGGAAAAGTTACTTTAATCAGCTATTAAATGGACATTGAGGAGGATAATTTACAGACAGCAGAACAGCTAGTCGCAGACCTAAGTGCATTAGAGGTTGAAATGACGATTGAAAAATTGAAGACGTATAAAGCATCAGGTTCGGATGAGATCCCAGCAGAACTGATAAAATCAGGGGGAGAAAAATTGATGGACAAGATATGCCGGTTGTTTATTATGATTTGAGAAAAAGAAGCTCTTCCAGATGAATGGAAAGAATCGATTATCGTACCAATTTATAAGAAAGGAGATAAAACTGATTTCAACAACCACAGGGGCATCTCATTACTTTGAACTTCGTACAAAATTCTAACAAATATATTAGTAAGCAGACTTACTCCCTATATTGATGACATTCTAGGAGATTATCAATATGCATTTAGAGGAAACAGGTCTACAACAGATCAGATTTTTAGTATAAGACAAATTTTAGAAAAGAAATGGGAATATAATGGTACTGTACATCAACTATATGTAGACTTCAAAAAAGCATATGATTCAATTAAGAGGGAGAAGTTATGGGCTATAGTATCATGCTGGATTTCGGAATTCCTAAAACGTTAGTTAGACTTATACGAATGTGTCTAAATGGCACAAAGACTAGTGTGCGTGTAGGCAAACAGTTTTCAGACACCTTTGAAATCCAGAATGGGTTGAAGCAAGGAGATGCACTATCTTCTTCTTCTTCTTCTTCTTCTCCTTCTTCCGTATGCAGTATAGGGTGATGATGCCCGTTCTGCGACTACAAAAACTGATCTTTCCATCGGTTGAAGGGTCTTCCGAGGTCTCTTTTGCCTTTAGGTTTGAGGTGGTAAATCATCTTTGGTAAACGGGTATTTGACATTCTCTGGACGTGTTGGAACCATTTAATCTGATAATTTTGTATATGATCCATCATTTCCCTACTATTCAACTGCATCCTTATCTCATCACTCTTCATTCTATCCCTTAAAGTTACTCCTGTTAGTGATCGGAGGAATCTCATTTGTGAACTATTAATGCGTGATTTATCTTTTGCTCGAAATGTCCAGCATTCACTTCCGTATAGTAGAAAAGGTTTGGCTATGGCATTATGAAATCTCAATTGGATTTCTTTCCTCATTTGTTTTCCAAAATTTCTCCTAATTACACCATTTAATCTGTTATATTTTTCTAAATTTGTATCCACATCTTTTTGATTATGAAACTGTGATATATTATTACCTAAATAATTAAAGTGTATTACTTGTTCTATTGGTTTATTATCTATTATTATTTTTACACTCGAAAGTCCCTTTCCAGTGATTGCCATGGATTTGGTTTTATTTTAAGATATTTTCATGTTGTATTTTTCCAGGGTATTCTGCAATTTAAACACTGATCTCTGCAAATCATCTTCATTCTCTGCTAGAAGTATTTATTATCCGCCTGCTTATTTCTTGTAGACTTTCGAGTATTTAAAGTTATCCCCATTATAGGTTACCAGCCTATAGTTGGGCAAGTCCAGTGGTGGGGTTGCCACCTCAGTGCTTCTTGGACAGGCATGCTTTTCTGTAGGGGATGCTCCCTTAGCCTTTGAAGATTCTCCTTCTCCGCAAGGCAACGGTTCCTCTCTCTTTTCCTGAGTGAGGGTAGGGTGCCTCTTCCGCCAAATCTGCCATATTAAGGGTATCCCTCTCCGCCTTCATTGCCGTTGAGGTCTTCACCGTTCCCTGGCAAGGGGCCCTCACATGGTACTATCAGCCGGGCCAGCTGAAGCAAGGTTTTTTTACGAGGTGTTACTCCTCCCCCTCCTCCTTTCTCATCCGGGCTTGGGACCGGCAATGGCGGAGTTGCACTATCTCCTCTAATATTTAATTTTGTACTAGAGCATGCCATCAAATCTTTAGAGAATGAGGAAGGCCTACAACTCAATGACATTAATAAAATGTTAGTTTATGCTGTTGATGTAGTAATATTGGCCGATAGCGAGGAGATACTAAAGGACAACACGCACACACTATTGAGTAACACTAAGGAATTTGGAATGGAAGTAAATATCAATAAAACTAAATATATGGTCACACGTAGAAATTCATTATATAATGGAAATGGACAGCTAATGAAAAATGAGGGAAATTTTGAGGAATTGACTGAATTCAAATACCTAGGAACAATAATCACAAATAGGAATGAGATGCACAAAGAAATTAAACATAGGCTCAATTCTGGAAATGCGTGCAATTATGCATTGCAGAGACTTTTGATGTGTCAACTCCTTTCAAAAATGTTAAACTGAAAATATATAAAACTATTATTCTACCATTATATTATATGGGTGCAAAACATGGACTCTTACTTTAAGGGAGGAAATGAGATTACGAGCTTTTGAGAATAACGTTCTTAGGAAATGTTTTGGACCAAAGAGAGATGAACAGAAAGATGAATGGAGAATACTACATAACAATGAACTACATGGTCTTATAGGAATCCAGATCTAATAAGAAGAGTTAAGTCTCGTAGACTGCTATGGGCAAGACATGTTGCACGTATGGGGAATGAAAGACGTGCATGGAAGCTTCTTGTAGGGAAGCCAGAGTGAAACCGCCCAGCTGGTAGACCAAGAATGAGATGGGAGAACAACATTAACTATGATTTGAGGGAAGTAGATTATACAGGGAATGAGTGGAAAGCATTAGCTCAGGATAGGGATGTATGGAGTTCTTATGTCCTCGCGGCCATGAACCTACGGGTTTGATAGTGCCACTGAGTAAGTAAGTAATATAAGTACCATTTGTATAACCGTTTTCCACATTTAGGTTGCATTTTTGTTTTAAAAAGTTCGTAAATTATTTAAATCACGAATAATTAAGGAAGTGTTTTAAACGAATATCCATTCTAATCGAGGAAGACGAGTATATAAAAATGGTACTTATATTAATTTAAATATTCTATAAATTTAATTTTTTCAGAATATATAAATATGTATGCACGGAAGGAGAAATGTTGGACTCCCACACAGAAGATGGTCTGAACAATTTTAACAATTCTAGCTTTCATGAAACCGAAGGTGCCAACAGGCTTAAACCCTGGATGTATATATATATATATATATATATGTGTGTGTGTGTGTGTGTGTATATACATTACTAAAATGGTTAAATATGATAAAATAGTTGCTGTAACATTAAAAATAATGAGTGTACAAGGAAAGAAGAAAACATTATTTCCTTGTAATTATGGGTTGCCTAAATGTGTACTAATTACGTGTAATAGTTATCTTTTTTTATGTAGTGGCATTTTAAAGGCTGCATGAGATAAACCATCAATATTAACTTTATGAAATTTCCACATCAGAATCCATTATTTAAATTTTATTATAAACTGCCTAATACCCGGAGTGCGCTGCTACGCCTAAATAAATGAAAATTTACGTATAGTTCAATAATAAAAGGGAAAATTATCATACATTTATATTTTTTAGATACCCCGTGCTGATTGCCTGGCGTTGCCCGGGAATCTGCTTATCCCTATCTTCTTGACATAAATGAGCTGAAATACGAAATTTAATGTGTTTTATGTATAATTAAATAAGTAAAAGGGAAACATTTATATCGTAATTATTTTTAGATACCTCGTGCTGTTTACCCGGCATTGTCCGGGAATCTGCTTATCCCGATCTTCTTGGCATAAATGAGTTGAAAGACAAAAATTAATGTACTTCTTATAATTAGTTGAATAAGTAAAATGAAAAATAATTATAAATGTATAACGTTATTATTTTAAGATTCCCCGTGCTGATTACCCGGTGTTGCCTGTGAATCTACTTATCTGATTTTCTTGGAATAAATGAGCTAAAAGATAAAATCCGTTATTGTGAGTTATCCATAAATGAATACCCGCTATGTCCTGCTATGCTTGCAAACAGGAATCTACGTACTTGTCTCGACCTTCTTGGCATCAATGAAAGACAAAAATGGTTATTGTGAGTCATCCGTAAGAGATAAACATATGCTGTTGCGGACGGTTCTGCAGAGCTTTTTGATATATTCAATTCTGTGTACATTAATTTTGTGTATTTGTTATGGTTTAAGCAGCGTCCAAAGAGCTACTTTTTCACGTTTTCCAGTACAAAGGGCGATTTTTATGGGCGTAGGAGTTGAGTATCAAAACTCTCTTAGAGCCTATGTTCATCCCGGAAATCTCCTGAACATATTGCAAAAATCCCCATCTCAATCGGATCAACGGTATGGTCGCGCATAAAGTACGAACAAACAAACATTCATTTTTATATATTTGTTTATACATTTTTGTATACTTTTTATGATTGCTTTTTATGAAAGTAGAGATAGCAAATTTCAATATACAATTTAGTGTTTCCATCACATACATAAATGTATGTCCTTACAACATTATCTGTAAATGTATGAATACAGTAAATGCTCCTTGTCCGCGCTTCCCCTATTCGTGTTTTCATTGTTCACGGGTTAAAAAATTGCGACACGATTCCTGTATTCGTGGCTAAACATTTCTTTATTCGCGGATCCTGTCGGTTTATTATAAGGATTAGTATCCTTTATTAACGCAACGGTAACTTTTTTTTTACTGCAGGCAGGTGCCCGGGCGGCGTTTACAAATAGTGATTGAAACCAAATTGACAATAATATCAAATTAAAACAAACCTTATTCTCACTAAACCTAAAGTTCGTTGTTAAAAGCCACCGCCCTCGTATTTCACGTGTCGCAATGTCAGTTATATATGCCGCCCTCGTCACGATCGGTGTTTTATTATTTCAACTTGTCATTCGTTGCAATAATTTTGATTGAATATTAAGTGTACTTTGTGTTTTCTTGCCAATCTATAATGTCCAGTAAAAGGAAAGAAAATTAGTTACGAAGCGAAAAAAGTAGCGTTGTCGCTTAAAATCAAATAGAAATGCTTGACCGTTTACGTATTGGCGAGTCGTTTTGCCTCTATATCACACTGTTTCAATGTCAATGAATCAATTGTACGATTCATTAAGAAATCCGAAGACAAAATAAGAGATTCTATCGTTGAATTTACAGCTGAATATCGTTCAGAATTAAAAGAACTTTTAAAAGCAGCAAAACAGGGGGGAAAAACTGAGTTCTTTCAGCCCTTGCCTAAGCCTGACTGTAATAATTAATAGAAATTGTTCATAATCTCTCATTAATTGATTTTATTTTGATTATTTTGATTTCGCAACTTTGGCACGCATCCCCTATATACCCATTCATATTACCATTCCATATTCGCGGCATATTTACTGAACATATCCCCCGCAAATAAGTAGCTTTTACTGCATTAAAATTCACGGTTTGAGCCCTTGTGCCTCATTCCGATCTGATACGTTTCAATTGAAAAGTTTAATCCATCTCTTCTAAGGTCTACCGACATTTCTTCTACATTTTCACATTTATTTAACTATCAATCTAAATATCTAGCTAAGTCATAGCCATTATAGAACCCGGAGTTTTATGGGCGCACGGACTAAATACAGATTGCACCATAAGCCAGTTAATGCAAATATTATTTACTGTAGCTAACAACATCAGTACAAAAACTACTACCGAAATTGTTCAGTCATCTCCATTGTTGTTTACGCAGTAGTGTTTGAGATTATATTCTGAAGGTCATAAAGCTCTACCAGTAGGATTATTAATCATGGTCATTTTGGGTTGGCCAATTTTTCCTACCCCTATGTTAATAATTTGCAATATTTCCTTCATAATTCGAATCATGGTTAATATTGTCCTCCCATCTTATTATTGTCCTTCTTCATTCATTCGTACTGAGTACTTTCCCTCTGGCTTTTCTACAAGAATTTTCCATGTCCCATTTCCATTACCTATACGTTCCACATATTCTGCCCTTCGCAATCTACGATAGTCAATTTTATAACATCTGGTTTTCAATAAAGATAAATTATCTCACTGATATGTAGTTTTCTCCAATTACCTGTCAGTTAATTTCTCTTTAGTCCAAACAATATCCTAAACACTTTACTTTCAAATGCACGGAACCGAATGGATGATATATTACATCAAAATAAAAATGTAAACATTTGTAGTTTTGTTAAAACTTTTTTAACAAGTAAAAATATATGTAAAGAGTTCTTTTGAGATGTGTTTTACCTATACTCATAAGTAAAATACTTAAGTATCATAAAATTAAAGAAAATGTTTATCTCTAAATCAGTTTTTCTTAAAATGACATACTTTTACGATATTAAAAGTAAAATATAAAATACAATTACAGTCAAGATTAAATAACACTTTATTCGAGTTAACTAATTAAATATCGGTACTATAAATCGAAAGATACCAATATAAATGTTATTTATACTCACTTATTATACAATATAGTTTTCTCCATTTTCCCGGAAATACTGATCTTGGGACTGATATATTTTTAACATGTACCGATCAATTGTCATTGAATCAATCATTGTACTAAATTTAGTCTCAGGAATGGTTTACAATATTATTAAAAAAGTCTTAATAAAGATAGCCTTAATATTACTATTGTTTTCAGAAACAATTTTTTTGCAGTTAATTCGGTAATTTTCTCATCATTCAATCCAAATACTTTTTCTCCACCTACTTTTCTAAATATCCGCAATATGAGTTCTTCTAATTAATATGTTTTTATTTAGACCTATTGTATTTACAATACAATTACTTTTATACCAATTTAATTTATATTTCAGTATTTATAAGTTATCAAAATCTCGAAAGTTCCAGTACAAAATATTTCGTTTAAACATTGAACAAAATACGTAAAAAGATTTCCCTATTACACAATTTAAGTATACAGTTAAACATCGTTGATCAGTTACTAGAATAATATAGCATAACCCTTTGTCATTGTTTTTTGTCATAGGAATATTGAGAAATTAATACGATATAAATTTTAAGTAACCAATTAAATTGATTATACCAATAACTGGATGCCTTTCATTGAATTCGTAAACTGTAATTCAAACTAATGCTATTACATTTGTCGCGGTTTTTTAATAGGATCAACTGCCAACTGGAAGGTATAAATATAGCGTTAAATCGAATTTTATTTTTATATGCGATAGTTAGTAGGATTGGAAATTGTTGATTATATCTACAATCCAGCAGAAACATTTGTAAACTTTCTTTTATTTACTTGTGTGATTTTATGATTCATAAAAGCCGCAGTTTTAAAAAATTGTCTCATGTTATGTTTAAATTCGCAAAGGGGTGAGGAAATTAATCCGATAAAAAAGCATTAGGCGAGTTACACAAGAAACACTGACCTACAGTACAGCATAATATAATCCCTATCTGAACAAAATAATCTTAATATAAGATGAAGAGTGCCAAAGTACTCAATGCACTAAATGTTACCAGATAAAATATTAAGTTCAAGAAGGATTTAACTTATGGAAAGGTGGTTGATTTTCATATACAGAGTATATGTGGCCCCTTTAAAGAGTTTATCAAGTAAGAAGGCGGTTTACAAAAGTTTCAAACCACTGAGCCAATGCGTATGAAAACTTCCGTTTTGCCAGAAACACGAAAAGGTAGCGTTATATAACTGTCAGAAGGGCATAATTACACTAAATAAAAATTTAATTTAATGAGTGTAGTAACGCAGTTTACCATCAAGTAGCTATTACCACTTAAAATTTAAGAGCAATGTAAGCCAAATGAATAATTTAAGTAACAAATATTGATGGATAGATAGATCATCGATTGATTAATGTCTTTGACATCGTCCGATTCCTAATAGCAAATTTTGTCGGTCCATCCAATTTCCTGGCTCTAGATGTTTCTCCTTCATGTATAAATATATTATCTGACTCCAGGAGGATTTAGGTCTTCCTCTGCTTCGTCTTCCCTCATATTTACATTCCAAAACTCATTTTGATAACCGATCATCTTCTATTCGCTGAACATGTCCGTACAAATACAAATATAACAATTATTTTAATAAGAAATGTACAACAATATTTAATGATTTCAATAAGTTAGACATAATTAACCAATAACACAATATTACAATAAACTTCACCAAAATTAATTATAAGCTTTAAAATAACAATGATAAAACATGACCAAGAATTAAAAGACAGAATATATAACTTGCCATAATTACATTACGAATGAACAAAATACCTCATAATTTGAGGTGATGGGTTATTGTACAAGCAAAATAAATTTCTGGCTGATCCTGAAAATCGTGGCGTTTTCCATACACACTGCCACAGCCTAAAGGTGTAGAAAGTATCTTCCTCGAAAGATCCATCGATTAGCAATCATCCACACACATATAAGCGGAAGATTAGCCGATAGTAATTCCCCTTAGCGCAGCAGGCAAGAGAATGTATACATTAAATATGACATCCTCTTATCATGTAAAGTTAGTTGATTACGGCAATATAGTAGTACGATCAGATCCCTTAATATGTAGTAGTAGTAGTAGTAGTAGTAGGACTTTATTAGACCAAAAGTAAGATATTTACAATATTATTTAAAATATGGGTCGCACGGGCAGTAAGCCGTATGTACTGTTGACAGTCCGTTACAATAAAGAAATAATTGCTACTAGTGTGAAGAAAAATAAACAACAAAACAAAAAAAAAGCAATAACATTACAATTACATAAAGAACACGCAATAATATTACAATTAAATAATAACACAATAGCATTATACATTAAAAACATTAACATTACAATTACATAAAGAAAAAAACAATAATATTACAATTAAATAATAACACAATAGCATTTTACACTAAAAAACATTAACATTACAATTACATAAAGAAAACACAATAATATTACAATTAAAAACAATAATATTACAATTAAATAATAACACAATAGCATTTTACACTAAAAAACATTAACATTACAATTACATAAAGAAAACACAATAATATTACAATTCAATAATAACACAACAGCATTATACACTAATTAATTTATATATAATTGTTAATAATTAATGGTATTGCATTTTGATAACATATATTTATTCATGAATGAGTGTTGTCCTTATTTTTCGCGTTTTGTCCAGAAATTTACCGAGGTTTATCCAATTTTCTGGATTTACCAATAATTCGTAGCATGCCAATCTTTCCCGATTTGAATTTAGAAATCTTTCCGGTAATAACTGACGTCTCCAATATTCTAAATCATTACATTTTCCTAATATATGTATCTCATCTTCAAAGTTCCCGCACATTGGACATATTCGCATATCGTGATCGTCGCTAATTTTTAGAAATTTCCATGCCCCTAGCCTAAACCAAGCAAGCCCTGATCTCTCCTTAAATCCTAGGTTGAGTATATACGATTCTTTTCACCAGACGTGTTTTAGGTCTCTTTGTAAACATAGTGAGCGTTTTCCTGTACATTCGGCGAAAGTATCTTGTTGGTTTATATCTAAGTACCTCCTCCTTATTTTTCTCCACACGTTCTTGCGATTTTCAGTCCCTTTTTCCCATATCCCGCCCATCCCAATCTTTTGGAGTTCTCTCCTAACCTCGTCTGCCCAAAATTTAACATCTATGTTTTTAATTTGGTGGTCGTAACAAATTGCTCTAAGCATTGTTTGTTCACCTTGGATTACTCGCAACCAATATTTGAGTATACGAATTTTACAGTAAATGTCGTCCTGGAATGACCCGAATTCATATAAAATTCCACAGTTAGAAACGGCCTTACTAAGTCCTGTAATATACTTTAGAAAATGCGTATATACCTTATTTAGTATTTCCGTTCTTTGGAAACCCCAAATCTCACTACCATAGTGCATTACTGGCCTGACCATAGCTCCATACATTTTTTTTCTAATGTGCTGACTGGAATATCAGGCACTCGACCCAGAATACCGAGTACACTGTTAAGTTGTCCCCTCCCTTTAAATAATACTATATCAATATGTTTTTTTTCCACTTTCCGTTCATTTTCAACGTTTGTACCAAGATATTCAAAATGTTTCACGTTTTGAAGTACTTGATCTCTGTATTTCCATTCCTCTGCTCTACCATAAACCGTCCCATTTTAAAGGTCATTGTTTTTGTCTTACTAACATTTACAGTCAATCCCCAATTCCTACAGTATATTTCCAGTAGGTCAAGACCTCTTTGCAATCCCTTGATTGTCTTGGAACAGATAATTAAATCATCTGCATACAACAGGACTGGGACTTTAACATTTCTTATCTCCGGAGCATCAATTCCTCCTTCTAGCATTACGTCTACAATATCATCAACGAATAGATTAAATAGCATTGTTGATACAATGCAACCTTGTCTCACTCCCCGATTGGCTTCACTGCTCTCTGTAATGTGCCCTTGGTCTACTTTTATACAAAATTTAACATATTTATAAATTGACATTAAAGCATGTATCATTTTATGAGACAATCCTTTCCGATTTAATTTTTCCCAAAGTGCGTTTCGGTCCACAGTATCAAATGCCATCTTAAAATCAATGAATGCACAAAATAATTTACCCCCCTTCATTTTCAGATTGTTATCAATTAATGTTCTCAGAACAAATACGTTGTCCACCGTGGAGTACCCTTCTCTAAAACCTGCCTGATATTTTGAGAACCTATTGTTCTCTTTAGCCCATTGTCTTATTCGTTCGTAAAGTACTTTACAATATATTTTTCCGAACACTGACAAGAGACAAAATCACCTGTAACTTTCTGGTATCTGTGCCCCATCTTTGCCTTTGTATAGCGGTTGGATGACATCTGTCGCCCAGGCTTCCGGATAATCTCCTCCATTAAAAAGTTTGTTGAACGCAGTTTTCAAAACGTCTAATAATTTATTGGATGATATCATATTTTTCAAGAATTCCCCTGGTATTCCATCAATTCCAGGTGCTTTACCATTCTTTAAACATTTAATGGTAGAAACCACTTCTTTTTTCGAAATATCCTGATCCAGTAATTGAATATGAATTGGGTCAGGGATCTCAACTATATTTCCTTGATTATATCTTAACCTCTCATTTCCCAGCACCCTAACAAAGTAACTTCTCCATTCCTCGGGCGTTATTCTTTTCCGATTTATGGACTTTACTTTGAGTTCCCTTATCGCTTTCCATATGTCCGCAATGTTCCCACTTTCAGTCGCGACTCTCATTTCTTCGGATTTCTTATTTTGCCAAGCTAGTTTTGTTTCTCCCAATAATTCTTTATATTCCTTGTCTCTTGCGCATAATTTTTTCTGCTTTCATCTGTTCTTTCTTTTCTAAACTTTAAAAGACTACTTTCGACAAATTTCTTCTTCTTTCTACATGCATTATTGTACCACCCTTTGTCCTTCTGGTTCATTGCGTATTTAACCTTGAATTTTTCTCCTGCTTTTTGAAAACATTCTGTCAAGTTTTTATATAATTTCCTCCCCGCTAAGATCATTTAATTGCAGATCCTGTATTAGCGTTTCAAAACTCCTGATAAATTCTTATCTCCGATCCTCGATCCACCTGAAACGTGTAATTGGCCGCAATATTGTTGCCACCTCATCATTAACTGTCTCACTAATACCTTTCATATTTAAAATAAGTTTGTTTGGGAAGTGGTGTGATTCGAATCTGGAAACTATACAGAAATTACTTAGGACTGGAATCATGTCTTGTGTGCATATTGAATAATCGATTACGCTACCTCCATTTTTATTAATAAATGTCAGTTCTCCATTTTTATCTTCCCCATATTTCCCATTCAGAATTTCAAATTCAAATGCATCGCAAAAAGCTAACAATTGGTTTCCTTCTGAATTTAAAATCTTATCTTTGCTTCTCCTACCCTCACCTCGTGTTTCATTATCATCCGATTTTATAGTGATATTTTCCTCCCCAATCCTACAGTTAAAGTCCCCTAAAATTATTAATCCCGCTTCCGGAAACCTATATTTTATTTGTGCCAACGAGTCAGACAATTCAACGAAAAAAATTGGATTGGCATACCTCGAATTTAGTGGTTGGCGGTAAATAGACAACAGACACATTTCTGCTCTTCCTGTATGGAAATATGTACAAATTGCCTCTTTTAAAGCAATATTTACCTCTTTAATATGTGGGTCTAAGTTAGCTTTATATAAAATGGCAACACCGCCTGGATATCTACCTCTCTTTCCTCTATTTTCATTACCCTTAAAATAACTTTTCATATTACATAGATTTACGCATTCATTAGCTTTTAACCATGTTTCTCCTAGAGCTAATGCATCAAAAGTCTCAATAAACTCTACACATCTGTCCATTGAAAGTTTTTGTTTTAACCCTTCGATATTCCATGAACCGACTGTCAACAAACCCTATTGTGTTTCCTTGTCATTAGTCTTACCTGAATTTTTAGAACTTCCCCCTCTCAATAGTTCCTTTTCTGCGGGTAAATTCAGAAGTCTTAGTGATTTTCTTGTTGGAGTTCTTGTGTCCGCCGGTCGTTCACCTCTTAGAGGGGGTATGCTTTTTGCGTTCGGCCGTTTTTTGCTGTATGTTTTCTGGATTCCTCGGAGTTAGTATCGTAGTGCTCCCTCTCTCTTTCTCTCGTGTAGAATTTTCTCCCTCCTCTGCTGTAAGGAGACCACCTGCTGTTGAAGCGTCCCCTGTAGGTTTTGGGGATTCGGGACTCGCTGTCAATGACCTCTTCAAATTCATTTTCAGAGTTGTCCATATTTTGTAGTTGTTCACTTCTCCAGATTCGTCCATTTATAATCAATTTATTAAATTGCATGATTGCATGGCAGCCCTGCCTCCTCGCCTCGAGCATGTGTCGCTTAAGAAAGTCCCTTTCGCGGCGCACCTTCTCACTAAAGTCTTCGGCAATATTGATACCGGTCCCTTTAAGATATTTACTGTCTCTAAGGATCCAACATTTTATTTTGTAGTGTGATAATTTGCATACAATCGGTCTCTTTCCACTATTCCAACGAGCTACTCTGTGCGCTCTTTCAATATCACTGTCCACCAAATCAATCCCGATATGCGCCACTACTCTTTTAACTATATTTTCAGTTTCCTCCCAGCTCTCCCTGTCTTCTTCATGCACTCCATATATCACAATATTATTACGGCGACTCTGGTTTTCGAGATAGTCTAATTTAGATTCCAGCCATTTCAATCTGTCCTCCATTCGATGAATATGACAATACGAAGATTAAAAATCCACCACAATTTCACTTTAAAGCATAAAATACTATGCAGCAAAGCCGCAAACAACGACAAACTAATTTCGACTGCTCATGACGAAAAAACATGAACGCTTATATAATATAATAGCACATGAGGATACCAAAGGGTTATAATGATTGGCTATATATACTAAATAATGCTCTAGATTCAATGATAACTAGAAACTCATTCTGTTGTAGACAGTTGTTGGGAGCCCATCTTGATGTCTACTGGCTTAGAGTTCATTCCAGTCAGTGATGATATAGTCAAAAAGTTTTTTTTTTAACATAGGATATTGGACACTTTGAAAATTAATATCGAAGCTCAGAAGATGCTGCGGATTTGGCTAGTTGATCAGCACGTTCATTTCCCATAGTTCTCTGGTGCCTTCGTATCCAAGACAGGCATAGGTGTTTTGTGTAATTTTTTATGTTATTTCTAATTTCTACTGATTTTGGATTTAAATTAAATACATCTGCAATCGATTGAAGAGCAGCCTGCGAGTCACTGAAAGTTCGTGCACTACATTTGTGTTGAAGACACCACTGTACTTATTTTATGGCATATAGTTCAGCTTGGAGAGCAGAACAGGTTGCGGGAATTTGAATAGTTTGAAGGAAACTTCACTATCTTTTCAATGAACTACATAAGCACATCCAGCTTGTAATTGCCCTTCTCCTGCAGTAAATCGTGATCCGCCCGTGTAAATGGTATAGGCATGGATGTTTCCACAGATTTGCACATATAGATTTCATATTGTGTGGCAGGATGTCCAGCAGCCATTAAAGACATAGCACAATCAATACCAAAAGCAAACTGTTGAAATATCTTTGTTCGATTTATTTTAATATTGTTTAAGCCAGCTGCATAAAGTGCATTAAGATGTAGAGGAGGAATACCAGCAATGACAAGTGCTGCATCAGTGGAAATTGTACGATAAGATTTACGTATACGTAATGCAAATCCTCGTTGAATTTCGTATAATTCCTTCTGAACATACTTTTTTGCTCAAAACATCTTGATATGTAGCAGCACAGTATAATAACAATGGTTTAACAGCACGATTATATATAATTTTCAGTATCTCTGAATTTAATCCCCAAGTTTGGCCAAGAGGTTCAAGGAATGCAGGAATGCAAGTGAAAAGATGAACAGAACTACTGTGAGGCGGAACAGGCAATTTGCCTAGCCCGTGAAATGAAGAAGAAGAAGAATAAGAAGAAGAGTTGGGCTGCTTGCCATTGATAGACCTCTTAGGAATTGCTACTTTTTGGCAGATACGTGTTTTAAATCCGGACTGAATGTAAGTTTTGGATCTAAAATTACACCCAGATAATGTATACTGTTGACAATTGAAATGTCTTGGCCATTCATTTGTAAACCTTGGTTAAATTCTATATTTCTCCTTCTTGTTGTGAGCATTGCTTGAGACTTATGGGGGTTGAATTCTAGTTTATTTTCTACTCCCCAATGGAATAGAATATTTAGAGCTATTTGCCAACTTGAATAAATGTCAGCACATCAATACTTCTGATAAGTAAGAACCCATCATCTGCATAAGCAATAATCTTACAACCGTTTGGTAACTCTTGTTTTAGCATGTTAATGACACAACAAATAAAAGGGTTTTTATAGTAAAAATAGATGTAATAATTTTATTCTTTCCACACTGCATAATCGTACCTATAAATTGTATTGTAAATTCTATCAATGTATGAGATTCGTGACTTATTGTTATATAGTTACAGCTTGTCATATTATTTCCTTTAAAGTGCATTGTTTCAATATTTAACTAACCCACAATTTAAATCTAAATGTGAAAGCGCTGACAAATATTAGACAGAGGTCTCGTAATAAAGGCTTGATGTTATTTCATGTGTGACAATTCTACGAGAAGAGTCCAAGGCTTTGCTGTCCTTCAATAAGAAGACGTTCCAATGATTTTATTTTTATTCTCAATTTATTTGTAACTGTGGCTCTGACATTGTAGCTGTTTCACGAAACGCTTGAAATCTGAAACGAGATGTTCTGAGTGAGTGAAGCAAGTGGTAAATTATCATTCAAATGCGTTCCAAGGAAGCACAAATGGATGAGAGTAGGCTTGTGCATAAAACATCAAGTGCTATTTCCTCTTTCTATTGAAATTCTAATTCAGATTAGAACGGAAACACAGTAAGAAGATCGTGAAGGTGCCAACTACAATTAACTATTTTTAAAATCATCGCAAATACAATTGAAAAGGCGTTACTCATTACTTAATCAAATAAACTTACAAAACGCACTACTAACTTTTCTTGTACGCGCGTTACGCACTTCAGTAATTGGTACATTTTTAACTTGCATAATAGTTGAAGCTTTCAGGGGTCGCCTCATGTAATCTTTAGCTTGTTCCAGGTGGAGGGACTTTTTTTGCTTAAATAATCTGACGAGCTATACCGGCACGGCGGTGCATTACTAATATATGGTTTACCTACTCCGAACAGGTCAGAGCAGCTATGCCATGCTAAAAAATATATATTTAGGTTGAAGCCATCTCGGTGGACGCATGGGTAGCGCGCGTGGTTTCCCCACCCAACTTGGAGTTCATGTTCGAATTCTGGCGGCTCCGGAGGGGTATTGGTGGTGTCCACACCGAGAGTTTTAGTGTTTTTGTCAGGTTCTCCTGCGTTAACGGTCACACACACACACACACACACACACACGCACGCACACCTCCAATAATTAAAGCGCTATCTAATATCCACAAAACCAATACTCCAAAGAGACCAATAGTAAACTGCATTAATACACCTAATTATAAATAATAGATTAATTAATAAATAAAATAAATCAAATTATAATATTGATACACGATACAAAAACTAGTATGAATTAGCAGAAAATGCAGAAATTAATATTAACACATAAAGTCCAGCGCTGTTGTCTCGAGGTAACGTCCTGCCTTGTCACACAGCGGACCCGAGTTCGATCCTCGATCGGGATAAGTTTTCTGGGTGAGGATTTTCCGGAGTTTTTCCTCACATGTAAGATCCAAACGGTCCCCGAATACAATTTGGCCATTATTATTATTGTCAATATATTCTCTTCATTAGAATAAGTTTATACTAAGGTCTCTCCTGACGCATCATTACCACCATTATCCTCTTTCCAGGCGCCCCAACCTCAGAAGTAGAATTCAAATACGCTATGCCAGGAGAGAATACTAGAAATGTCATAATGACAACCTGGTGGTAATGATTAAATAAAAGCAATAACACAAAAATGGCGTCTTTCGACATGAAAAACCTGTGTACCAATATTCCAAAACAAGAAACTACAGACATAATAAAACAAACTAACACACAGTAATCTGGATAAATATTGTATAAACCAATTAAACTAAATAATAAAAACAATAACTAATAACAATTATTTCTAATTTAACAATGAACTCTTATTTTGTAAATTAAGAAGGATCCCAAATTGGATTTCAAACGCCATGAATTTTAGCAGGCAAGAATTGGAGAAACATTTTGAAAAATAATAAATCATTTTAATATAACAATGATTACAAAATATGTCGATGGCGTCATAATAATTTATCAAAATGAAAATAGAAAAGAAATGTAATCTAGAAGAATTATTTTTTATGCATAGAAAAGCAGAATTTACTGCAGAAATAGAAATCAATAAAACAAAATAAACTACCTGAACCTAACAATAACAAAAAAAAAACCTGAACAAGAAAAAACTTGAAATATTTGCATTTACCGAAAGCCTACAAGCAATAAGCTTACTATCATCAATAATAACTCAAGACATCCTTATTAGCAAACAATTAGCTCATTCAGCAGTTTAATAAACATGATGCTAAAACTGCCACTAAGCAAAGTGAAACTGAAATATATTAAAACCATTGCAAAAAATAACGACTTTAATAAACAAATTATAGCTAAACTCATAAACTATAAAAAATGAAAAAATACATACTTAACAAAACTCGAAAAAATCTGACACTAAGAATGCTTGGATAAGACACATATACAGGAAATTAAACAATGAAATTAGCTAAAACTCTGAAAAAAATAGCTAAAAGCATGAACATAGTTTACAAAACTGAAAATAAATAATGTAATAAATAATAACATAGAAGAAAAGAATAATTTAGCAATAAAGGAGTTTACAAATTAACGCGCAACGACATTAATAAATTTTACATAAGGCAGACCCAGCAGAACGTTTAAATCAAGATTCAAAAAACATTTTAAAGATTTCACGTACGCAGAAGTAAAATCTAGTTATGACAAACACGTCACAAATGGTGGCCGCCGTATAGAAACAATAGAAAACACTCTGACTATAAATCGCATAGAAAGAAATCCGACAAAGATAAACATACTAGAGGAACTAGAAATTTTATAAGAAACAAACAATGAATTAATTTTAAATAAGAACACACCCAACTCAAACAGTCCTCTATACGAAACTACAAAACAACATTCAGTAGCTACTGACGAGCTGGAAGTTCATTAATGTCACAAGCGTCGCAAAAACAACAGCAGCCTGTAGCTAATATCCTTCTGCTGATGACGGTAACCGGTTTCCGAAAGGCCTACAGTTCTTAAAATTAAAAAAACTAATTAGAGGACGGTTGCAACTGCCATGTACTAAATGTCCAAATACAATTATAACATCAAAAATAAAGAAGCTTTAGTGTTGTAAGTAAACTTCCCGCGCCGTAGCCGAGCGGTTAAGGTAGGAAACCTTGGCGCAGAGCTACGGGACTTGCGCTGGTTCGAGTCTCCATGGGGGAAGAAATTTTCTCATGGTATTTTGGCCAGTATGGGACCGGTGACCACCCAGCATCGTGAGACAATTGGGTAGCTACAATAAGTAGCGGCTCCAGGTTGAGGAACCAGCTATAACGGCTGGGGGACTCGACATGCTAACCACATGTCACCCCTACACTGGCTGTTGATCATCTACCTCTGTGATTGACACATGTGGATGTGAAGGGCCAGCAGCCGGCTGGTAAAAGGGCAACTGCTGAAAGGTCGAAAGACCCTCAATCGGAAGTAAACTTCTCTTTATTATCTTACTTGCTATAGAAGCAACGAGATAGCAGTTCGACCGATGTCTAACTGCCTCATATGATACAGAATCACATATAAGGAAGAGAAATGTTTTTGGTTTTTTGTTTTTGCTGAAATGCCTGAGTGTCGCAGTGCTAACGTATAAAGTTAGAAGTCTCGGGTTAAAATCCCGATCTAGGCGTTTATTTTTTCATTTCATGTATAATATATATATATATAGTAGTAGTAGTAGTAGTAGTAGTAGTAGTAGTAGTAGTAGTAGTAGTAGTAGTAGTAGTAGTAGTAGTAGTAGGACTTTATTAGACAAACGTAAGATATTTACAATATTATTTACAAATATGGGTCGCACGGGCAGTAAGCCGTACGTGCTTTTGACAGTCCGTTACAATAAACAAATAAATGCTACTAGTGTGAAGAAAAATAAACAACAAAACAAAAAAAACAAAAAAGCAATAACATTACAATTACATAAAGAAAACGCAATAATATTACAATTAAATAATAACACAATAGCATTATACACTAAAAAAAAGCAATAACATTACAATTACTAAAAACACAGTAATATTACAATTAAATAATAACACAATAGTACTATACACTAAAAAAAATACAAACAATATATATATATATATATGTATATATAATGTCCACTGTGGTCTCGAGGTAGCGTGCTGCCTTGTCACGCAGCGGGCCCGGTTCGATCCCCGGTCGGGGCAGTTTTTCTGGGTGAGGTTTTTATCGGGGTTTTTCCTCACCAGTAAGACAAATGTCAGGAAACCTTTAAGGCCCAAACGGTCCTCGAAATCATATGGCCATCATCATCATCATCCTTATCATCATCATCATCCTTCACCGGTGTGGAAAGTAACGGGAAGCTACCACACCTACAATTCCCTAGTAAAGCTGCAGGCATAGCATGAAAATGCTATGATTGCAGTGAAGGACCTACTTTCGGGCAGAATTACTATGGATGGATATATACACATGAAGATCATTAAAAAAAATCAAAAGTATTTTCATGAAAACAACCTTAACAGCTTCATTCCTTCGGAATTCGCTAAATATGAATAAATTTAAACTAAATAGTATATTACGACACGAGGTTGGGAAGTGGTTTTTACAGAATCGAGGAAAATGTTTAAAAACCGAGCGATACCGAGGTTTTCAATTTCCAAGATTCTATTAAACACTTCACAAACGTGCGTTGTACATTACTTTTGCGCGATGGTGTTTTGAAAGTAATAAATAATAATAAAATAATATCTTTGTTGGAAATATTTGCGTTCAATATAAACAATTGACTAACGTTAACAGTGTGAGCAATGTTTATTAGTTGAAACAACAGGAGGCCGTGAGACCAATTTTGTAATAAAATGCCGGCAAGTACGAAATTATTATTTTATAATGTTTCAAATAAAATTCAGTTCATCAAAAATGCAGTGATTGTCTCGTATAATGTATATCAACCACTACCTTTTGGATATGTTTTGTATATACATTGTACGTAGTATACGTAGAGGGCAGTGGTTTTACTTCCCACACGCGTGTTTATGTAATATTACAGTATAGTTATTTTATTACAGTTAGTTATTTAGGTTGGCAACCCCGAAATGTAGGAAGCCGAACTTTGAATCATGGTCACCCCGAAATTTAGGAAGCTGAACTTTGAATATTGTTCACCATTGCTGTAAGTATGACAAAACGCACTATCGCGCAAAACAATTATATAAGCTGTCAATTGTCATGATAGAACTTAAGAGCAAGAAGTTGCAGTTAAACAAAATATTTTTTGTATTGTATTGTAAGCCTATGTTTTCCCTTTACAGAGATTTAGGCGCTCTCTCCCTACAGGGAATAATTTGAACCATACTAATTTAGTTACACTTGTTTTCGTATAGATGTCATTTTGAGTGGTACGTGGTCAGAGTTCCGCCTCATACTGACATCTAGGATACCAAGGTAGTACTAAGACGGGAAAATTCGGTAAATTTTGCTTAGATGTCTTTTCATTCAGGCTTAAGGATTTTTTACGAGCCTGAAAATCTTCAGACTCGGGACCAACGGCTTAAAGTCCCTCCCGGAGGAATTGCTCCTTGGATTTTTCCGTCCTAAAAAATCCATCTACCCCGGCCGGGTTTCAACCCGCGACCCTCGGGACCAGAGGCAAGGAGCATAACCACTAGTCCACCGCGGCCGATAATAATAATAATAATAATAATAATAATAATAATAATAATAATAATAATAATAATATTAATAATAATAATAATAATAATAATAATCATCATCATCATCATCCGGTATCATGGCAGCTGCCGCCGTCTTCCGGAAACCAAACGCCATTCATCTCTGCCCATCCATTGATCTTCCTCCATTCCTCTGATATTCATAGCTGCTTGTGACCCTTCTATCCAAGTTTTCTTCGGTCTTCCTCTCATCCTCCTTTCCATTGGGATCCATTCCATAACAATTGTTGGCAATATTTGCTCTGGCATTCTTTTGACATGCAATCTTTTCTTTTCTATAATGTCTGGCTCCTCTTCTACACCCATAATTTCCTTATTTCTTTATTTCGTATTCTATCCATTCTACATTTTCCAGCTGATCTTCTTAAAACATCCAATTCTGTACTTAAAATTCTTTTCATTTCCCTGGTAGGAATTTGCCAAATTTCAGCACCATATGTTAAAATGGTCTGAATTATGGTAATAATAATAATAATAATAATAATAATAAATTGTGATTTTGTCATTTTATTCTGTTTCGTATAGTAATTTTATATGTAAACCTAAGCCTATATTGAAAATAAATGTTTTCCCTTCTGTAGACATTTCTCTCTTAATTCACTTAAGTTAAGCAATAAATTATATTGTAGGGTATTATTAACTTTCGGAAGCTGATATAAGCTTTCCTTAAGGCAAGAAGTCCCAAACTCTTACTAGAAAGCAAGTTTCTTAACTCGAGAAATAATAAAATTGTGCGGAAATAATGGTTCCGAGACTCAAGTTTCCTCGTGTGTGAAGAGATGAGAAAACTATCAGCGCCAACGGTAACTAACTTTCAAACGAATGAACCATGTTGGAGTTACTAGGAGATATTGTCCGGGCGCAGTAAACAGTGTACAGAACTGAGGAAACACAAAGTTGTATACAGAAGACTCCTACAAAATGAAGACTCAATGAAATCTGGATTACATGTAATTTTCTATGTTTGACACTTTTTCATTAATCAAATTTATATTTTTTTAATAAAATATTTATTATTATTATTATTATTATTATTATTATTATTTCATTTACTTATCTATTACAATTTATGCTGCCTATTCACAATAGGCCTACGATGAAGATATTAAGTTACTAGTTAAAAACATGTTTAAATATGTTGCTCCCGTGTCGCTGATACTAATTTATAAAATAAAACAATATATATTTAGCGATACTGCATAAATAGGTCTATATAAAAAATAAATCATTTGACAACAGCTTGTATTTATTTATTTATTTATTTAACTTGATGGAATTAGGCCATATGGCCGTCTCTTCCGCTCAACCAGGAAAAACATGTTATGTTACGTTAGAAGCAGAAAGGATAATAATATTATAATATTAAATAATCAATTGAGTTGGTGTTTACTTGATGAAAATCCATATTTATAACATTAGTTTCTGAATTAATTTTTTAAGTGACATCGATATTAGAGTAAATCTAATAGTTATGATATTGCTAATGATACTTAAACGAATATGCCAACTACAAATAATAAACTAAACAAATAGCCCTATGTTATTCAGGAAATGGCCTCTATTTAACATAAATGAGGACACAAAGAAAAATAAAAGAATATATTACAGGTTATATATTATTTTGCAGCTTAAAATATTGTTCAATATCAGCACTATTTTATAAAAACAAAAAGGAAATCCATAGTTAATTGAAAAAATGATTCTGTTAATGAAGTAAGTTAGTTTGTTATTATATAATTCTTCAGTTTTTTAATTTATTATTATTATTATTATTATTATTATTATTATTATTATTATTATTATTATTATTATTATTATTATTATTATTATTATTATTATTATTATTATTGTATTTAACTACACTCTTTCTAGGCCTTTATCGTTGAAATTCAATTCTGAGCGTGAAAGGGCCAACCAGTTGTGCCCAGAGGCCTCTTATTTCAGGCTTGAGATTCTTTCATGTGCTGTAAATCTACGACATGTGACCCATAGCTTTAGTTCAGTTCCGAAGGAAAGTCTAATTTACTCAAGATTTCTACGTTCTGAAAAATCCATCGACCCGACCTGAGTTTGAACCGAAAATATAAATTTATGTGAAATACTGATAAAATTCATATTATATTCCATTGAGGTAAATAGCCACAAAATAAAGTATTAAATTTTTTACCAGCAGGTGCAGTCATTTTCAACTGTTACATTTATTTTTAATTTTATGAATCGTAGGCCTTACGGAAGCAGACTTCCATCATCAGCAGAAGAAATGTGTGCTGTTAACTGTTATTGCTATATGACGCTTTTGGCATTAGCGGCCTTCTAGCGTTGTCGGTAGCAACATACTTTATAATTTCAAAATAAAAGATAAAAGGTAAAGTGATCCCACTACAGGCCTCAGGAGGCCCTTGGGGTAGTAGGAGGTTAAGGCTCCCACTTTTTCTTGACAATCGGCACTTTATGTCAGCCGGGTTGTCAGCCCTGCGTGACGGCCGCCTTTACCCCAGAACAAGCAAAATAGGAAATGCAATATGTCGCATTGTTATTCAAGATTTATTTTTTTAAGATTACCTAGAATTAGATTAGTTTTTTAATACAATGGTAATAAAATGAAATAATATAGAATATATAATACCAAACAGGAAAAGGTTGATATGATAGATTTAATAAACACTGTCATCATGTGTAACATCCAAAACATCTTTATCAAAGTCTTTTACAATTTATCAAAAAGTTAATAAATTTCATGAACTGTGGTACCAGAAAAATGGGACGTGTGCAGTTATGAAGGTAAAGCAAAGCTGTTTATCTAGAACTTTTTCCCAAAAATTAATATCATATGAGATTTCCTAGCGACATAAAATAGGTATACAATGGCATGTTACGAGGTCTCAGTTATTCAACACTATGGGGCGGATAAACCAAACTATTGGTAATGCTTCCTCCACAGTCCCGCCTTATGTGGCATGAAATAATCCACTTCCTTTAACATACTTGTCAAGTTAAATGTCAAACAGAATGCTGGGAGGGAAGACAAAATGAAGTGAACGTAAAGAAGAGGCATGGAGTTTGAAAATACGCCAGGCAGTGTAAATAGATGGCAGTTCATCTTACAGTTCATCCATTCCTGCCCTCTAGCTGCTTCTGAAGAACCAACTTGATTTTATCAAATTTTCAACACTTGCGTAGTTCCCAGAATAAAAATGTATATATCTTCGTTATAATTTAGTTTATCGTTATATGGAGTTTTTGAGGATAGTAGATTGTAAACATGCAGTAACAAGTAACTAATATATATATATATATATATATATATATATGAAAGGTATTAGTGAGACAGTTAATGATGAGGTGGCAACAATATTGCGGCCAATTACACGTTTCAGGTGGATCGAGGATCTGAGAGAAGAATTTATCAGGAGTTTGGAAACGCTAATACAGGATCTGCAATTAAATGATCTTAGCGGGGAGGAAATTATTAAAACTTTGACAGAATGTTTTCAAAAAGCAGGGGGAAAATTCAAGGTTAAATACGCATTGAACCAGAAGGACAAAGGGTGGTACAATAATGCATGTAGAAAGAAGAAGAAATTTGTCGAAAGTAGTCTTTTAAAGTTTAGAAAAGAAAGCACAGATGAAAGCAGAAAAAATTATGCGCAAGAGAGGAAGGAATATAAAAAATTATTGGCAAAAACAAAACTACCATGGCAAAATAAGAAATCCGAAGAAATGAGAGTCGCGACTGAAAGTGGGAACATAGCGGACATATGGAAAGCTTTAAGGGAACTCAAAGTAAAGTCCATAAATCGGACAAGAATAACGCCCGGGGAATGGAGAAGTTACTTTGATAGGGTGCTGGGAAATGAGAGGTTAAGATATAATCAAGGAAATATAGTTGAGATCCCTGACCCAATTCATATTCAATTACTGGATCAGGATATTTCGAAAAATGAAGTGGTTTCTTCCATTAAATGTTTAAACAATGGTAAAGCACCTGGAATTGATGGAATACCAGGGGAATTCTTGAAAAATATATCATCCAATAAATTATCAGACGTTTCGAAAACTGCGTTCAACAAACTTTTTAATGGAGGAGATTATCCGGAAGCCTGGGCGACAGATGTCATCCAACCGCTATACAAAGGGAAAGGTGGGGCACAGATACCAGAAAGTTACAGGGGAATTTGTCTCTTGTCAGTGTTCGGAAAAATATATTGTAAAGTACTTTACGAACGAATAAGACAATGGGCTAAAGAGAACAATAGACTCTCAAAATATCAGGCAGGTTTTAGAGAAGGGTACTCCACGGTGGACAACGTATTTGTTCTGAGAACATTAATTGATGACAATCTGAAAACGAAGGGGGGTAAATTATTTTGTGCATTCATTGATTTTAAGATGGCATTTGATACTGTGGACCGAAGCGCACTTTGGGAAAAATTAAATCGGAAAGGATTATCTCATAAAATGATACATGCTTTAATGTCAATTTATAAATATGTTAAATTTTGTATAAAAGTAGACCAAGGGCACATTACAGAGAGCAGTGAAGCCAATCGGGGAGTGAGACAAGGTTGCATTTTATCACAAATGCTATTTAATCTATTCGTTGATGATATTGTAGACGTAATGCTAGAAGGAGAAATTGAGGCTCCGGAGACAGGAAATGTTAGAATCCCAGTCCTGTTGTATGCAGATGATTTTATTATCTGTTCCAAGACAATCAAGGGATTGCAAAGAGGTCTTAACCTACTGGAAATATACTGTAGGAATTGGGGATTGACTGTAAATGTTAGTAAGACAAAAACAATGACCTTTAAAAATGGGACGGTTTATGGTAGAGCAGAGGAATGGAAATACAGAGATCAAGTACTTCAAAACGTGAAACATTTTGAATATCTTGGTACGACGTTGAAAATGAACGGAAAGTGGAAAAAACATATTGATACAGCATTATTTAAAGGGAGGGGACAACTTAACAGTGTACTCGGTATTCTGGTTCGAGTGCCTGATATTCCAGTCAGCACATTAGAAAAAATGTATGGAGCGATGGTCAGGCCAGTAATGCACTATTGTAGTGAGATTTGGGGTTTCCAAAGAACGGAAATACTAAATAAGGTATATACGCATTTTCTAAAATATATTACAGGACTTAGTAAGGCCGTTTCTAACTGTGGAATTTTATATGAATTCGGGTCATTCCAGGACGACATTAACTGTAAAATTCGTGTACTCAAATACTGGTTGCGAGTAATCCAAGGTGAACAAACAATGCTTAGAGCAATTTGTTACGACCACCAAATTAAAAACATAGATGTTAAATTTTGGGCAGACGAGGTTAGGAGAGAACTCCAAAAGATTGGGATGGGCTGGATATGGGAAAAAGGGACTGAAAATCGCAAGAACGTGTGGAGAAAAATAAGGAGGAGATACTTAGATATAAACCAACAAGATACTTTCGCCGAATGTACAGGAAAACGCTCACTGTGTTTACAAAGAGACCTAAAACACGTCTGGGGAAAAGAATCGTATATACTCAACCTAGGATTTAAGGAGAGATCAGGGCTTGCTTGGTTTAGGCTAGGGGCATGGAAATTTCTAAAAATTAGCGACGATCACGATATGCGAATATGTCCAATGTGCGGGAACTTTGAAGATGAGATACATATATTAGGAAAATGTAATGATTTAGAATATTGGAGACGTCAGTTATTACCGGAAAGATTTCTAAATTCAAATCGGGAAAGATTGGCATGCTACGAGTTATTGGTAAATCCAGAAAATTGGATAAACCTCGGTAAATTTCTGGATAAAACGCGAAAAATAAGAAAAACACTCATTCATGAATAAATATATGTTATCAAAATGCAATACCATTAATTATTAACAATTATATATAAATTAATTAGTGTATAATGCTATTGTGTTATTATTTAATTGTAATATTAATGTGTTTTCTTTATGTAATTGTAATGTTAATGTTTTTCTAGTGTATAATGCTATTGTGTTATTATTTAATTGTAATATTATTGTGTTTTCTTTATGTAATTGTAATGTTAATGCTTTTTTAGTGTATAATGCTATTGTGTTATTATTTAATTGTAATATTATTATTGTGTTTTCTTTATGTAATTGTAATGTTATTGCTGTTTTTGTTGTTTATTTTTCTTTACACTAGTACCAATTATTACTTTATTGTAACGGACTGTTAACAGCACGTACGGCTTACTGCCCGCGCGACCCATATTTGTAAATAATATTGTAAATATCTTACTTTTTGTCTAATAAAGTCCTACTACTACTATATGTATATATGATTTTCATTACCATGAATTTGTATTTCTTATATGTACCTTTGGCAAATTAATTACGGAAGAGACTAGTGAAGTGCTTTGTGTGGAGTGTAGCATTGTATGATGCACAGACTTGGACAATACGACGGAATGAGGAAAAGCGACTGGAAACTTTTGATATGTGGATATGGAGAAGGATGGAACGTTATAAAATAGACAAAATAAAAAGTGAAGATGTGCTAGACAGAGTGGGTGAAGGAAGAACAATGCTAGAACTCATAAAGAAGAGGAAAATAAATTGGATTGGCCACTGGCTAAGAAGAAACAGTCTGCTGACGTATGCCCTAGAAGGAATGGTCAACGGAAAGAAAGTTAGAGGCAGAAAAAACATCAGATGATAGATAATATTGAAATAAATGGTTTGTATGCGGATACAAAAGGAAATCTGAGTTAAGGAAAGATTTGATAATGCTGAGTTTGCAGTGAAAGACCTGCCCTTGGGCAGAACACTATGTACATGTAAATTAATTAAGAATATATTAATCTTTGAATATATATATATTATATATTTTTTTTAGATTTTGTAAACAACTTCTGAATTAATTTTTAAGTAATCGAAGTTTGGCCATTGCAAACCCTTATTGGGGTATAGTTTTTTTTAATTTTATGTAACAAATAAGAAAGTGAAATGTTAATTTTTGATGTAGATGGATTACTGGAGAAGATCATCGCGGAAGTCCAGATTAGGAAAGAAAATAGAAACGTTGAAATTAGGTGCATTGTGGCAGTTGAAAGAAATATATTACAAGCAATACTAATGAGAGACGATTAAAATTGTATGGACATTCCAAGAGGATGGCTTCTAATAGAATCCCTATGAAGATCTTGGATGAGAAAAGAGGAAATGGAAGACTTGAAGGTTGGATGGATGGTGTGAGATGAAGTATGAATGACTGGGACTTAATAGGTGTTTCAGAATCACCACAACTGGAGAAGGAGAATTTCTTGAGGGTAACGGAAAACAATCACATTATGGATAACCTACAAAATAAGAAAAGAGGTATGTGGACAATATGTGTGTCCCGTCTTACACCCATTTGAAATGCGGCATTGATTACCTTAATTTTTAAAGAGAGTCATTACGTAAAAATAACAGCAAATAGTAAGATCGGTAAGAGCTTTTCTTCCACTTCATCAGGATTAAATTATACAGATACCGTATTAACAATTATAAATTAACTATAACACTGGTCAACATGATTCTTGTCTCGTGAGTACCAATAGTTGTACTTAATGCAGTTTGTTATCGTGTTTTCAAATATGTATTTGAAATTTCTCCATCACCCACATTTTTTTAATTTCAATTTCATTTAATGGATTTAAATAACTATTTTTTTAATAAATGTTTTTTCGTCGATTTGTCCATTGTAAAATAAAACGGGGAACACTTTCATCAGGAGATTTTAGCTATGGAATAGAGATATCAAGGCTCATGGAATCCTAATATGCTGGCCGATTATTGTTGGACCATCAAGAGGGATACTCCACAGGCGAAATATAGCAGAAAATCGCTATTTCTTACTTTCTAGGTGAGTCCGAATGTTCGAATATTATGCAGTTACCCAGTGCAATTTATATATATATATATATATATAATTTATCATATTCATGCTATTATTATTATAATTATTATTATCACCATCATTATATTATCATTATTATTATATTATTATTATTATTATTATTATTATTATTATTATTATTATTATTATTACCGTATTATTATTGTTATTATCGTATAAAATGTTGTTTGTTCATGAAATTTACATTGCTACATTTAATGTATCTTTAACTGTTATAATTAGTATAGTGTATATCCATATTTGTCAAATATTTATTTGTATTTGTGCAGGTTGAGTGGAAGAGAAGGCCATATGGCCTTAACTCTGCCAGAATTAATAAAACATTATTATTATTATTATTATTATTATTATTATTATTATTATTATTATTATTATAGTTACGATTGTAGAAAATATTAAAGTGCTTGAAATTATAAACCTCGGAAACCTTGCGTGATGGAGAAAAACCGATATCATATTTGAAATCAGGAGAAAAAATACTATCAGAATCACATATTTTTCTATCTGAGATAAAAAAAAAGTTTATTTTTTGTTGCTCAATGTAATTAAATTAACACTCCTTCTTCTTCTCCATTGTTGTCATCTTATAAGCCTAGGTACTTTCACATGCCTCAAGACACCCGGCCCTTACATTGACACGTCTTGTTGTTTATTTTTCTTTACACCAGTACCAATTATTACTTTATTGTAACGGACTGTCAACAGCACGTACGGCTTACTGCCCGTGCGACCCATATTTGTAAATAATATTGTAAATATCTTACGTTTTGTCTAATAAAGTCCTACTACTACTACTACTACTACTACATTGACACGTCCTGTCGGGAGAGGGATTTTTAAACTTTGGATCACACACTGTCTTACCACAGGGAGACGTGAATGAGAGACGCGCTCAGTGTTAGGATGCTCCGATATAACACAATTTTAAGGCAAAACACACCATACACTCACACATAATACTAAACATGGCGAATATGATGTTGGCCGGATGCTGTTCATAGAACATTTGAGCCTTAAAGTTTCCTGACACTTGTCTTATGTTGAGGATAACCTCACCAAGGAAACATTTCCCGAACGGGAATCGAACCCAGACACGATGCTTACGAGACACCGACGCTAACCCGAGATCACATTAGAGGACTGTTATCGAATCAGCACTAGCTAACTAACTAACTAATTCGCTGGCACTATCGAAACCGTAGGTTCATGGCCGCGCGGGCATAAGCTCTCCATACATCCCTATCCTGAGCTAATTTTTTCCAATCATTCCCTGTATAATCAACTTCCCTCAAATCGTAGTTAATGTTATTCTCCCACCTCATTCTTGGTCTACCAACTGGGCGTTCCCCCTCTGGTTTTCCTACAAAAAGCGTCCATGCACGTGTTTCATTCCCCATTCGTGCCACATGTCCTGCCCATCGCAGTCTACGAGACTTAACTGTTCTTATTATATCTGGCTTACTATAAATACCATGAAGTCTTCTCCATTCAGCACAGTTAATTAAATTAACAAAATCGCAATATAAATTTAAAAAGAAAATGCAAAATAAATTAAAATATTAATAGTAATATTGGTCCAGTATGTTCTAATGGAAGATGGAGAATCAGGAACAATCATCTGTATATATGGAAATGGGTGTGAGTCTGTTTGATTGTTTGCTTATCTGTCTGTTTGTCTGTCTGCTCCTTGGCCGATTAGAATAAGGTTTTCGCTGTCATTAAAATTGTTTCTGGGACAATTAACGTGTATAACATATCGTATGTACTATAGGGCCGGAGCTAAAATAATGTAAAAGTGTATCGGTACACTCAAAAAAGTTGCTCTTTGGACGTTTGAATGGCTTACACTGCCTAAACCATAAACACCCCAATTAATGTACACAGAGTTGAATATCAAACATATCCTATAAGAAATTCCGTAACAGCATATATCTATCTTCTATGGATATCTTACAATAACTTTTTTTTTCTTTTAGATAATTGATGCCAAGAACATCGGGATAAGTAGACTCCCTAGCAACGCCGGGCAATCAGCACGGTTTATCTAAGAATAATTACGATATAAATGTATAAGTACTCTTCTTTTTACTCATTCAACTAAACATAAAAACACGTTTAATTTATTTAGGCGTAACTGTGCCCGGGTAATAGCTAAATAATTATATGCCTTGTATGACTTGCTTTGCCAAACTACATAGGCTTCATACATATACAGGGTGATTCAGAGTAAGTTTTACAGACTTCTAGGGATTGTAGAGGGGACTTAGTAGATAAAGTTTCGATGTAAAATAAGTTAGAAGATCGAGACACGTTGGGCTTATATCGCGTGTCTTGTAATTGAGAACAAGTATTACAGACGTCTAGGAGCTGTACTACAAGTGTGGTTCCACGTGGCGACCCTATTGTTCGTTGCACAAAGTGTACCTGCGACGCATGTTTTCATACACGCGCCCCACAAGACCTAGTGTGTGCTCAATAAAAATGTTGCTACCGCCAGAAATCGTGTAAGATGATCTCCTTCTGACTCGTCAGGCTTAGTACAACCCTTAGAAGTCTGCAATACTTATTCTGAAACACAAGAGACACGATATCAGCCCATTTTGTTTCGATCTTCAAACTTGTTTTACATCGAAATGTACATTTTCGAACATGGGTTCCTAATCAAAACTTTATCTACTAAGTCCCCTCTACAACTCCCAGAAGTCTGTAATACTTATTCTGAATCACTCTGTATAAAATACATTACACATTAAATGAGTTATTATTCAGAGAAGAAAAACAGATAATATATATTTAGATGCAAGTTTCAAAATATAAACTGCATTCTATAACACAAAAATGTAATAATTACAAAAGAAAAGAAAATACCAAACAATATCTGAAAAATGATTATCTGAGAAATAAATTAAATATATCGAATACAATATAAATAAAAATAAACTACAAGCCATTTATCATTTTAAAGTATTTAAATAATTAATATGATTTTTTTAAAATATTTTTGTGCTTAGTTTACGTAGATTGTGAATGGATTTAATTAATTTATTATACAATTTCGATACTAAGTAGCTACAGTATTTAGACCCAGCAGTTGTGTGAAATTTAGGTTCATGTAGCAAAAAAAAGTTTTGTCTGGTACTGCAAATACTTGGGTATCTTTAAATGTATGTATATTTTTGAGTAAATAAGTAAGCAACTTGGGTTTAAAATTTTGATTCAGTACTTGGCAGTCCGAATTCAGATAAATTATTTTAGTAAATTACTCTAAAGTCAATAGTATTTCATGTATTAAGAGCGAAATTATGTTTTTACCAAGGACATCCCTGCCCAAGAGTGGTCAGAGTTTTATAGATGTACAAGAATTTCCCATACGGGAAAATTTTCTATAGGATCGTAACAGGCCTTGACCTAATACTTGGAAGGAAGAAGAAGAAGAAATATGACACTATGTTCATAAAATACTTGACGGCATAGAAAATTGTTTAAGAGACAATTCGGTATAAGTTATACATGAAAAATTACGCTAGATCTTGCTGTTTTATGAATATCTGATATACGGCAATAGAGTAAACAGAACAAAGGCGATTGTACATTCGTCAGTTGTTCAAATGTTTAAGAGATGTAAAGCTGTAACCAAACAAACGACATACGTGCTTTATCCCAAGGACAGATAGTTTTTTTTTCATTTGCCCGCAAAGATTTAATGAAATTATAGTTTCGTTTCCAAGGAGAAATTGAACAACTATTGACTAGTGTGCCACAAAATTAAATTTTTACTAATATGGAAAACATGAATAGTAGAATATAATAGTATATTACGATGCTAGATTGGGAAGTGGTTTTTACAGAAGCGATGAAAATGTTTAAAACCTCACTGTCGCTCGGTTTTTAATTTTCGGAATTCTGTAAAACACATCACAAACGTGCGTTGTACATTATTTTTGCTCGATGGTGTTTTCAAAATAATAAATAATAGTAAAATAATATCTTTGTTGGAAATATTTGCGTTCATTATAAACAACTGACTAAAGTTAACAGTGTGGGCAATGTTTATTAGTTGAAACTACAGGTGACCGTGATACCAATCAGTGATAAAATGGCGGCAAGTACGTATTTATTGTTTTATATTGCTTCAAATAAAGTTCAGTTCATTTATAGTGCAGTGATTTGTTTCATATAATGCATATTAACACTACCTTCAGGATATTTTTTTGTATATACATTGTACGCAGTGTACATAGAGGGCAGTGGTTTTATTTCCACACACTCGTGTTTGTAATCTGGACCCATCGCACCACCCCTTGGGATACCTCGGCCAGAAGGTCATACTCCCAAGTCCCAGAATTCTTGTTCTCCCTTATCTACATCGCGATCACATTCAAGTTCACAGGCGATAAAACCAACACCTCAGGGAGAAGGTGTTGGAGTCGCAACTTCAGGGGAAATTGCTCAGCTACATAGTATATCAGGCCGCTCATTCCTGATGACCCCACAAGCCGGGAGGACTGCTGTCGCAGATCCACCGATCATTTCCCTGTTCTACCTCCAGGAACGCATCCTGCAGCCGTTGTGAGACCGGCTAGAGCTTGAATCCTCAAGCCCCAGAGTGTGAGATTATAGTACATCCAGGTACTCATGTCCTGGCGACCCACAGTTTGTTCACGAGCCCGTAGGCTGAGCCGGGAGTCAGCACAGTTGCTCCCCTCAGCGCTGGTCCGAGCCGTGCCCTGGTCCGCCCCCATGGACGTGTCATGCTGCCGTTGTGTGCCGGCCAGGAGCTCGCAAGCTCCCACAGGTAAGCAAATAGTACGACAAGGTGCTCATCTCCTGCCGACACCACTAATGGTTCACGAGTCCCTTGGATTTAGTCGGGGGGACTGTCGAGCAGATCCACCGACTATTCCCCCAGTGCACCAGCTGGGGTCGTGTTTTGTTGCTGAAGTGGGTCCAGCTGAACATTAGTACGTCAGGTCGCTCAACTCCTGACGATTTCACAGATTGTCCTTGGGTCATCCGGTCCAGGAGTCAGCGCAAATCCCACACCCAAAAGACAGCGCTTTCTCCGTTTCCGAGCTTACTGACCTGGTGGTAATTCCCAGCATTACGCCCGGTAATTTCCCAACCAGCCCGTTCACAAGAGTAGGCCTAGTCGTGCCGCTGCTGTGAGTCCAGCCCTCTGAGCAATGTAGGCATCCAGGGTGTTCATCCGCCCTTGGTGCCCCCACAGATGGACCTCGGGTTCATTGAACCAAGAGCTCCTGATCTCCGATCTGCCACCACTTCGCCACGGTGGCCGCACGCTCCTGCTGTGGGTCCAGGCAGTGTGAGCTATAGTACAACAGGGCGCTCGTCTCCTGTCGACCCCATTTGTGGTCCGCGAGTCCATCGGACTTGGAAGGGAGGACTGACTAGCAGATCCACTACGCCAACGAGGGAAGCGTTTGGCTGCTGAAGTGAGCGCAGCATGAGCTATGTAGTACGCCAGGTCGCTCGAGTCCTGACGATCTCACAAATGGCCCGCGGGTCCGGTCTGGACCTAGCCGGGAGGAATGCAAGCAAACCACCAACCGTTCCCCTATCCGCCACCCGGGGGCGCGCCCTGTTGCTGTTGTGAGCAAAGCTGGGGCCCGTGAAGCGGACCCCCCAGGGTACGCGTGTTTTAATACCTATGTAATATTACAGTATAGTTATTTTATTACAGTATAGTTATTTAGGTTGGCAACCCCGAAATGCAGGAAGTTGAAATTTCAATCGCCATTGTTGTAAGTATGACAATCGCGCAAAAATTAATTTACTGCGAATTGCTCGTTTATAAAAAAAGTACATGAGAATTTAATATTAAAATTTGAACATTAGAAATTGCTGTATACAAATTTTCTTTCATTCTTCTAGGCTACATTCATATCTGTGAAAGCATGAGATGTACTGTGCAATTTCGAACGTAGTTTTATTGTTCGAGTGCTTTTCATATCTGTATCTTCATAAAGTTAAGATCACGAGGCTAGAAAAGAACATTTCAGTGGTCTTAGTTCAGCTAACATTTTTAAAGTTTTTGTGAAACGTAATATACACTCTAACAGGAAAAGCAAACAATCTCATGTCATTAATTACATTTTCCATGAATAAAACAAGGATATTTTTGTGTAAGTTTCACAGAAAATGCGACAAAATATGTAGGAGGAATTTAATTAAAATTAAATGTTTGTGTTGGCTAATTAAAGAAATGGTGCAGGTATTTTTCTGGTCATTACTTTACATATATATATACCATGTTTCTAAATGATGGATCGCGTTTTAAATAGTTGGAATTGCTTTTCAAAAGAAAGTGGATTCGTGATTCTTCTAATAATTAACGAAAAACTGTGAAAGTTTCATATCCTGAACGCAGCGTTTTGTTTTCGTCTTTATTGCGTTAACCAACTAACTCAACGACACTATAGAACCTGTAGGTCCATATTCGCGTGGACATAAGCTCTCCATATACCCTTATCCTGAACTAATGTTTTCAATCCATCCCCTACATAATCTACTTCCCTCAAATCATGGTTAATGTTATTTTCCTACCTCATTATTGGACTACCTACTGGACGCTTTCCTTCTGATTTTCCTACAGAAAGCTTTCATGCCACTCTTTCATTACCCATTCTTGTCACATATCCTGCCCATTGCAGTCAACGACACTAATTGTTCTTTATTATAACTGGTTCGAAATCCACCGCTGTGGTTTCGGGGTAGCGTGCTGCCTTGTCACGCAACGGGCCCGGGTTCGATCCCCGGTCGGGACAGTTTTTCTGGATGAGGTTTTTATCGGGGTTTTTCCTTACCTGTAAAGACAAATGTCAGGAAAACTTTAAGGCCCAAACGGTCCCCGAAATCATATGGCCATCGCAATCATCATTCATATTCATCTTAGGTTAAACTTAGGATTAGGGACACTCCTGGCGCACCATTATCATCATCACCCATCATATCATCGGGGCTACGTAATCCCGCCTATCAGGCGCCCCAACCTCAGAAGTGGGTTACAAGTACGCCACGCCAGGAGAGAAACCAGGAATGCCGAAAGACAACCTGGGGCATTTGAAAAAAGAAATAATAACTTTCGAATTATTGCGTTACAGCGTCAAATTTGTAACTTGATGACTCCCGTGCAAATTAATATCGTGAGAATGCAGTTTGTGAAGTTAGGTTCCATTTTTATGGTACAGAGAGCTTTCCGACGGCGATTTGGAATTCATCCTCCGACAGATAAGAGCATTCGTCGATGGTATAGACAGTAGGAATAACCTGATGTATCTGAGTATACTCCAGGACGTCCACGAGTGCAGACAGAATGAAAGAGTCGAGAATGTCAGAGCATCTTTCATACATAGCTCTCTAAAATCTGTACGGCGTGCTAAATGAGTTCGAACCTCAACACTCTATATGGCAACAAGACGGTGCTACTCCTCATTTTCTTCATAATGTGCGAGATAGTTTGAACGATGTTGTTCTCAAACGATGGATAGTACGTGCCAATCCAAATGACCTGATTTTCTCCTGATGCCTCCTCGGTCTCCCGATCTCATACAATGTCATTAATTTTCACAGGATATATGAAGACGCATGTGTATATATACCATTGCTTACCAGTCGATCTGCATGGCTTAAAGACTATTGTTTCTGTTGAGTCCATTCCTCTAGATGTGCTGACCAATGTTTGGGAAGAATTCAACTATAGTCTAGTTGTGCTCCGTGTGACCAACATTAGAGGGCACAATATGAAAAAATGGAGAGTTACTCTTTAATTCCACATAATGTTTGTTCTTACATGTTGCATGCAAGGAAAATAATGACATTGAAACCCCGTCCATAATTTAGGAACACAGTGTATTGTGTTAATGAAAAACACGAATATCTCTACTTTAGTTTAAAATAATGCCAAACGAGTTGTCAAATTCGCTAGGGTGTAAGTCTTGTATTCAGAATGTCTGAAGTTCAGATCCCATTTCACATCAAGTTTATTGTCTAGAAAAAGTGGGAGCCTTAACCTCCTACTACCCCAAGGGCCTCCGGGCCTGTTGTGGGATCACTTTACTTTTATTTTTTTATTTCTAATATTTTTCTGGCGTTGACTTTTAGTCATTGAAATTACTAGTTTCATGCATCTAAGTGTAATCAAATCATTATTTCATGATAAAAGGTAAAATTATTGCAGTACAGACCTTAATAAGAAGGCTTTAGTGTATTCATATCAAAGAAGGGATTATGGAGGATAACATGACAGAATGAGATCTGGATATAAATTAAATGTCGCAAATATATGCCAAATTTTAATATAATATATAAAATTGACAGACAAAATCCGGCTTTTCTTCTGCTGAAGTTTATGAATAAGTCATTTTTTACTAGTAGAGGTTACCAGCCTCTAACCAAACCCCTTTTCCTGGAGGGCAGGGAACTGCAATTTCGGAGTGTTCGTCTCCTAGAGACGTTGCCTTCACTACGGCTTTGGGGACTAATAAAATAGCAAAATTCCATGGAATATGTGGTACGAAAAACGATCATTAAATAACAAAACAACAAGAGAGACCCAATTGAAATTTTATAAAACGTTGGCAGTACCGGTACTGCTCTATGGTTCAGAAGCCTGGATACATAAAAAACAAGATCTAAGTAGGATAACGGCGGCAGAAATGAAATGTTTGAGATCTGTTAAAGGGTGCACTAAGGAAGACAGAATCAAGGACACAGAAATAAGACAGGAACTTGAAATATTTGCAATAACTGATAAAATAGATACATATAGACAAACATGAAAGCAACACATAGACAGAGTGAATGAAGATAGATATCCAAAACAAATAACAAAATACAAACCTAAAGGCACCCGAGATGTGGGCAGACCTAGAAAGAGATGGGCTGAAGTCGGAACGGGTCAACAGACCTAAACGATGAATGCAGATGATGATGATGATGACAGACAAAATAAAAAATAAAGTTGTGCTAGACAGAGTGGGCGATGGAAGAACAATGCTGGAACTCATAAAGAAGAGGAAAATAAATTGGATTGGCCACTGTCTAAGAAGAAACTGCCTGCTGAATGATGCCCTATAAGGAATGGTCAACGGAAAGAAAGTTAGAGGAAGAAAAATACATTAGATGATAGACAATATTAAAATAAATGGGTTTTATGTGGATGCAAAAAAGGAAACCTGAGTTAAGTAAAGAGTGGATAATGCTGAGTTTGCAGTGAAAGACCAGCTCTTGGGCAGAACACTATGTGAAGAATGAAAATGGTGAAATGTATATGAATACGTTAGTATGCCAGAAGATACTTTATTTTTAATTATGTTTACTTTTATCAGATTTAACATTTTTTATACAATTTTTATTCAACATCCTTAAATATTTTTGCGGGATTTTTCTCACCTGTAAGACAAATGTCAGGAAAACTTTAAGGTCCAAACGGCCCCCGAAATCATATGGCCATCATCATTCTTATCATTATCATCATCATCCTTCATCGCTGTGGAAAGCAACGGGAAGCTACTACATCTACAATTCCCTAGTAAAGCTGCAAGCGTACATGAAAATGCTATGATTGCAGTGAAGGGCCTGCCCTCGGGCAGAATTACTATGGGTGGAAATGTTTTTGCAGAGATTTTAAAAGTAAATAAAATAATGCAACAGTACACAATATTCACAGATAACTGAAATCAAACTGCACTGATATACTTCCAAATAAATAATGTTATTAATGATAATGCAGAAGATAATGCAGTAAACTCAGAAAATGCAATGTACCTTCTATTCCTCAGAGTGCTTAATAAAACCACTTGTAACAGATGTAACTTTAACTTGGATTACTTTTAGATTTGTTGTGTCCTTTCTATATAATTACTGTGACCAATTTGTGCTTATGTAACAAAAACGCATGGTGACTGGAATCGGAGAAATCAGGCATTATTAAAAATAAATTACTGTTTAACAGTTTGCTTAAAACCTACATAACGACATAAATTGACAAATCGGTTGAAAGAAATATGCAACAATAAGTTGATAGAGTTAAGATATTTCTTGGCTCCTTCAAGAATTTAATGTTTTTATAAGAGTCTCCTGCTGTCTTGGACATTTAACAATTCTCCATTTTCTCCTCCTAAACGCTTTTCTGTTTATCCTCTTCCAACCACATACTTTCCAAAGTTGGATATCTTCATACTCGTGAAAGGCAGAGCCTTTGAAAGAATTGAGGGCGTTCAGATAATTTAAAGTCCCAGAACGAATCTACTCCGAATGATCACAAGTCAGCTACTTGGTTCACAAGTGCACAACTATTTGAGAAACTAAAATCCGACTATTTCGTTGTGCTTCGTCGAAGGGAAAATAATTTCGCGTAAATAAGTAGTGCGGTAAATGCTGTAAATAAAACAAAGTAAAACAAATAATAGAAAACAAAACTAATTGAAATAAAGACGAGAGAAAGAGAGAGAGACATAACAGAGGATTGAACACGCACCCTCATAAGAAACAGACGTTCCCTCCAATAAACCACATCTAGCCCTATTACAATCAGCCTATAAGAGGCGATACAATATTCAAGGACTTACTTGTATGTTGAATTTAGATATTAATTTGACGTAGTTTTAAATCAATCAGACGCGTTTTGCATTAGTTATGGAAATAAACAATCTTGTTATGCATTGTGTTTTTTAAGCGATGTAATGAGATGTTACAATTGTTATTAATTTTCTATATATGACCTGTTTGCTGTAATTTATTTCCCTATGTATAAAAATGTATTTATTTTACATAGCCTGCGAACGTGTAGTTATTATGAAAATTAACGACGTAATTAAAAAAATCTTCCTTACCAGGATCGAACATGGGTCCGCGTCGTCGCAATAGAGCACCTTACCGACTGCTCCATTGAAGCAAATGATGCGAATACTGCATGAAGAAAGGCATACGCCGCCTGATTTGAACTAAAAGGATAGAGCCATGTAACAACATAGTGGTGTGAATTGCTATTTGAAACTCTCCAACTTTCCATCACCAAGAGCTGCGCCATCGCTTTTTTCAAAGGCTGTACATAGTAGAGTTTAGGTAAAGGATTATATGTCTAGGCAAAATATAACGGGGATTCTTTCCAGGCACCTCCAATATAGCTGTAATAAAACATACAAGATCAATTTAGGAACAACTACAAAGGCTTAAGGAAAATAGTGAATGATCAACTATCTACTTTTAAAAAAATTAAAATAAAAATAGTAAAATTATTCCAAAGTGACCTATTTACCTAGCAAAATTTGCGTAAATAATAAAATTGTAAACGTTTAATATTTTTTTTAGTGTCGTGGCTACAATTTCAATTTCTTGGAAGAATTAAACATCTCGGAGAAAATATCTAATTAAAACAAATGTTCAGCTATAATTAGTCGAATTTGAATCCATCATTACTACAGAAATAAAACAAAACTGTTCCGTTTTCTATAACAATATTATAGACTCTGCGATTTATGGGCACATCTATTAATTCATGAAGCAACTAGAAAACATAGATATGACAAATTTATTTTCAACAACATGGAGCAACATGTCATAAATCAAATTATCCATTAAGTTATTTCCAGTTGTTTCGATGAACGTCTGACATGAAAAAAGAAAGTCTCCCCTATTACCCGACTTTGAATCTCCAGAGGATTTTTCCTATCGGGCTACCTTAAGGACAGAATATGCAAGAATAGAGCACTGTCACTCGCTGAATCCCACGAGTCAACGAGAGAAATTTGAAAAATTAAAATACTTACACTTAGGAAACGTCATTGAATGTCGAGCGATGAATATGAATACAGGTGGAGGACATTTTGAACATTGATTCCGTGGAGTCTCCTAAAGGTACTGGTAATTCAGAAAATATTGCTCCTCTTTGTTTTTATTTATTTAAAAGTAACGAGTCTTTAAAAAGGTTTAGTTATATATGGTTCTCCCAAAAGATGCTTATATAAAAATCGAGAGCAAGTGATATTGTGAGGTAATAATACAGAAAGTGAATCAGATATATACACCCCAACCTAATAACACAGTCATGCAAGATTCGGAGGTTTCCTGCAAAATACCAGTATGTCTAATTTACTGATTCCGATATGCTGATCTCAAAACTCTAGTCAGTTTTTTTTATCAGGTACACGTGCCATTTTTTTTTACAATTGCCAATTTTATTGATATGTTTTAATGAAATTCTATATATAACTCTTGTTTTAAGTAATAAATATAATAAATTTCATTGCTGATATGTTTGGCTGAAATTGCATAATGAATATGTTTGACAACAATTACACCAATCTACTACAATACATTGTCCATAGCTGTGGACTCGGGGTAGCATGTTACCTTGTCACACAGTGGGCCCGAGTTCGATCCTCGGTCGAGGGAAGTTTCGTGGGGAGTTTTTTTTTCGTTTTTTTCTCATTTGTAACCTGTAAGACAAATGTCAGGAAACATTAATGACTAAACGGTCCCAGAAAATCATCTTATCATTATCATGTTTACCTCATTAGATTAAATTTAGGATTAAGGCGTTCCCAAGCGCATCATCTCCATCATCACCTAACATATCATTGGGTCATCGTAACCCCGCCATCCAGGCGCCCTGACCTCAAGGAGGGTTACAAAATGCCGTTTCCAGGAGAGAATATCAGAAATGCCATATTGAAAAACTGATGGCATTGAATAAAAAAAACTTTTCCTGTTTTCATTGCAATTCCTGGAAATGTAGTTCAGTTTGAAGTTGCTTTTCAATAGCAATGGCAGATATAGGTAACGTTTAATCTACCTATTAATCAAGACTAGGATTTAGTCGGAACTAACCATAAATAATTCTCAGAAGAATTAAATCCCCATTTTTGCATACAAAAAAAACCCCTTTATTTATGCATATAAAAATCGTCAGTCTATCAGAAGTTGCTATTTATCCCATACTAATTATGTCTATGAATATGGATTGTGGCGGGATTGGTTCTTGGCAGATATAAGGTTTATGGTAAGACGGGATTTAGTGGGCGCCAGGATTTAGAAAGGACTCCTCTTTAGTCGAGGACCTCGGGTAGATCAGTGGGTTACGGTAGGCATGAGATTCTTTCCTAAGATTCACAAGGATTGTGCGGACACGATTATATCTCGTTGACAGAAGACACGTTGAAGATGTAATATCACTTTAACAATTTATTATACGTCGAACAATTGAACACACACAATACTAATAATAAATGTAATAGTCGGCGTTTATCATTTTGGTCACAATAGTAAGACGAATCAGATTATGTGTTACATATACAAGTGGATTAATTAACAATACCGCGCCTATAATGATATATAGTGTCTTCTTTTATTAAGTATTTTGATTGATGTTGGCCTGCTGTCCAACAGGTGAACAGGTATGTGTGTTCATGTCGACATCACAATAAAATGACAATCACTGTTTTGTGCCTAGGGCACCGTAAGATGAATATGACCAGTTGACGAGACGACGACAAGCAAAACAAGCGAGCAAGTGGTTTAAGGTATTGGTTGAAGCTATAAGGAAAACTATAACTCCCACTCATCGTAATTTTACGATCACGTGATAAGGCCTATTTTATAATCCAGAATTGCAAATGATTGGTACATTTGTTTATAATTTTGGGATGGAAGGGATTTGAGGGCACGTTTTTGGCTGTGATGCCAACGATTGTCTTAGGACCCTCCTTTTTTGAGATTTAGATATAGTAGGGACATAAGTTTGTGCAACAAGCCCGGGAATCCCATTTCGTCACGCATTTGGCTTGGCTTCTAGTTTACTTAGCTTCTGGAACTTTTTGATTATATCAAGTGGCTTCCTTCGCTTCTAATTGTAATTAGTTTTACTCACCCCCTGTAAAAACCACTTGTTTCCTGAGTTTCCAAAATTCCCAGCAATATATTTCCTTTTGTGTTGAACTGTCCGGCTTAGGCATTGTAAGTTCTAACTGGCTGAATAAAATGCATCTAATCTTCTGGACTGAACATAATTTTAGATATCTTTAAATAATTGTAAGTATGTCTCGAGCCCATCAATACACAATAGAATGTGTTACAGTCATCAGCCTTTTTCCTACATTACTCATAACTAAACGTTTCTTTTTTCATCATATTAATTTCTCTGGATCATCTAATTTATGATTAATAATTATATAATTGTATTCTACGTGTGTTTCTGATTCATTTGAATGTAAATAAGGTATATGTCCGATTATTAATTCAATTATCAATCTAATTAATTATTTATAAATTCTTGTCCCATATCCCGAAAAATTATTTATTCGTTTGCTCATTTGGGGAGGAGGCTGAGTGAATGTCTCGCCTCAGGATGCATTATCATAATTGCTAGAAAGTACTCTTAAGAGGTAATTAATTAACAGATTGATTTAAAAAACACACTTCGCTTCATATGTTGGTTTCGTATCTAAATTTTTCGGTGAACATCTGCACAATTTTCAAAATAGTATCCGACTCGGATGTGAAAATAAAATAAGAGGTGAGGTATTTATTTCCGATTCAATCTTTAAATGGCTCAATTTTCTTTTTTTACTCTCTATTTTACTACACAGATAAAATAACGTCCGAGTTTCCATTGTGAAGAATACGAGTAATATGTTTTCCTTTTCGAAGCTTTAGGTCCAGCTTCTGAATGTACTAACCCCATCTAGAGGGCTGCCACGTCCGCCAGATCCGCCGTGATGAAGGACTCCTTCTGCGCCGAATCTGCCGTTGAGGTCTTACAGAGTACTATCAGTCGGAGCCAACTAAACCCTGGTTTTTTTACGAGGTTGTTACTCCTCCGCCTCCTCCTTTCTCATCCGGGCTTGGGACCGTGAAGAACTGCAGATCTACTCAATAAAATAAAATATATTTAACAACAAGATACAGTGGAAAGAATATGTAGAAAGAATGGAAGAAAGAAGATTACCAAATAAAATCTTCCATTATTTTCCAAGAGGAAGAAGAGATGTCGGACGTCCTCGGAAGAGATGGTCTTAGATATATTAGTGAAGACGGAACAGGCAACTCTTGCCTAAACCAGGAAGTGAAGAAGAAGATAAAATAACGTAAAAATGGAAACACATTACATTATTATTAAAACATACTGTTGTAAATATATTTTAGCTTTCATATAAAAATATATCTTAACAAACATTGACTTTACAAAAAATATCTAAACATTATTATAAATTCAACATTTTCTTGACAAAATATTCAGATTACATAAAAAGGCTCGAAATGTTAAACATGGAAATACAATTACTTTGGTTAAAATAGATCTTACACAAAACAATGGTGACGTTAAAAACTCATTCCCCCTTTATTTTTAAGTTAATTTTACTTGCAAAATCAAATTATAATTGGAGGAAATATAAAAAATAGCTTGAACTTGCAACAAAAAAATATTTTTTTTATATTTTCATAATAAATATACTTTGAGTTACCATATCATCCATGTTAAGTAAAAGATCTATCTTTATATTTTAAACACAAACAGGATTGAGTTTAGCTAAAAGAAGTGTGTATTAAAATTCATCTTCTTTTAATGTGACAGTACTGGATTCTAGTGCCACCTCCTCGTAGTCTCGCTCGAGAGCTGCTAGATCGTCTCTGGCTTCTGTAAACTCACCTTCGTCCATTCCCTCGCCTACGTACCAGTGCACAAATGCTCGTTTGTTGTACATCAGGTCAAATTTATGATTAAGTTTTCCCCATGCTTCCTGGATAGCTGTTGTATTGGACAGCATGGAGACGGCACGCTGCACTTTTGCAAGATCTCCACCTGGCACTACTGTTGGCGGTTGATAGTTAATTCCAACCTGCAACAAACATCAACTAACTAACTCAATATCTTTTTGAACGTATTGCATCAAATCTGCATTCACCATGTTGTATCCTGGCCCCTATTCTGATAACTAAATCCAATTCATAGTTCCCACAGTTACCTGTTGTAAAATAATTATTTTTTCACAAGAATTATATTTATTCTATAACATTAATATTTCTTTTTCTATCTTGTATATTTCATATTATTTTTTTTAATCCAGTTTAAATTCAAAATATTTTGTAAATAATAATTTTAATGTAGATATACTATGCGATATTTATTTGTGTTGTAACTAGATGTAAGAATCATTTTTGGTAGACAAGCTATTTATTATTATTATTTATCATTATTTATTGTTATTGCTATTATTATTGTTATTATGATTGTTATTCTTATTATTGTTGTTATTATTATTATTATTATTATTATTATTATTATTATTATTAAAGTGGTTAGGACATGTTTTAAGAATGGAAGATGAGCGATGGCCGAAGCAACTATATGAATGGCATCCGAACAGAAAGACCAAAGTTAACATGGAAGGAAAACATGAAGACAGTAATGCAAGCTAGAGGGCTAAGGATCGTAGATGCCCAAGACCATAGGCTTTGGAGGTTTGGCACGGGAAGACGGCAGCAGCTGTAAAACCCCGAAGATCCATCCATAGTAATTCTGCCCGAAGGCAGGTGTTTTACTGCAATCGTAGCATTTTCATGCTATGCTTTGAATCTTCACTAGGGAATTGTAGGTGTGGTAGCTTCCCGTTGCTTTCCGCACCGATGAAGGATGATGATGATAAGATGAATCTGAATGATGATGATTGCGATGGCCATATGATTTCGGGGACCATTTGAACCCGAAGATAGAGATTATTATTATTATTATTATTATTATTATTATTATTATTAATATTATTATTATTATTATATTTTGTGTAATCAGCTGTCAACAACGTATCAGAAATGGGGTTTGAAAATCAATAAAAACAAAACAGAGTATTTAACAAATGATCCAGATGATAGGTTAAAGATAAAGAAGAGCGGCAGTTTCTAATATCTGGGATCAATTATAGAGAATGAAGGAACATCAAACAAAGAAATAGCAAAAAGGATTAGTAATGCAAGAAAAACCATAGGGACGTTAAACTCTATACTATGGAGTAAAAACATCATTAACAGAACAAAACAACTAATTTATAAATTCATCCTAGAAAGTATAATATTACATGGATCGGAAGTTTGGACAATGACACAACAACATGTCAACAGAATAACTTCAGTTCAAATGGATTTTTCGAGATGAGCTGCCAGAAAATCTCGATTGGAAAAATATTAGAAATACAGAAATTAGAAAATGGATGAATGCAGAAAGAAATATAATGGATGAGAATGAACACAGAAGGCTAAAATGGTATGGACACGTAAGAAGAATGCAGGATGGAAGACTACCAAAGGCCGTCTATGCATGGAAAATTGAAACAAGGAACAGAAAAGGAAGGCCAAGAACAACCTGGAAGAACAACATTCAAAATTCAATGTGGAAATTTGGTGTAACAGATGAAGACACAGAGGGCAGGGAACGATGGAGAACATTAATTAAGGAAAATATGTGAATGTTTGTTATAAACTGATAGCCCACAAGTCCGTAGTCATTTATATGTATTTTTAAATTCATGTTAATTACTAAGATTGGTTGAAGAAAATCCTCATTGATAAGGAAAATTCTCAAAATGAATGAATTATTATTATTATTACTATTATTATTATTATTATTATTATTATTATTATTATTGTCATTATTACCATTATTATCATTATTGTCAATATTATCATTATTATTATTATTATTATTATTATTATTATTATTATTATTATTATTTGCTTAGGCCTTCATCATTTTCTCCCCCAAGGTTTTTCCAATAATTTCAACTATCGCTAATTCGAACTACCTGACCTACGAACAGTCTGAAACTAATTCACGGGCAATGTTAAACACGGTGGAACATAGTCACACCGACACTGGCTCTCCATACATCACTCCACTGATATAATATTTTCAAATAATTTCCTGTATAATTCACATCCCTCAAATCATGATTATTCTCCCACCTCATTCTTGGTCAACCTATTGGCCGGGTTCCCGCTGGTTTTCTAACAAGGAGTTTCCATATCCCTCTCTGATTCCACATAAGTGCCACACGTATTTTCCATTGTAGACTATGAGACTCGCTTGTTATTAAATCGGAAATAAACTAAACTAAGCTCCTTGGCACAAGGCTGTAAAGCTCTTGTCCTACCACTCGGTAACTGGCCTCACATCCACGTATGCTATTTTATAGAGTAGACGATAATAATGACAGTATAGCAGTGATACATTGTCAACCTGTCTAGTCCCCCAGTCGTTTACCAGTTTTTCTCAACTTGGAACCGTTATTTATTACAAATAAACAAATTCCTCACGATGCTTGGTGAGCATCGGTCGCATTTTGGCTGGAATCCCAAAATAAACTTTTTTCACCCATGGGCTCGAACCAGTGCAACTCCTGTAGTTCTGAAATAATGACATTATGCTTTAAACTCCTCGTTTTCGGCGCAGAGTTTACGATGAAGATAATGAACTATATTGTAATGTAGTATCCTCTATTTTCTTTTTTGCTCGTTTCTCTTAGGTTCTAAAATTTCCCTTAGCATTTATATTTATATATTTTTACTTCCAGTCCCAGTATCTTTGTGTTACTCAATAGATTGTACGTGTTGGCCTTTATTATGTCCTCGCTATCGACTAATAATATTACATCATCGGCAGACACTAACACCTTATTAATAACATTGAATTGTAAGTGTTCTTTATCATAAGTAATGCCACGAGTGAATTCCTAATTATCGATAAATTCACGACTCACGAAGTAAGGAGTGAATTTATCTAGAGAATTTGGAAATCAAGAGTGGCATTTGTTAGGACTATTTAACGAATAAAATTAAGCTGTTTACTCACAAATCATTATTTAACTATAGTTATTTTAAAATATTTATATATTTAATGTATACGGCGATGTTTGAAAACAAATGAGAAACGATAGGTACGCTTCTACTGCTTCTTTTGTTTATCACTGCAACCAGATCATACTATTTATTGCCAAAGGAACGCAATATTGTAAGGAGGAGCTTTCTTTAATATGGTAATTATAACATTGATGAATATTTAGTGAAACACGACTCTGATTGGTTGTAAAACAGAAATCATTGAAACGTGATTGGTCATTGACTCCCATTTGGGGCATGAGTTAAATAGTCTGCGTAATGCCACGAGTGATTTCCAATTCATCTAGAGAATTTGGAAATCAAGAGTAGGATTTGTTAGGACTATTTAACGAATAAAATTAAGCTGTTCTCCCACAAATCATTGTTTAACTATAGTTATTTTAAAATATGTATATATTTAATGTAAACGGCGATGTTTGAAAACAAATAAGAAATGTGAGGTTATGTTCATTCACTGCTGCTTGATCATATTATTTATTGCCAAATAAGATCGCAATATTGTAAGAGTGCACCCAAGTGGAGAAATAATGAAACACATCAAACTATGTATCATAATCAACATTACGGGTTATTCATTTATTTTTTTAGTAAACAACTCAGTAAAATCAAGGAATCTTTTCATTATTTGCTATATTCAATGTATTTGTTGGAGAAAAATAATGCTTTGACCTGTTCGGAACATTAAAAAGGAGGAGCGTTCTTTATCACAAAAGCAGGAGCTGATAAAGAGAAATCGATAAAGAGCGAGGTGAAACACGACTGTCATTGGTTGTAAAACAATATTCATTGAAACGTGATTGGTCATTCACTAGCATTTGTGGCATGAGTTAAATAGTCATCTAAAATAAATATCTGATGATCTAGTACAAAAGAAGATTTGCTCTTAGCAAATTAATATCTAGGCCTATGAGTGCAAGTCATATCTGAATATTAAAAGGTCAGTGAGTCAATCTTAGAGATTTCATTAGGACTTTATTTCTTTTCTTAAATAAAAATAGTCAATTTAAAAGCATGACTACACTAATTCCGAGATAAGATCCAGTTGTACAGTAAACAAACTTTCATAAGGTATTACTTCGCCTGTCTATTGAGAGAAATGTCGTGTTACTTTTACCCGCCATATGAATGAATGTGTCCGTATTTTACGGGAAATAGGACTAAATACAATATAATATGGTACCAATAATTAGACACTTCCATTTCTTATTTATTTATGACAAAAAATTATATATGGGCCTACCTATTCAGACGTGTGCGGTTTTTCCACGATGTCGATAGATATACGTTATTTACAATTTCATTACCAGCAGAATTTATGCATAATGATGAGTGATGACTCGCTTGTAAATTCTGCTTAATATGACCATATCATCAATGGCTAACATAGGATATTTTTTTCTAAACTGTTTGAAACATTCGGAATAATTAGATTCTCTACGCTTTTCAAATTATTTATTTTTCAATGTTATATTATTATTCAAAAGCGGCCATTTGGAAACAACTTAATTCGAACATATTCTTCAATTCGCATGCGTAAGAATGTAACAATGTTCATTTAATGTATTAATATCGTTATTATATATTTTAAAATTGTCCGATATAACTTACATAGATATGCGTTAGATAAAACTTTGTTGTCTCTATTTCGAGTGTTAGAGAGGAACTTTATTTTCTTACATGCTTAAAGGTCTTGTCTTTTAAGCCCATGTTTCCCTTAACAGAGATTTAGGCGCTCTTTCCCTACACGGAAGAATTTGAACTATACTAATTTAGTTACACTTGTTTTCGTATAGATGTCATTTGAGTGGTCCGTGGTCAGTGTTCCTCCTCATACTGACATCTAGGAAACCAAGGTAGTACTAGGTCGGGAAAATTTGGTAAATGTTGTTTAGAGGCCTTTTCATTCAGGCTTAAGGATCTTTTACGAGCCTGAAAATCTTCAGACACGGGACCCACGGCTTGAAGTCTGCCCCGGACGACTTGCTCTTTGAATTTTTCCATCCTAAAAAAATCCATCGACCCCGGCCGGGTTTATACCCGCGACCCTCGGGACCAGGGGCAAGGCGCATAACCACTAATCCACCGCGCTTAAAGGTAAAATCATTATTCGACCAAAGAAAATTCAGTATTACCGTTACATGTGCTCTCTTTATATCACTTCGTGGGTCGTGAATTCGTGAATTTATCGATAATTTGGAAATCACTCGTGGCATTACTTATGACTATTTAACTCATGCCCCAAATGGGAGTCAATGACCAATCACGTTTCAATGATTTCTGTTTTACAACCAATCAGAGTCGTGTTTCACTAAATATTTATCAGTGTTATAATTACCATATTAAAGAAAGCTCCTCCTTACAATATTGCGTCCTTTGGCAATAAATAGTATGATCTGGTTGCAGTGATAAACAAAAGAAGCAGTAGAAGCGTACCTATCGTTTCTCATTTGTTTTCAAACATCGCCGTTTACATTAAATATATAAATATTTTAAAATAACTATAGTTAAATAATGATTTGTGAGTAAACAGCTTAATTTTATTCGTTAAATAGTCCTAACAAATGCCACTCTTGATTTCCAAATTATCTAGATAAATTGGAAATCACTCATGGCATTACTTATGATAATGATAAAAGGTGGCACTGACCTTGAAACCTGTGGGGCACCAGTCAACAAATCGTATTGCACTTTTGCCCTTCATGGTAGCAATGGCTGCATTAACATCTTTAGGTACAACATCGCCCCTGTAGAGCAGGCAGCATGCCATGTACTTGCCCTCGCGTGGATCACATTTAACCATCTGATTGACTGGCTCGAAACATTCAGCTGTTATTTCTGCCACAGACATGCCCTCGTGGTACGCCTTTTCTGCCGATACAACTGGTGCATACGTCGCTAGTGGGAAGTGAATTCTTGGGTATGGTACCAGATTTGTCTGGAACTCTGTTAGATCGACATTGAGGGCTCCATCAAATCGTAGAGATGCTGTTATTGATGATACCACTTGACTAATGAGGCGGTTGAGATTTGCATAAGATGGGTGTTCAATTCCTAGTTTCCTGCGACATATATCGTATATTGCTTCATTGTCAACCATAAAGGCGCAATCGGAATGATTGAGTGTACTGTGTGTTGTTAAGATGGCATTGTATGGTTCTACCACAGCTGTGGAAACCTGTAAAAACAAAATAAATATGTACTTGTTTCTGTAGGGAAGTTAATTTTTATACAGATTTTGAGTGTTTTGTAGATATACAGAGTTAAACAGAACAGGTTCTACAGATATTTTCTGAGTGTTTTCATATAAGAAATCCGTGGATTTTGGTGACTTAATATATAGTTCGCCTAAAAGAAAGAAAACTTCCGTTACGCAGAAACTGCGTAAAATAAGATAATTCCTCAGCAAATCAAATTTCTGGTCTCATTTTGCTGGTTTGCGGAATGTTTTTCTTCTGTTAAATTAGAAAAACTCTATTTCTGTTGCCAGCTACCTTAAAAGTTTTGCATTGCAGTAAAAATAAATATTGCATAACCGTAAGTTATTAGCTATTTGCAATTAGTTGTATAATATAATACAAATTTATGTAATAACTATGAAGTATTTTTTTTAGTATTTTATTGAAATATTGAATCAATTAAACTACCGGTAATGTATCTTGTAGGGTACATTGCTAATTTAAGAATTAATTAAATTGTAAGAGAAACATTGCGACGAACCAAATATGACGGCTGCTAGAATTTTTTTTTTCGGATTTCAGGGAAACCTAAATCCACCCTTCTAATTGTTCGAATTCGCTGATTTTTGGAGAACACATTCATCGGGTTAATGTACACTTAGCAAAAAGAAAAAAAATGGATCGACTCTTGATCTCGAATATTTTAATTTCAAACGCGCGATTCACACGAGTAAACTAATTGCACTGTACAGCTACAATACATTTCCCTTCTTCCTTTGAAGAGCATTCTTTCAAGCACAGCTAGCCAGCGAATGCTTAGCCCAATGCTTAGTGGCTTGATTCGTATGCAAAGAGGTCACAGGTTCGATTTTCCCGATGAGGTTAATTTTTTTAACAGTTAAGATGCTCTCTAGAGTGTTGTGTGTTTCTACTCTTGAACAAAAAACAACCTACTATTATTATTATTATTAATAATTATTATTATTAATTATTATTATTATTATTATTATTATTATTATTATTAATTATTAGTATTATTATTAATTATTATTATTAATATTATTATTATTATTATTATTATTATTATTATTAGTACGAACAGCGGACGTGTCCATCATATCCATCATGTTGGTGTATGTCGGAACTCAATTAGAAATTAATAATTTAAAGTGCAACAGTAGCCCCTATGTTAAAAGGTGCAAATTAACATCAGTGCAGTAAATATTAATATCATGTTTTTTTAAATAATAAATCATTATTTATGAAAAGTATTAATTTCGACTATGGAATATTACAACCTTTTGCTCTATTACAAGTTTCCAGGGAATCATCCCTGTTATCCTGCATCAATCTACAATTTATAAGCTATGGTGAACTCCGCAGTCGGAGACCCCTCCAATTTTTATTACTATTACTGTTATTATTAATATTACTACTTTTTATTTATTTATTAACTACTATTATTATTATTATTATTATCCACCATCTCTGTGAGCTATTATTAGGCTGGACGTGACATACATAAACTAAATAATTTAATTGAATGATGAAACTTTTCCCTCGCTAATACGTATAAATAAATAAACACACAAATACATGAAGCTATATTATCTTTTGTTACATAAATGTATAGCATTATTATTAAAACGTGCAACTGCACACACAATTAAATTTATACCGGTAGCTAAATAGTGTTACATAGTTTACGAAGGCAGGAATGTTACTTACTATAGTGTAAAGTGGACTTAGATTACGTGCTAGAAATTAAATATTATAGAATGTATTTTACGAAAATACTAATGAATAAAAAACATTGTGGAGGTATTCGAACCCTGACTCTCATATATATATTTAGTATTTTTTGTAATTAGTTTAACGATCTACGCTACTCGAACGTCGGATACTAGTTTTCTAAATCCCGGTTGTCTTGTTTGCTTTTACACTATGAACGAGAGTTGAACGTTATTTGAAATGTCGCAAGACATCATTTGTCGAACACTCGTAAATATCTAGAAACATGGCTTCGTCACTGTTTTTTAACTCTTTAAGAAGATTAAAACCAATTACAGCGTATTTAAAATATTTAACAATGATTTACTTTGTGAACAACAGCTTTAGCTATTCGAGCATGCACAGTGGGCCATAAAAGGGACAGCTTTTTGAAGCGGCTCATTAATTTTTTTACCAAGTGTACCTTTCAAGGTGTATTTTACTTTCCTCAGTTTAATTTAATAGAATAAACCATACTGAGTTCCGTTGTGAAATGTCAAAAATTGAGGACGATAGTGATTTTTAAATTTTCGTTTCAGGTGAAATCCTACACTTAATTGTCCGATTTTGCTTTTTAACGAACTAAACTTTATTATTTGTAATTAATGGCTATATACCAAATGTTGTTTTAATGAAACACAAATTGAGGCCTACAGATCTTTAACGCGGAAATACACACACGCCCACACACCCACACACACACATTCACTCACTCACTCACTCACTCAACGCACTTACTTTACTGAAGTTTGTCGATTTTTCAAACCAGTAACATAATACATACAATGTCTATAAAATCATGGCATATCATAGCTTCCATTATGATGGTCAGAAAGGAGATTCGCATTAGCTTGGAGGATAAAAATAGAAAATCATATATTTTACAGGGAGTATCTTGTTGTTTTAATAGAGAATTATAATAGGATTTGGGGAGTCTGAAAATAATTTGCAAAATTTTCCACTTCAATAAAGTTCAGTTAGACGAACTAACAATAAGTAAACTATACTAAACTAACTTTCACTTTAGTGCATTCCCGATAGGTTAAGTAGCCTCAATCGATGGTCTTACATAGTGTGAAAATGCTGACTTTTGTAAATGTCTAAGTATTTTTTATCAAAAGCCAGAGCAATTTTATGCCCTAAATTATTTTCTCAGGACATCTGGACATCCGATCAGTCTAGACATGTAGCAAATCCTTTGAACCGTGATAAGACAGCTAGTAGCATATCTTTTGGACTACGATAAAATAGGATCTGATAGATTATAACGTATTGGTATATATATCGCCTCGGATGATACACCTAAGACCTATACAACAGTCCATGGTACACCACTGTTACACATCATCCTGAATGGTAGCCAACATTTCGAATAGCTGCTTTAAAGTAAGGAGTACGAACAGTTATTATGAGTGCACAGTATGTTGTACAGTGTAGTGTTTAACAAACAAGTATGAGTATTACTCTTGGTTTATTTCATTGTTTGTATATAACTTGTATTGTTTGTGATTTAGTACCTACCCTTTAATGATAAGTTGATTCATTATTTTTATAATATTTCATAAACCCATCATGATCCAATAAATAAATTAATTAATTAAATTAAATTCAAGAACACACTAATCTCTAATGAGACACCAAAGACCATTTCTTCCTTATATCTAACCACTTGGCCAACATACCCGAAAAAACATGTGACATTTGGGCTATTCTAGTATAAATAAGTATATGATTAACTTTTATAAGATTCATGATGTGTTCCGTTGAGGGATTATTCAAAATTAAAATGTAAAATAATGGAATGTTCACCTGAAAGGTCCGTCTCCTCAACTTAATTAGTTATTTAACTGTAGCGCTTTTGGGACTTGTCCCATCATCGGCAGGATTCAAAACTGGTTTCACTGAAGATCTAGTAGAGGGGGTTACATGTATTGGGTTCGTTTTCGTTTATCAGATGGTCGTTGTTGTGAGATGCTTTTATGATGTCCATCTCTTCGAGTAAGTTTATCTTCGCTGCATTATTTTCTTTGTGCATTACTGTTAGGATGTTTTCAATATTTAGCATGCGATGTCCTTCATGGATAACCTGTTTTGCATAGCTTGATTTTCCTTCTGCGTGAATAAAGTCTCGAAAATGTTCTTTAAATATGATGTTAAAACTTCTGATTGTTCTCCCTATATAAAATTTGTTGCAGTCCTTTGTTCTTCCTATATAAAATTTGTTGCAGTCCTTACATGTCAATTTATATACTCCTTTGCTGTTGAAAATGTTATTTTCCTCAATGTTATTGTTTATTGTGTTGTTTAATTTGTTATTAGTTCTGTTTGCTATTTTTACGTTTTTATTGGCTTTCTTTGGTGTATTGGCTAATTTTGTCGTTTCGTTTCCTGTATATGTGTTATCCATATTTTCTTCTTGTTATCAAATTATTTTTCTAGCTTAGTTATGTTGGATATATTGTTTTTTTTTGTTTATTTACGAGTTTATTTATGATTTCTTCATTAGAGCCATTGGTTTTGCCATATATTTAATGTAATTGAGTTCTTGAATATAATTCTACTCAACTACTGCAAATATATGGCAAAAACCAATGGCTATAATGAAGAAATGATAAATAAACTCGTAAATAAACAAAAAAGAAAGAACAATATATCCAACATAACTAAACTAGAAAAATAATCTGATAACATCAAGAAAAACATGGATAACACTTACATATACAGGAAACGAAACAACAAAATTAGCCAATACACTAAAGAAAGCCTACAAAAAACATACAAGTATCATACAGCACTAAGAACAAATTAAACAATATAATAAACAATAACATTGAAGAAAATAACATTTTCAACAGCAAGGAAGTATATAAATTGACATGTAAGGACTGCAAAAATTTTTATATAGGAAGAACAAACACAAGGTTTAACATCATTTTTAAAGAACATTTTTGAGACTTTATTCATGCAGAAAGGAAAATCAAGCTATGCAAAATACGTTATCCATGAAGGACATCGCATGTTAAATATTGAAAACACCCTAACAGTAATGCACAAAGAAAATAATCCAGCGAAGATAAACATACTCGAAGAGATGGAAATCATGAAAGCAGCTCACAACAACGACCATCTGATAAACAAAAACGAACCCAATACATGTAACCAGATCTTCAGTGAACACCAGTTTTGAATCCTCTCGTTGATGTGACAAGTCCCGAAAGCGCTACACTTAAATAACTAATTAAGTTAAGGAGACGGACCTTTCAGGTGAATATTCCATAATTTTGTATTTTAATTTTAAGTATATGATTGTTGTATTAAAAAAACAAATATCTAATATATGAATTCTGCCCCTGTTATCGACATATTTTCCAACATGATTTTCACCATATACCTCACATGATTTTTTCCATGCATAATAACGGTTTAAAATAACATATAACACATAAAATGGCAAATATAAGGTTAGTGTGAGTCATGTTGGTTAGCTTTTTAAATTTTACTGACTTAGGTTATTCTTCTAGTTTTTAGTTTATTCCATAAATAGGCTATATGATTTTACACGTAATTAAAAACTATCTTCGAATGTTACGATATATTTAATATTGCATCTTTATTTCTATCTCAAATTCTCTTTCAATTTTCAGATATTTCCCTACTTTCCTCTCACTAAGCCATGTATATATATATATATATATATATATATATAGATACACATATATGTATATTCTTACGTCGTTATTCACAATATATTAAAATAATTGAAGCGGTTTAAGTGTTGTTTTCAAACAGTCTGTTTGTATACCAATTGATTGTCTTAAAATCACGGTAGAAAAATCGTGATATTAAAATAATTGAAGCGGTTTAAATGTTGTTTTTCAAATTACTGCAGCCTGTTATTTACGCCAGAATCCCGGTATACTGTTTGTATACCAATTGATTGTCTTAAAATCACGGTAGAAAAATCGTGATTGTTTTAAAAGTAAAATCCAATCAGTGAATTTTTATTTGAATCTTATTTATTTTCATTTTTTAAAACACGTTTAATTTACTCTTGAATTGCATTTATTAAGCTAAACCAGATAGTTTAATAAAAAATCAAATCAATGGCCAAACAGCAGATAGAATGTTTCCACTTTGAAATTTTAAAGAATAAAATCATACTTAAAACAAATAAAACTAGAAACTCCATAACAGAACACCCAACCAAAAAAATACACAAGCCTAATATGTGATCTAAAATGTTTCAATAATAGTCTCTAATATGTTTAAAACATTACTAGCCTCAGTATCATTAACATTAATTAGCTGGGAACAATAATATTAAAAACAGGAATGAGATGGTCCCGCGCCGTAGCCGAGCGGTTAAGGCAGGGAGCCTTGGCGCAGAGCTACGGGACTTGCGCTGGTTCGAGTCTCCATGGGGGAAGAAATTTTCTCATGGTATTTCGGCCAGTATGGGACCGGTCCCACCCAGCATCGTGAGCAATTGGGTAGCTACAATAAGTAGCGGCTCCAGGTTGAGGAACCAGCTATAACGGCTGGGGGACTCGACATGCTAACCACATGTCACCCCTACACTGGCTGTTGATCATCTACCTCTGTGATTGACACATGTGGATGTGAAGGGCCAGCAGCCGGCTGGTAAAAGGGCAACCGCTGAAAAGTGGAAAGACCCTCAATCGGAATGAGATGCAGAAATAAATTAGATATGGACTGAACTCTACCAATAGACCCTAGATGCTATTATGCGTTACAGGGACTAGTGTTATCTGAAAAATGGGTAAACAGATGAATGGAGAAAACTCCATGATTGTTATGGTAAAACCAGTATTATGAGAATAGTTACGTGTCTTAGATTGCTTTTGACAGGACATATAGCATGAATGGAGAATTACGAGCAAATATTGATATAAAAACTTCTTGTAGGAAACCAGAGTAAAATCACCCAGTAGTTAGGCTTCAAATGAGGTGGGAGAATAATATTAAACCTAATATAAGAAAGGCGAATTATACAGAAAAAGACTGGAATATGTTGGTCCAGGACAGGGATGTATGCAGATACATACCCTTGAAAAACTGTTTTATCAAATTGTCATTGATCGTATTATTCTTAAATTAATATTTTTCCACTTTTTTTGAAGAGAAATAAGTCACATGGTTTTATTGTAAATTATGCTAAATTAGTAAAATTATAAATAATAGCATTGGACATAGCAGTTACCTGAGGTGCAGGATAAACAGCAAATTCCAATTTACTCTTCTTACCGAAATCATCAGATAGTTCTTGCATTAACAAAGAAGTGAATCCTGAACCTGTACCGCCGCCAAATGAATGAAACACAAAGAATCCTTGCAGACCTGTACACTGGTCGGATAACTTCCTCACACGATCCATCACAAAACCTATAACTTCCCTTCCAATGGTGAAATGTCCTCTAGCATAATTATTAGCAGCATCTTCTTTGCCTGTTATTAGTTGTTCAGGGTGATATAACTGACGATATGTTCCAGAGCGCACTTCATCTGAAATAGAGTTCATTTTATTAACATTCATCTCAGATGTTAAGATAATAATTCAGTTTGACATTAGTATTGAAATTAGCTCCTCCCTCGACCAAAAATCGATATTACCAAATATATTTTGATGTTATAACTATATTTTTACATTGAGAATAATATATAGACCTATATATAAGAAAAAATAAATGTTTGTATTAGGATTCCTGTACCTCATTTGGTTAGAGCAGTTTCTAGTTCCGACTCAGGCATTTATTTTTTTTCATGTTATATATATATATATATATATATATATATATATATCCATCTATCCATCCATACATAGTAATTCTGCCCAGGGCAGGTCTTATACCGCAATCATAGCATTTTTATGCTATGCTTTGCAGCTTTCCTAGGAATTATAGGTGTGGTATCTTCCCATTGCTTTCTGCATCAGTGAAGGATGATGATGATGATGATAATCATAATGATAAGGATGATGATGATAGCCGGATGATTTTCGGGGACGTTGGGCCCTAAGCTTCCTGACATTTGTCTTACACGTGAGGAAAAACCCCGAAAAAAACCTCACCCAAGAGCCCGGGAATCGAACCCGCGCCCGCTGCGTGACAAAGCAGCACGCTACCTCGAGACAGTAGTGATGAAATATATATATATATATATATATGCTGTCTCATAACTAATGCCTATTTAAACAAAATTTTATTTGGAATGTTTTCTGAGAAGAAATTAACTACCCTTCAGAGCAGAGGCCATCAGATTCTATGGTATTGAGCCATCTTTCAGCCGGGTTTATTATCCCGCGACGATACCAGTATGTTTTCTTTTTATGCCAAGAATCCCTTGAGACCTACTTCTACAGCTCCAGTGATTTCGAAATTTCACGCATCAAACGGCCGATGGATCGAAACAGATGAAACTCTGAAGGCCCAAGATTAGGCCTATATGCTGGGTGCGCAACAGTTTGATTCCACTTAATTCTAATTTAATTTCGAGGTTGATCTTGCCATATGGAGTCCGGTCGGGTTTTAGCCCTCAAGTTTCAAAATTTCATGAACTCGTTCCAGTCATTGTGAACAATGATCTGAACCGACTGCACGCCAGTTTGGAACAAACTCGCAGTGGATCACATCTTCAAAATGTCATCAGTAACACAACATTACATTAAAAACTGACATATTATGCGAACTATTGTTTTTGCTACATCTGCTCAACCATTTTCAATAGTGATGAAATCTACAGTGAACTCATTTCTGCCATCAATTATGGATCAGAAATATTCATGTTCCTGGTAATGAAAGCCTAAATTGTACAATCTGTGTCTTGGAGCAAGATAATGGTAAGCATCAACATTTTTTTAATTGGCTGCTTTTTCGAAAAAAAGACGTGTTTATTCTTTCCTTCAAACATTAAACTTGATTTTGATATGGCTGTCTCTTAAAAACAGAATAAAGGGAAAGGAAATAGGCTATAATATATCCACATAATATCATTCATTTTAAATGATCAGATTGGTACTTTCCATTATATTTATCTAAATTACAGAATTTTTCCCAGATCTGTAACTTGATCTAGTGTCTGTCATGCGATCCAGCATTTCACGAATTATTAGGTCACACCTTACACCAAAAGACGTTATGAAACAGCCAAACCTTTCTGCTTCTTGATCGACATAGCTACGTCATTTTACAAAGTATTGTCAACTAATTTACTGGTATGAACACTATGTCCTTAATGGGAAATATGAGTAGGTAAAAAAAAAGACAGCGTAATCCATTGTTCTTGACTAAATACATTTACCTACTTACTATATGGATAATGAATGTTACTATATTATACAAAAACTATAAAATGTGACTAGGCGTATTTGAATGAATTTTTTTTCTAAAATATGTAGTTATTACAATGTTCATCTCCATTTTCGAGTTTCCCAGGTTCAAGCCTGGCCCAATGCATGGATTTTTAAGACTATAAAAACATCCTGAGCATCACATCTTCGAAAGAGAAGTACAGCCGTGGGTCCCAATGTTATATATTTACGACCCTTAAAAAGCTCAAGCCTGAAAACAGGATCTGAGCAAAATTTGCTGGACTTTTCACTCCCTGTTTTGAACTGAAACGCTAATAACTTGAGTTGTTAAAGAGCACCGTTAAGTAGATTACTCCTACTACTACTACCACTATAAGAACTCCGACATACAAGAACTGCATAAACTAAATCAACTCCTCAGCAAGTCTAACATATGGCCCTATTTTGCACGGTTTAAGGAATATATATATTTATTTTTGTTAAAGCGCTGAAACCCAGTTCCTGATGTCAGACAGCAGTGAAAATAAATCGTGCATAATCGTAAGTTATTACCTATTTGAATATTATTGTTTAATTTGACACTAATTAAAATAATATCTATCGATTAATTTTTCCATTGCCTTATTTAAAATATTACATATATTAAACTAATGTATATTATAGGATAAAATTGCCAATTTAAGGGTTATTAAAATTGTATGTTATGCCTATACTTGTGACGAACTACACATGGCGGTCACTAATCAGTTTTTAATTTCGGATTTCGCTTCCAGTAGTCGGATTTCACTGTTTTTTTAAATAATATATTCATTCGTTTATTTTAATTGCATACTATGTTTCGTTAATAAACATCGATACCTGCGACCGCTAAAGCTATTTTTAAATTTTTATTTCAGGTGAACTCCTCCTACACATAATAATCAGATTTGCTGGTTAACGAACTCAACCTTACTTTTTTAATTAAGTGCTACATGCCAAGTTTGGTTTCGATAAAATAAAAATTGAAGCCCCTAGAGCGTTAACGGGCACACGCACGCACACACACACACACTATATTTTACATAAGGACTTTATTAGACTAAAAGTAAGATACATACAAAATATGGGTCGCACGGGCAGTAAGCCGTACGTGCTGTTGACAGTATGTTACAATAAGTTGATGTTTGGTAATAATATACATAAAACAAAAAAAGAAAAAAAAAATATATATATATATATAACAAAAATGTATAAAGCCATATATATATATATATATATATATATATATATATATATATATATATTCGTGAGAACTTCGTCAAAAGCTTCATTCCTTCGAAATTCGCTAAAAATGGGTTATGATTTATTTTCAGGTGCCGATAACATTTTCCCAATAGACAAAAGTGTTAATACGTTTTTTGATAACCAAACAATGTTCGGTCCTCCTTATGTAATGAGCTTTGCGCAGCAAGACATGCATTTCGTGCAAAATTTGGCCCTGCGCACAATAGTATATATTAATGTAAAAACATTTGTAAAAATTGATTATACCATCAAAAAAAGAAACCATTGTTTGCACTTTCTTAAATGTATTTTTTCCCAGGTAATAATATTCCAAAAAAATATAATTTACTGCACCCAGTCATTCACTCAGCCTCCTTTAAACAGAGAAATAAGGAATTTAAGGGCAAGTAATTAATTTATAACTGTAAATGATTAAAAAAAAACTCGATCTAATCTTATATTTGTCCATTTGTTTAGCGGAGTATTATTAAAATCATATTCCGGTTTAGTTTTGGCATCCCTATTCTGGAGTTAGCTAAATTTTAAACCTAAATAAAAAATCATGATTAAATATTACAGATTTAGTACAAAATCTAGATAGTACATTTTTGACATAGTGAACTAGGAGAGTTCACAGCTGTTCTTTTATGTAATGAAAGTATGAAATGACAGAGAAAAATAATATTTACCGACAACTGTAGGTTCAAGATCTACCATGACAGCCCGAGGCACCATTTTTCCAGATTCTGTCTCTGAGAAGAATGTGTTGAAACAGCTGTCCCTGCTACCGCATATTTTATCAGAAGGTATGATTCCATTTGGTTGAATTCCATGCTCCAGACAGTACAGTTCCCAACATGCATTGCCCATTTGCACCCCAGCCTGTCCCACGTGGATTGATATGCATTCCCTCTGGAACAAGTTCAAATAACTCTAGTAACTGGTAGCTCTTGTAATCTAGGCTTTTAATAATTAGGGATATATTTTCCATAATATAGCATATAAAACATTTATTCTTTAGTTTTTTTATACTCCCGTCAATTTCTTTTAATATATTTTCTGAATGGGAATACTTTCCCCATGCTTTTAGGTATACTAATCTCACTAAATGTTTTGATTTACCTAAAGAAAATAAAAACAATCTAGTGGGATTTGACTATTTCATTATAAATTTAAAATATATAAAAATTGGAAGAAATAAACTACTGGAAAACAATAAAACATTGATTTACTTACACAAAATACTAAACTGTCTTGAACAATTACCATCTAATAAGTACAATTATTGCGCCACCTGATGGTAGTAAAATATGATTAGTTTGTTCTTTCTAAAAGTTGCGCCAACTATACGTTGATGAAACTGATTCCATATACTGTTTCTGTTTATTTTAGTGTTGCTTGGTGTCGTTCTGTCAATCACTTCATCTATTTTGCTACTGTTAGCTTCTCCAAAACGTTTGGATGGAACCGTCATTTTCAGTTGATTACAATGTATGAGGAAAACAAATGAACAAAATGTGTATTTTTTAGAAATGTAACAACTTTTCAGTTTGAAATGTTGGAAAAAATGCTACGGAAGTGACGAAAACAAAAAAGGCTAGGGAGGTGTTAAAAATTGTGGAATAAAGCTGTCAAGATTGGTTAAAACACGTCCTTCCGAACAATTTTATTGGTAAAAATAGTATGACCTACTAAAAGTTAAATAGTCTGTATAACATTATTTCCTTGTGTTGTTATTTTCTAGACTTAGGTTTTAGTGAAACGGGGAAATAACTTATTTGTATTCCCTTCAGGAAAGTTTACTATTATATAGTTCTCTTTAAGTCTTTTTCAGGTTTGTTCGTAATGAATTCTGTCCAATTAGGAAATAATGTTTCCCTATGTACTTGTTTGTATTCCCTTTAGACCATTTTACTGCAGTTTAGTTTTAAGATTCACATGAGTTTGTAGGTAATAAGTCAAAATTTTACATATTAGATTATAGTATCAAAAGTCAGTCTATCGCTATGGCTTACATCTTTGCCACACACGCAGCAGGCCGGCCCTATCCTTGGTCGGATCAAGTCTTCTGGATGAGATTTTCCCGTGTTCTTCTTTCCCTCATCTTTAAGATAAATGTCAGGAAACTTATAAACTCAAAATAGTCCCTTAACAACATCTAGCCATCGTGCCATGGCGTGATCGGTAGATTCCTTATCTTCAGTCAGACGATCCCGGTTTGATTCCCTACTAGTAGGGAATACTAAACTCGACCTTAGATCTAGGTATGTTCTCTGGGTTGGCGTCAAAATAACAAATGTAAGAAACAGAAATAGAAAAAGCAATAAAGCGAAGGAATAAAAAATATGAAAATAATACGGAACGAGTTTAAAAGTATATTCCTTGAACATTTAATAATAATATACAATTTAGTGTATCTCTATTGTACCCGTAATAGGCATTTCGTTAATTTTCGTTATCTGTCAAACTTCACGAACGCGTATTTCAGACCATATCGTCCGGATAGAAAAATATTCATTATCGATCCAAAACCGTAAAAATGAGACTAAGAAACAATTACGATTTTTTTATTAATTTATCGTATCTGTGTTATGGAAAATAATTTCTGTGATTTATTTCTATTATAAAATAAAGGTCACAGACAACTCCGAAAATACAAGTATCTAATAGTGATTCCATGTTGAATATTTCAGATGAAGCAGTGAGAATTAGCATCGACTATAATAATTTACTTATAGGTATTGTTATTGGATCTAAAAATGTACATATAACATTTTTCGTAAAAGATCAGAATATAGTAACATTTTACATATGACAGTGTTGTATTATATGAAAATATAATTTAATTTCTTTGCTACTAGTTGTCCCTCTACTTTACACACACACACACAAACACACACACACACACACACACACATATATATATATATATATATATCCATCCATAGTAATTCTGCCCGAAGGCAGGTCCTTCACTTCAATCATAGCATTTTCATGCTGTGCTTGCAGCTTTACTAGGGAATTGTTTAGGTGTGGTAGCTTCCCGTTGCTTTTCACACCGGTGAAGGATGATGATGATAATGAAAACGGTAAGAATGATAATGATAAGGATGATGGCCATATGATTTCGGGGACCGTTTGGGCCTTAAAGTTTTCCTGACATTTGTCTTACAGGTGAGGAAAAACCCCGATAAAAACCTCACCCAGAAAAACTGCCCCGACCGGGGATCGAACCCGGGCCCGTTGCGTGACAAGGCAGCACGCTACCTCGAGACCACAGCGGTGGACATATATATATATATATATATATATATATATATAATATAATGTCTGTGTTTGTGTTTGTATGTATGTCTAGTATGTCTATAGTCTACTAAAACTCCATGGCGCGACAGGCCTATAAGGTCCTTGGCCTAACAGCTGGCTGCTAGCTTCACATCAACTTGTCATTTACAGAGGTGGACGACCATCTAGTCGGTGTAGGGGGTGGCAAGTAGTCAGTATGTCGATTCCCCAGTCATTAAACCTGGTTTTCTCAACTTGCAGCCCATATTTTCTGCAGCTACCCAAATTGCTCACGATGCTGAATGGGCACTGGTCCTACTCGTATTCTGGGCGAAATTCCATGAGATAATCTCTTCACCCATGAGGACTAGAATCAGCGCACGTCCCATTGCTCTGCACCAAGACATCATGCCTTACACCACTCGGCTACAGCGAGGGACTTAGCATGTATTTATGTTTTTATTTTTATATACGTGTGGTTTTCTGCCCGAAGAAAGTGAAAATTGAATGAAAATTTGAGATATAAATAACATAAAAATGCATATAAACAATACATAACATTGGAAGATAGCAATGAATTATGACTGCAACTTAATGCAATGCTTGAAAAAATCACATTTTCCCTAGACTTAAACATTTAATCAAAATAGCTTATTCCAACCTTATATTTGTAAATTTTTGCAGCATGTGTTACTGTTTGGTATTATGACATTGTCACTAGAATGACCTATGTCGATAAAAATAGTGGAATTAATGTTTAATAACCTATGCCAACTAATCAAGTGGGGATATTAGGGGGGGTATGCTCCTGATGCCCCCTATATATAATCTGAACTATAATGTTTAGTTTTTATAATAGTTATGTAGCAAACAGTAAACATTCTTAATAACAAAAGCAGTCTTGCATAAAATGTCACCATATTCTTAAACCAAGCGCTTTTATAATGTATTTGATTGTTTAAACACTGAATATCCGCATATTTCGTTGTAATTCGTTGGGTGTGATTATTTTTCATTCGGTACCTATTTTATACCAAAAGTAAAAAAACACTACTAGATACCATTCTAATACCAGATTTTAAATAGTAATCAACTTATAAATATATTACTGAACTTACCATTCTGAAATTTTGAATACAGATGGAGAGAAAACTATATAGCAATAATAATTTTGTAGAAATGTGAAATGACTAACATACATGAAATTTGGAAAATGGAAGATTGTTTATGTTGCCAAGAGAGACGTAACAGCTATTGTTGCTCTTTTGTTATGTCATAATATGACGTATCTGATTCTTCCAGGAGAAACTGTTTAGATGGAGTACGTATCATGAAAGCAAAAATTAATTCGGTAACGAGCGAATTGGTTCAAGCTGTAGCTTTTGAGACTCTCATTCGGCAGGTTCCGGGTTCAAATTGCGGTGGCGATTTCAACCAGACTGAAGCGTATTTCCTATGCTGGATTGGAATTTTATTACCAGGACCTATATCGATGGTAGGCAATGAAAACCTCGTAACTCCATCAGTCGTTGAAAATCACGTAATTGCAGTAACCAGCACAGAAATATGAGATGCATAAGTCGTTGAGAATACGGACTACACATTTATTAATAACTTGACTTGTATTCTGTAGTAAAATATATGGGAACTAATGCTGTATCAATTTTCATAGTCATTTAAAACAGTTATTTGTTTATCCTGTAAAATTTAGCAAAATTGAGTTACTAAGTTTTCATTGCCCTCTATCGGTATATCATATTCACAATTTCATAGTTTCTTAAAGTAAATAAATTAAAACTGACAATATATTATGACTATAGTAAAGGTATCTATGAATAAAAATAAATAAAAGTGTGCCCAAATTATATATTTTTTCACCTATCCAATTAGAACGTTAAACTGTTACTAAAGTTAATCCATTATGTACAAAACATTAAGACCAAGAAATTAAACTTAAAAATGTAACAAAAATAGTTCAGCCTAACCTTTTATATATACTTACTTTCTTACTTACTTACTCACTGGCACTATCGAACCCGTAGGTTCATGGCCGCACGGATATAAGCTCTCCATACATCCCTATCCTGAGCTAATGTTTTCCAATCTATCCCTGTATAATCTACTTCCCTCAAATCATAGTTAATGTTATTCTCCCACCTCATTCTTGGTCTACCAACTGGGCGTTTTCCCTCTGGCTTTCCTACAAGAAGCTTCCATGCAAGTCTCCCATTCCCCATACGTGCAACATGTCCTGCCCATCGCAGTCTACGAGACTTAACTGTTCTTATTATATCTGGCTTCCTATAAAGACCATGTAGTTCATTGTTATGTTGTCTTCTCCATTCACCTGTTTGTTCATCTCTCTTTTGTCCAAAAATTTTCCTAAGTACTTTATTCTCAAATACTTGTAATCTCCTTTCCTCTCTTAAAGTAAGAGTCCATGTTTCGCACCCATATAATATAACTGGTAGAATAATAGTTTTATATGTTTTCAGTTTAACGTTTTTTGAAAGGAGTTGGGACATCAAGAGTCTCTGCAATGCATAATAGCATGCATTTCCAGAATTGAGCCCATGTTTAATTTCTTTGTGCATATCATTCCTACTTGTGATTATTGTTCCTAGGTATTTGAATTCAGCCACCTCCTTAAAATTTCCCTCATTTGTCATTAGCTGTACCTTATATACATATTCCTCAAGATTCGGTTGTTAGTTGTCATTTCGGTTAGGTTCAGTATTTCTTCATTTGAACATTTGTATAGATATGATTTATTTACTGTTTCAATAATAGTTATATATTCACATTGAATAGCTTTGAACAGTAATAACTGTTATTAACCTAGCATAGCTTACAAGTAACTCATACATCTTTTTGCATAATTAACTAAACAACTCACTGATACTATTGAACGCGGAGGTTCATTACCTCGCGAATATAAGCTCTCTATAAATTCCTTTCCTCAGGTAATGTTTTCCAAGCATCGCCTGTATAATTTACCTCTCTCAAATCATTGTTACTGTTATTCTCCTACCTCTCTCTTGGCCTACCACTGTGCTCTTTCCCTCTGGTTTTCCTACGAACTGTTTCCATACCCCTCTTTCATTTGCCATTCATGGCACATTGTCTTCCCATCACAGTCTATCGTTTCTTCATAATTACTCTAAAGTAATATAAAGGGTTCTAGAAACTTGTTATATCGTCAATGTTATATATGGAATGCATGCGTCTTAACATTTTACTAAATGGATATATTCAAAACATTTAATGAAGTATTTAATACATTATTTTGTACAGTTATTTACCGTAGAATGTTTCCCAAGAAGTAATCATAATGCAGTTTTCCTGTTGGTTTCAGTAGGCGCCATACTGTAGAATCTCCTATATTCTCTTCTGATTTATAGCATCTTGTGTCATAAAGAGCCACTTGCAAGCTTCGTATTAGTCAAGTGACTTGAGTGGCCAAATCATCATTACTTTTTCTTCCAGTTTTGTTGCACGATTATACAGTAACTCAGTTGTAAAAGTGAGATGTCAGGTCTTGTATGTATTGCTAATGTAAGTGGAGAAATGAGTTTTGCTGTTTACCATCGAATATATTTCAAAAATATATGTTTTTACTTATTGTTTATATAGAGGATTCTAGTGCAAATAACAGTGTACATAAATTTTTAAAAATATGATATTCCACACTCAAAATTAGGCCATTGATGGCCCTGTTCCAACTGGACAGGACCCACAAGACATTTTCAAGGATGTCCAGGTCTCCAACGTCCCTCTGCGTGTTTTGGAAGACATTCGAAGAAAAATAGCAAACGTCGTATACAAGAAGGGCCTATTTGTGAATAAAGATCTCTGAAATATTTTTGCCAATTACAATGAGGTGATTGTCCGCATCTTTATTGAGGAGACTTAGGAGAGAAAGTTAAACATGTGCGGCAAAATTATAGGATTGACTTTGCCTTGTAAAATAATGCTGAAAAGTTGTATTAAACTATGTAGGAGTAGTTGACCAGAATCCCTATATGTTTTACAAAAAACTATTCCATCACTTTCTCGCCATGAACTCAGCGCAAACCATTTTCTACTCGTCGCGCATCCTAAGTACATCAGATCCTCTAGACATTTATTAACATGTAAAAAAATCTATTTACTGTGAAATTTCTCATGTGGCTAAAGTTTTATAATATGTACATTTTATTTCAAAATTGTGAATATCATGGTATATTGGCTAGACGCTAGACTATTAAATTTAGCTAATAAACTGTTCAATTACGTGTCAGATGTCTTTAGAATAGACTAGATTTATTTAGCCTGGTGGAGTTAAGGCCATGTGGCCTTCTCTTCCACTCACCAGGACAAACATTTGTTACTTATAAATACAAAAAATTACAATAATAGTTATACTAAACAATTAATTATCTGTCAAATTGAATAATAATGAAAATAATGTCTAATAATACAATGAAATTAAATACAATAATTAAAATTAAATTAATGATAGAATGAATACAGAAAGGAATAACAGATCGAATCTACTATACATAAAAAGAAAAGAAAGAAAAAAATACAAAGAAAGTAATAAACCACAATGAATTAATCTATCGTTTTTTATACAAGGCATTAGGTAAATATATTAACGAATCTTAAATATATTTGTATTAAATAATGAAAAAAAACACATTATTAATTTTTAAAAAGTAATATTAGTGAGTTGTTTCTGTTAGTAATTTTATTTTCATTTTTTTCTGAAATATGGTAAAGTTTGGCAGTCTCTGACATAGGGTGGAAGATAATTCCATGTTCTAGCAAGATAAATTGTAAAAGATTTCGAATAATAGGTAGTATGATGAGGAGGGATATAAAGAACACTGCGCTCAAGGGATCGGGTATCTAATTTATGTGTATCAGAGAGTCTAGTGAAGCGGTGTGATAAATAATAAGGTAATGATGTGTGTAATATGTTATAGATTGTCATGAAAATTTTTACATGGAAGTCTTAACACTTTTAAAATTCATGAAGATTCACAGTTGAGGTTATTATGTAAAGAAGTTAAAACCTGAAAGTAACGTAGCCTACTATGTGATATTCAAGTCGTCATCAAATAATTCAAATTTAAGATTAAACACTTCTCACTCCCTCGTGTTGACATCATAACAAAAACGCACAACAAATGTCGTCAACAATAGTATATTACGATGCGAGATTGGGAAGTGATTTTTACAGAAGTGAGGAAAATGTTTAAAAACCGACCGATAGCTAGGTTTTCAATTTCCGAGATTCTGTAAAACACTTCACAATCGTCCGTTATACATTATGTTTTGCGCGATGGTGTTTCAAAATAATACATAATAGTAAAATAATGACATATTTGTTGGGAATAATTGCGTTCATTATAAACAATTCACTAGCGATAACAGTATGGGCAATGTATATTAGTTGAAACTACAGGAAGCCGTGAGACCAATTAGTGGTACAATGGCGGTAAATGCGTATTTATTCTGTTATATTGTTTCAAATAAAGTTCAGTTCATTTAAAATGTAGTGATTTGTTTGGTACAATGTATATTAACGTTACCTTTGGATTTTTTTTTGTATACTATTGTATGTGGTACGCATAGAGGGCAGTGGTTTTACTTCCCACACGCGATTTGTAATGTGTAATATTAGAGTACAGTTATTTTATTACAGTATAGTTATTTAGGTTGGCAACGCGGTAATGTAAGAAGTTGAACTTTCAATCATGGTCGCCATTGCTGTAAGCACGACAAAACGCACTATCGTGCATATATAATTATTGTTTGAGTGCGAACAGCATGACTTTAATAGATCTTGCAGCAATCAGTAGCTAGGAAAAGAGGTTGATACTAAATAAAATAATCTAAAGCCTTGTTTAATACAACCAGTATAGATGACAGACGCGGGTTAAAACTCAATATCTTTTACGATTATAAAACATACCCGGTCTTTTACATGTTTTGCCTGTTTTCAATTATCTCAGTCTCTCCCTTTAAGTAACGACAATGATTCTCATTTGATTTTGAATATTAGATTTTTAACAAATATTCTAGTTCACTATTTCTGCGAACTGTTGTTTTAGCGAATTCTTAAGGAATAACGTTATTGAGATGGTTCTCATGAAAATATTTTTGAAACAAATTATAGATCTTCAGCGATTATTATCAAGTAGACACTAAAAAAGATCATGATCCGTTAAGCTCCATCGGCCGCAATGCTTTTTTTCAAACTTGACATATATCAATTAAGTAAAAAAGTAAGGTCGAGTTCGTTAACCAGAAAAATTGGACCGTTAGGTGTAGTAGTTCACCTGAAACGAAAAATTTTAAAGTCAGCCTATAGGTCGCAATTCAAATAAACCGAAGAACGTATTCTCCAAAACTTAGCAAACTCTGACTATCATATGTGGGGTTTATCCTACGCTCAAAATTATTAAAAATTTATTCTAGCAAGAGCTTTTCTGTCATTTTTGTTAATAATAAGATTTATATTTTTCAATTACAAAATTTTCTTTTGGGATTTAACCATAATTAGGCAATGCCATCAATATTGAAGATATCTTGTAGATCAGAATAAATAATAGTTTTAAAAAAACTAAAACAACACGCTTTATTAGAAAACTAAACTAAAAAATGAAAAATAATTTTAATTTCCAACACGCTTGGGATGAAATTAAAGTGGCCAACAAAAAAATCATCTCCAACACATCTAGAATAAAACTAGAGTTATGTAGAAAAAAAATTGTTATCATCAGAAGCGTGGGGTGCTTTATATCAATTAATATATTTGATAATAAACAGATATTGGTAAAAGTAAAGTCTCTAAGAAGAAAACGTAAAAACTATAAAAAGCACCCCACGCTTTCGATGGTATTTTTTTTTTGTAGATAACTCTAGTTTTATTCTACATGTGTTGGAGATGATTTTTTTGTTGGCCACTATAATTTTATCCCACGCGTGTTGAAATTAAAATTATTTTTCATTTTTTAGTTCGGTTTTCTAACAAAGCGTGTTGTTTTAGTTTTTTAAATATTATTTATTTTTATTTTTTAGTTTTAATATTTTACAGAATAAGATAAAAATTTAAATAACTTTAGATTCGATACTATTGTAGTAGGAGCTAAAAGTAATACTCTACTAAAAAAAATCCTCCCAGCCGGATTTCATCCAGCGACCTATGGATTACTGAAATTATATACCACTACAGTTCACCGCTCTACCAACTGAGCTCTTACAACGATTGAGTAAGAAGTTGATAAGTCCGCAACCTATTATACCGGTTTTTATTATTTTGATTTTCTGCTGATTCTGACCAGGATTTTAGAACCATTTATGACATTATTGCATTGTCATTGGTCTTTTACAAGTGTACAAACTTTCAAGTCGATCCAATGATTTTAAGTGAGTGAAAATCGTGTTGAAAGACTCCGTTACATAATTACACAGACACTTTTTTTTTATTTCTGATGATTCTGGCCAGGATTTTAGAAAAAAATTATGAAATTATTGTATTACCATTGGTCCTTGACAAGTATACAAAGTTCAAGCCGATCCAATGATTTTAATTGGCTGAAAATCGCGTTCAAATATTCCGTTACACAGATAGATACAGGTCAAGCTAATATAAGGCGTGTAAGAAGTGTAATAACTTATTATTATCAAGCAAACGCCCGTTAGGAAATAATGCCTATAGATATAGGTTCTACATATGAGCACAATCGCGTTATTTAATGTTATATCAATCTTAATAAGCAATGTGTGAATAGAATTAGTCTGCTTCCGTAGCCATGTTATAGATGGGTCGATGGATTTTGGCCCACGGATCTCTGCTGCATAGTGGTTCGAAATAAGTCAGCCGGTCTAAGAATGTGGATCATGTGCATAGACAATGTAGTGACAGTCTGGAGACGTTGAGTTAAACGGGTCGCTGTCATAACTTTTCAAACACTCCAATTTTAATTATATTGTTGCGTATTTATTTGTTATTTTAGGCATATCGTGTCTTGGATATACAAATATCACCAGCCAATAAAAATTGCTAAATAAAACATTATATGCCTACAAACACACACATGAGGCTGTACATTTATGTGAATTTGCTGCAGGGAATATACTGTTTCATCTAACACCTGAATTCCTTATACAGTGTGTTCCATATATATTTGGTTTTTATACATACTCTACTTGTTGCCTATTGGATACAAATAATAACGTTAAAAATATGTCAAATTAACAAAGTTTTTAAAAATAATAAACTATTTTAGGAATTATTTCCGCGTTAAAAGATCTATGTTATCAAATTAATGATGGCAGAAAATGTTATTTTTACAGAGAGAATTATTTAAAAAAAATATTTATGTAAACTTAGAATTATTAAACAATTTAAATGTATGACCGTTGTTTTGGCATTAAAGTTTACACTTAGTCCTGAATTAATTGGAAAACATTTTACTGAAGTTGTTGAAGATATCTTTGAATATTTGAAATTAGTTTCTAATTATAAATTTATAAACGTAAGATATTTGCTCGTGGAAACATATTCTTAAGAACAATGTTCTGCCAATTGACTGCTAATGAATATATAGTCAGCTATTATCCTATGTAAGCTGGATAAGTGCTTCATTTGCTATTTTTACCTAGCTATACATGGTTAGTATCTACGTCCGTGCGACTTAGCAACAGTGCTGCTATGACTGGAGGCAAACGTTCCGCTGTGTCGTGTAACAACATAGTTTGAATGAATATAAATAAGTTGTATGAAGTCACTTTATTCACCTGTAGACACTAGATGCCAGTTCCAGACTTACGTCATTCACTCCATTTTATTTTAGTTTTTTACGTAACATAATTAGCCTATTTTTTTCCAGGAACCAAAAACTTTAAATCCAATCATGGTTCATTGGACATATAAAGAAATATTTTTGCACAATAATACATTATATGCATATCTTAAAGCTAAAATAGCTGAATGAGACTTAGGAAGGAAATATTGTCATAAGTAATGCCACGAGTGATTTCCAAATTATCGATTAACTTTACGAGTCACGAAGTGAGGAGTGAATTTATCTAGAGAATTTGGAAATCAAGAGTGGCATTTGTTAGGACTATTTTAACGAATAAAATTAAGCTGTTTACTCACAAATCATTATTTAACTATAGTTATTTTAAAATATTTATATATTTAATGCAAACGGCGATGTTTGAAAACAAATGAGAAACGATAGGTACGCTTCATCTGCTTCTTTTGTTTATCACTGCAACCAGATCATACTATTTATTGCCAAAGGAACGCAATATTATATGAATGCTCTCTAGTGGAGAAGAAATGAAACACATCAAACTGTATATTAATTCATTTCTGATGTCGTATGATGTAAATATGACAATTATATTTTTCTGGATTATTACCTAGGAAAAAATACATTTAAGAAAGTGCAAACAGTGGTTTCTTTTTTTTGGTGGTATAATAAATTGCTACAAATGTTTTTATATTAACTCCTGCAAGCGCTATGTGTTGACATCTATGCACTATATATACAATCTGGTAGCCGTATTTCTTGTAGGCTCAGTCACTGCAAAATACTGGTCAGACCTGTTCTGAATATTAAAAAGGATGAGCTTTCTTTAATATGGTAAATTTAACACTGATAAATATTTCGTGAAACACGGCTCTGATTGGTTATAAAACAGAAATCATTGAAACGTGATTGGTCATTGACTCCCATTTGGGGCATGCGTTAAATAGTCCTTTTAATTTGTTTTTAGAATACAGTGTGTCTCTAAAGTCACTATAAATCGCCATAAAACACTACTATTTGTTTTCTTTTCTTTGAATGCCCTAATAGCATAGTGCCACATCTTTACCACGGAAGAACAGGTTGCCAATGTTTTTGCACGGATATGCAGATTGTCATATGAAGACGCCAGAGCTGAATTTACCCATAAGTTCGGTAAACCAGCCCCAACAAAGACACATATCAGTCTGCTCGTATAAACATTGAAACATACCGGCAGTGTGTGTGTGATGAGGCACTTCTCGGATTACCATGCGAATCAGCAGAAACAGTGCAGCAGGTTGAAATTGGCAGTGATAGTCCGAACTCCTCAATTCGACGCGACGCCTCAGTAGGGAGTTGAATTCCTTTTCATTATACGAAAACGTCCTTTTCACGTCTGTTTGATTTACGGAATCGTATCAAAGAAGCAGCAGGCTTTTTTTACGGTTTAAATGTTAAGGTCTTCATTTCGTTTCAAAAACCTCTCTCCAAAAACCTTTTAACACAAAATCCATGTTTTCCAAATTAGTGCTTCTGTGACTCCAAAGCAGCTACATAGGCAATTTACTGGCCAAAACGTTTTGACAGCAAAGAATGCTATGACATTATTACCGACCTGCGAAACTGTGGTAAAGTAGTTGTCCTCCAATGGCTACCCTCCCACTGTGGGATTGTCGGTAACGAAACAGCCGATTTCTTCGCCAGAAAAGGATATCACATTGAACAATTTCCTGGATCTAAACGAACACCTTACACCTCCGTGAAACGCCACATAAAGTTAAAAATTCAAAATTATGAATGGCAATATACTTCAAACAGTGGCCAGAAAAAAAATTGGAATGCCTAAATAAAACATATTGATATACCGAACATACCAAGAAAAAGCAGCAGTAGCACATTTTAGAATGACAACGGGTCATGACTGTCTGGCAAAACACCTTTACAAAATCAATGTTCTGTCTTCACCGAAATGTATTTTATACAATCACCCTGATGAAGAAATCGGCGAAGGTCATCTGAACAACTGTATCGCTGTCAAACATGAAGATTCTAATACTTCCAAGTATTGGAGAGCAAGACTGCTAATGACTTCAGTGTTAGATGCAGCATATTAGACAACAACAACATAATTTCGTTTCACAGCTAAATATCGAATATGTGTTTTCACCTAGATGGTGGTCATGTGGGAAGGGAATAGAATCTGTGTAAAACTTCACAATAACATTGATTTTTCAATCATTGCCTTCCTTCCTTATAATGGGCAGTGATTTTAGAGGCACCCTGTATACTAAATTATTCCTGAAAGCTAGATGGTCTAGGGGACTGAGTTTATTACCGAATGTTGTCAATATGTGCTAGATGTTGATATATGTGTAATGATGATAATTTATATGTGGGAGTGACTTCCCATATATTAACATAATCTGTCCAGTTCAGTCAGAGATTTCCCAGGTTCAGTTGATATTCAATCCCATTAGTATCAGATTTCATACAGCCATTAACGAATTGTTAAGTGTGCCGGTAGTTCAATACGATATTTATAAGCATTCTTCGAAAATAAATTGGACAAAGAAATATAATTAGACATTAATATACACACAAATATATGAGATTTTTTAAATTTTTTTAAAAAATTATGTGTCTAAGATAGATAGATAGCATTACTTAATGCACCAACACATTATGTCTTGGACAATAATTTTCTCTTAAGAGAGCTCTACCATTATTCTTGGAATTTCTATCAGAAGTATACACTTAGCAAAAAAATAAAAGAAAACAATGAGCGGCTTCATAATGCAGAGTCCCTGTTATGACCCACTGCGCATGCTCGAAGGGCTAAACCTGTGGTTCACGAGATAATATTTGTTAAATGTTTTAAATGCACTGTATTTGGTTTTAATCTTCTTAAATAGTTAAAGAGCAGTGAATGAGACATGTTTGTAGATGTTTAAGTGTGTTCAACGCATATAATATTACTCAAATTTCAACATTTCAAATAAAGCTCAACTCTAGTGCATACTATAAAAGTAAACAAGACAACCAGGATTTAGACAACTAGTATCCGACATTCGAGTAGCGTAGATCGTTAAACCAATTACGAAAAAGTGAAATATGTATGAGAGCCAGACTTCAAATTCCTTGACAATGATTTTTTTATGTATTTGTATTTCCGCAAAATACACCCTATAATATTTAATTCCAGCCACGTAGCCTATGTTCACTTTATACAGTTTTAAGTAATATTCCTGCCTTCGTAATCTCTGTAACACTATTTAGCTACCGGTATAAATTTAACTGTGTCCAGTAGCACGTTTGAATAATAATGCAATAAATTGATGTAATAAAAGATAACATAGCTTTATATGTAAAATCATAGGCTTTCACGGCAGTTATTTTGATTCGTGTATTTTATGTCATTCGGGCTAATGGCCGTGGTCTGGTTTTATTAACACTCAACGTTTCGTCTACTACTGCGGTAGACATCCTCAGGAGATTCTGCGTGCTCTTTGACCTCTTAACTCTTCAAATGTCGGCTGTAGACTGCACTGAGCTAAGCGTTCGCTGCCTTGCTGTGCATACAAGAATGTTCTTCATTGGATGGAGGGGAACGTATTGCAGCTCTTCTGTGAAATAGTTTACTCGTGTGTATCGCGCGTTAAAACTTAGAATGCTCGAGATCAAGAGTTCACTCATCCTTTTTTTTTTTTTTGTCAAGTGTACATTTTTGTCACTAAGAATTATAGTGTAATGTACATTCCTGTTTTATATTTGTATGTAATTTTATTGAACATATCGCGAATTTTCCGTGCGTTGTGACTACTTCTTCATGAGGCTTCTTTAAACTCGACGATCCTCTTCTCGCAAATAACTGATATGAGCTTTCAGAGCCACGATTTTGGACACTAAATATTCGTCGTATAGTTTGTACATTGTTACATTCTGGACAGAGATTTCCCAATAAAATTTCTGGAAAGATTTTGCAATTTCGTAATTTTAATAACTTTACAACTATTATAAACTTGAATCTTTTGTAGCAAAATAATCTGACCACTTACAATAGTAATAATAATGATAATATTAATGATAGTGTTAGTATTGATATTGATGATAATAATAATAATGGCTATAATTATCATCACTCTGAAACGAATTAAGACAATATCAGAATATAATCGGAAGAGTTGAAATAAATTTAGACTGTTTATTATTATTATTATTATTATTATTATTATTATTATTATTATTATTATATTAATAATATTATTATTACCATTATGATTATTGTTATTGTTATGATCATCATTATTATTGTTATTATGGTTATTGCTATGATGAGTATTATTGATATTATTTATTACAATTTATTGTTATTATTATTATTGTAATTACGGTCATCATTAACAGAATCGTGATAGTTTTATAACTATATGTCGTGCAAAATTGTTTTTGTAAAATTATTTAAAAAATCAGAATAGCATACCAATTATAATCGGTGTCCATACAAATGATGCCAATTAACCTCGAAACCATTTTTTTTAGCCTACGTACATTTCGACAATAGGTTTTTATTTCATTAATTAAGTCCCTTTTTTTTAAATATTTTTTGGTCAGATTATATGGTGTTCAGATAGATTCGACGCTATTCAAATGTTAAAGTAAATTAAACTTTGAAAAATGCCTATTGTTTTATAAAAAAACAAATTTAAGATAAAAGTTTTAAACTGGTTAAAAGATAAATACATGCAGTAAATGCAGTAAAACTTGATTTTATAATTATAATTACTTTAGAGCATGTTTTGGTGAACCTTTTAGTTCATGTTGAGAACTACGAGGCGTGATGCGTTCAGCTGCTCTCTGGCATTAGTTTAATGCACTTAGAAACTAAATTATTCTCGGATGGAAGTCTAAATTCATAACGTTAATTTGGTTTTATAATAAACACTTTTCACAAACTACCAGTTCTCTAGGATTAACAATATATTTAATGAGATTCACTTTGTGTTCTTCAGTCCAAATATGATGCCGCCGCTAATGCTGATATTTTTTTATTGTAAGATAAATTATGTTCAGTACTGCTGAAAGCAACTCAAATATTATAATTAAGTAATATATTTGACTGATTACTAAACTTTAGTTAAAAATAATACGATATGTAATCTGTGTATTAATTAAATTTAATAAATCATCTCAAATCACAATTACTTATTTAAATCTTAAATCTAAATTTCAAGAAAAAAAATAGATGTGATGTTCCTAAAGTGTTTTATTTTTATTTTAATATAATTATTTATACATTTTGTCCGATATAACATATCTGACAGTCTTTAAAATTAATTCTGCAGATAATGGATTTTCTACAATGAATATCTTTACCCTTCACGTTGGCTTGGGTGATATTATTAATATGAAAATTATTTTTGACAGCTAGGAAAACGTTATTTTTTTTAATATGCATTTTTTAAGTTTACTATATATATTGATATGTGGCCACCGCTGTGGTCTCGATGTTGCGTGCTGCCATATCACGGAGCGGGATCGGGTTCGAACCCGTTCGGGACAGTTTTCTGGGTGAGGTTTTTATCGGGTTTTTTTTCTCACCTGTAAGACAAATGTCGAAACTTCAAGGCCCAAACTGTCCCCGAAACATCACATGGCCATCGCAATCATCATCATTCATATCATCTTACATTAAGCTTAGGATTAAGGACTCTTCAGACGCACAACTATTATCATCACCCATCATACCATCGGGAAACCTAACCCTGCCTTCCAGGCACCCCAATCTCAGAAATGGATTACAATTACGCCAATGCCAGGAGAGGACACCAGAAATTCCCAAAAGGACAAAGCTGGGACATTAAAATATAGACCTATATATATATATATATATATATATTGATCGGTTTAATATGTCAAAATATGTATAACAAAAGTAACTGAAATGAAAATACTGCTACGTCATAATAACGTAACACTACGTATTGAGTTCCATAATGTTGGAGAAAGTCTACAGTGTCATTATAAACAACTTCTCCACATAAATTTGTGTACCCTGTCACATGCATGGTCTTCAACACACAAAGTTTAAATGTAATGTTGGTATAAATGGAAACAGAAGTCCCGATTCAGAAATAATGCAGCAGTTGAAACTCGCTTCTGTCCTCCATAAATTTCACTCATGGCTTAGTTTGGCCGCCTGGGAAACAATAGATTGTGATTATTAATACTACCAAGTTGGATAAATTGTATTGCAATTAACTAAACATTTATATTAATAGGAATTCTAACATTGAAAACTTTATTGCATTACAATTGAACAAAAATAACATATATGAAACTCTGACACGTGGATCATATTAATTAATTTATTATTATTATTATTATTATTATTATTATTATTATTATTATTATTATTATCATTATCATTATATTATTATTATTATTATTATTATTATTATTATTATTATTATTATTATTATTATTATTATTATTATTATTATTATTATGTAACTAAATAAATATGGTTCAAATTCTTCCCTGTAGGGGGAGAGCGCCTAAATCTCTGTAAAGGGAAAACATGGGCTTACAATACAATACAAATTATTATATACAGAGATTTAATGTTTACACATCTTTCTGTGCCTACAGTTTTATTTTCCATCTCCACTCGTCTCTATCCATCCACTCCATGCCCTCCAGTCATCTTGTTCTCATTCCAGTTCTTATTTCTTGCATAATAATCTATCTTCAGGTTTTTACAACTGCTGCCGTCTTCCCGTGCCAAACCTCCAAAGCCTACGATCTTGGACATCTTCAATGTTTAACCCTCTTGCTTGCATTGCTATCCTCATGTTTTCCTTCCATGTTAAACTTTGGTCTCCCTCTTTTCTTCTTTCTCGTCGGTTGCCATTGATATAGTAGTTTAGGCCATCGCTCATTTTACATTCTTAACATATGCCCTAACATTTTTAATTCCTTCTCCTCAATTATTTCAATTATGCTTTCTTCTGATTCCATTATGTTTCTAAGTTCCTTATTTGTGACATGTTCTAATTTTGACTTTCTGGCACTTCTGCCTAAATAATCCATTTCCAGAGCTATTAGTCTATTCTTATAGTACTTATTGATTGTCCATACTTCACTTCCATACATTGCAACAGATTCCACTAATGTTTTACCAATATATTTTTTGTGTCTTTCCAAATATGATTATCCCACCATATGGAATTTAACGACAATATTATATTGCTACTCAATTCAATTCTATGTTTTATGTTCTCTTTGCATAATAATAATAATAATAATAATAATAATAATAATAATAATAATGTTTTATTTAAGCTGGCAGTTAAGGCCATAAGTCATGTTCTACCGCTCAATCAGAAAAAATAATACATTTAATACCACCTGGACATCATCTCCGTTTAAGATTTATTTATAGGCATGAGGGGTCATTCGTGAAGGAACTAGAAACTGGTGAAGATCTGATAGCATGGCTACGTTTAACGTAAGTAATGTACTACTAAACTGTCGTATTCTTGAGAATCATCTATATTAGCAGTCTCCAAATTCTGGTCGTAGAATCTTGCATTAATTCATAATTAAATTTTCATCTACATTGAAGTTTAATCTCGTTCTATAACTATTGTACAAATTTCAATTTTGATTTTTGTGTCTGTAGTAGCTTATATTATTTTATTTTTTATTATTTTCTTTCTCTATTGTGAAGCACACTACGTCACTTTTGGCAGAAATTAAACGAGTCAGCTTATTTAGAAAAAAATAAAATATTAAATTGCAAACAATGCTCAACGCGAATGTGGTCAAATATAAATCTAACAAAATAAATAAAAATAAAATAAAGTATTAAACTCGTGTAAAATATGTTACAGGTATTATCTTATTGATCAAATATTCATTTACTATTTAATATTAGCGTTAATTGTGATTGCTACATTCTAAAACATATCTCTGTCCTATTGAGTGGTAGAGAAGGCAACATGGCCTTAACTCCACCACGTTAAATAAATAATTTACATCCTACTTGAATATTTATTTGTACATTAAAATTCTGAATGCATTTAGATGTTAGTCCACCGCTGTGGTCCCGAAGTAGCGTGCTGCCTTGTCACGCAGCGGGCCTGGGTTCGATTCCCGGTCGGAACAGGCTCCTGGGTGAGGTTATTTTCGGAGTTTTTTCTCACCTGTAAGACAAATGTCAGGGCCCAACAATCCCCGAAAATCATCCGGCCATCATTAGCATCCTTATCACTATCATCATCATCCTTATTACTATCATCAGCATCCTTCACCGGTGTGGAAAGTAACGGGAAGCTACCACACCTATAATTCCTTAGTAAAGCTGCAAAGCATAGCATAAAAATGCTATGATTGCAGTGAAAGACCTGCCCTCGGGCAGAATTACTATGGATGGATGGATGGATTTAGATGTTAACCAGGTAGTACTTTCACTATGTACACCTTTATATATCAATCATTTTACATTTAAATAATGACAGCGAAGATACAACTGGGAAGTGAATTATATGCCCGAGTCAAAGATATCGTGAATGATTCAGATTGCTATAAGAAATCATTGTCGTTTAAATGGTTTAAGCTCGTAAATTATAACAAATACACAAAATTAATGTACATAGAATTGAATATCTCACAAAATCTACAAAAAGTCCGCGAAACCATGTATTTATATTTTATGGATTAATCACAATAGTCATTTTTGTCTTTCATTGGTGCCAAAAAAATCGGAATAAGTAGATTCCCGGGCAAGCCTGCGCTGCCATACCGTTCATCCAATTGTGATGTGACTTTATGCACAATGTTCAGGATTTTTCCCAGGAGGGTTATAGGCTATACGAGAGCATTAATTTCAAGCCCTTCACCCTTAAAAAATCACCCTTTATAGTGAAAAACGTGAAAAGTTAGCTTTTTGTACGATTAAATGGTTTACGCTGCCCAAACCATAACAAATACACCAAATTAATGTACACAGAATTGAATATCTCAAAAAACTACAAAAAGAAGTTCACGGCAGGATATATTTATCTTTTACGCATAACTCACAATAAACATTTTCGTCTTTCGTTTATGCCAAGAAGATCGGGATAAATAGATTCCTGGGCAAGCATAGCAGCGCACGGCGGGTATTCTTTTACGGATAACTTAAAAAAAAAAGATATTTTTCTTTCAGCTCATTTATGTCATGTATATCGGGATACGTATATTCCCAGACAACGCCGGGTAATCAGCACGGGGTATCTAAATATAACTACGATATAGCTTTACTTATAGTGATTCCTTGAATATTACTTTTGGAAGATTAAACTTTATTTACTACTAGCGTACCAGGCAGACGTTGTCCTGCCCGAACGTTCAATTCTCATGTCATCGGCGGACGATAAAAATATGTTACTTTTTTACCATAAAATTCAGCAATTAGGACATAATTAGATATTTTTAAATAAGTTCGCAAGAAAACCTCTTACAGCCTTCTGTTGTGGCTCAAGAAGTGTGAATGATGACGTCACACAGTCATGAACATTAGAATTGTACCCTCCTTTGTAGATAAGTTAAGAACCGTCATATAACAATTATATTAGAGTTAAAAAAAAAGATAAATTGATGAGACTGAGTCAAAACAGTTTTTTTAGCTAGATTTCATTCTGACCCACTGTGCACCGGTCCCATACTGGCCGACATTCCATGAGAAAAATTTCTTCCCCCGTAGAGACTCGAACAATGTTCCTATAATATGTGTAATTATTATAATATTTATAAAGGTTCCGGTTGGCCTCAGATATATTAATAAATACTGCTCTTTCTAGATTAATAAGTTATTATATATATATATATATATATATATATATAGTTATAGCGTAAGTCCCATAGTTCTGCGCCAAGACTTCTTGCCTTAACCACTCGGCTACGACGCGAGACTCTTGGTACCAATGAAAGACAAAAATGGTTATTGTGAGTTATCCGTAAGAGATAAACATATGACTTTTTAGTAGAGGTTTTTGAGATATTCAATTCTGTGTACATTAATTTTGTGTATTTCTTATGGTTTAGGCAGCGTAAGCCATTTAAGCTTCCAAAGAGCAACTTTTTTACGTTTTCCACTACAAAGAGCGATTTTTAAGGGTGTAGGAATTGAGTATCACAACTCTCTTATAGCCTATGTTCATCCAGGGAATCTCTTGAACATTTTGCAAAAAAACCCATCACAATCGGATCAAGTACGCGCATAAAGTACGAACAAACAAATATACAAACAAACATTAATTTTTATATATAAGATTTGCATTGTATTATAGGTAATTTGGAAATATAATTAATTGGTTTATCGGTTGTTTTAGCTGCAATAACGAAGGGAGCAAATGTATAATTATTTGTCTTTTCACTTATTCAACTAAACATAAAAACACAATATTCGTATTTCAGCTAGTTTACGCCAAGAAGATTGGGATAAGTAGATGAGTAGATTCTCCGGGTAATCAACACGGCGAATCTAAAAAATAATAACGATATAAATGTATAATTATTTTCCTTTCACTTATTCATCTAAACGTAAAAACACATAATATATTTAGATATAGCAGCGCATGCTGGGTATTAGCTGGTATTAAATAAATTAAACGAATGTATCGTATACGAGATATTGCTAATTAATGATTAATTAAATTGTTTGGTATACATTGTGACGAACCAAATACGGCGATTGGTAAAAATCAATTTGTAATTTTGGGTTTCAGGTAAACTCCCACGTCTAATGATCGAATTTCGTTGATTGTTGGGGAATACCTTGCTCGGTTTACTTTAATAGCAGATATGCTGAGTTTCGTTGCGAAGCATTGAAAATTGCGACCGCTGGAAGTATTTATAATTTTTGTTTTAGGTGAACTACTATATCTAATGGTCCGATTTCACTGGTTAACCAACTCGTCCTTACTTTTTTAATGATTTGCTATATACCAAGTTTGTTTTCGATTAAACAAAAAGTGCTGCTTCTAGAGCATTAACGGTAATAATATATCATAATTTTATATATATATATTACAATTTTAGTCATGGTCATTTTCTGTACCGGTATCTACTGGATACCAATGGTGAAGACCTGTAATTTTTTTAAAAATATTTTCTGAGAAGAACCTCAATAGCTTCATTCATTCAGAATTCGTTAAAATGCATTTCACAATGTAAAGGCTTGCAGAAACCTTTAGATTACCCTACAAATTTAATTTATTTAGAATTCAACGTGCCAAATATTAAACAAATATTCAAGCATACATTGCTTACTTATTTTCATAAAAATAAAAACGAATTTAAAGAGCACAATCGAAGTATTTACAGTACCACACAAAATACTACTTCTTTGCTACATGTTCCAAAATTTTATACAACTTCTGGATCTAACCATAGTATATATCTAGGACCCAAATTATACAATGAATTAATTAGATCCAAACCAGAACTAAGTAAACTAAACACAGCTAGTTTTAAAAAATCAATTAATTAATAATTTTTAATTAATTAAGCGAATAAAATTAATCATTTGAATATTTTAAAATAATACATATAAAGTATCTATTTTTGCTTATATTATTATAAATCGATATATAACTAATTACTTTCATCTGTATTATTGGTTATAATCCATTACATTATATGATTTATATCATTTTATGTATATCATTCTCCATTCCATTAATTCTCTTGTTAGAATAAGTCTTATTCCCAATACATTATTATTTTTTTATTTGTATGTGTCATAATATTCATGTAACTGAACTGCACCCGAGCACGAGCACTTGCTCATTCGGGTGTCAATAATGTGTATAACATTTATTTGTAAATAAAATTTATTCTTAAAATTGAATCTCAAACTAACATAAAATGTTGCTAACATATAAATACACAAAATATATGACAGTGTAATAATTATAAATGCATGTATAAATAATGTTTGATATAACAATAAAAAGTTACGATACACTGTAGAAGATCTTTCAGGAATATTATTCTTTGTTTGAACGTGACTATTTACCGCGGCTCCTGATTTTCACAGGTAGCGAATTCCGATAATGGGTGACTGTGACAGCGAAAGAAGAAGAATAATGAGCAAAATAAGATTATTGATGAGAGAAAATTGCACTTTTTGACATGAATCGTTTATGAAATGAGTTTTACATTTTGTTTGAGAGTATGTTAAACACGTTGCACTTGGTTTGTATTCCACTAACTGAACAATACTTTCCTCACTAAATTAATATTGATTTTAACGTTTGATACTGTGCAGTCCGAATTTTTCATTTCAATTTAACGGTTGATGTAACTCTACTTTCAATTATTATTAATGAAACCATTAAAATGTATACAATATTTCAAGAAGATGAACGGTAAAAGATAATCAAATTATTTGAAATAACCTAATATTTATTTCTCTATGAACAGTTAATTTAGACTGAAGTAGGTTATTTATAGTATCTGTGTTAAGAAATGAATCAAGAACGGGTGAAGGACAGGTTGCAGAAAATACAATTGAAATGGTTTGAACAAGGAAATGGTTTGAACATGTGGTTCGAATGAACAAGGAGAGGAAAAACTAATAATAATAATAATAATAATAATAATAATAATAATAATAATAATAACAACACTTTATTTATTCTGGCAGAGTTAAGGCCATAAGGCCTCTCTTCCACTCAACCAGCACAAATACAAATAAATATTTGACAAATATAGATATACACTATACTAATTATAAACAGTTAAAGATACAATAATGTAGCAATGTAAATGTCATGTACAAACAACATGTTATAGGGTAATAACAATAATGATACGATAATAATAACAACTGCAGATCTGGGAAGTGAAATAGGTAGGGAAAAGACCCAGACGTTGACTGAGAAATGTGTGGAAGATGGCAAAGAAGGAATAGCTCGAGCGCGAAGTCAGACATAGTGGAAATATAAGGCTGTGATTCTGGAGGGAGTTCTTGAAGCTTCCCCGACTCTCTAACGACAAGAAGATTATAATAAATAATAAAAAGTACTAAATTATTTGTGTTTAGGATAGGAAAAAGGCGAGAGTTCATAGTTGGAATCATCATGCATTTTAATTTATTTCGTTTGTAATCTATTATCTTTAACATGTTTATTTAAAATATTATGTGCATAGTAGAGCCCATATTGTCGAAATTATGCAAAATTGTTAGGAAATTATCGAACCTGATTCAAAAATAGTTCTAGTTTATAAGCTATATAACATAGAAGAATATTCTACCAAAGCATTCTCACATAATAAATTCAATGAAATAATGGTACCGGTATGTAAAATATGTAACATATTTCCATTTTAGTACTATTTTCCATTATCATATTCGCCAGCTTCAGTACGAGTGTGTGTGTGTGTGTGTGTGTGTGTGTGTGTGTGTGTGTGTGTGTGTGTGTGTGTGTGTGTGTGTGTGTGTGTATATATATATATATGAATGATGTGACTCGTCTTACTGTTATGAAGTTCCGAACAAGGCACTGACATTGAGCTGATCGCTCAATCGGGGATGCCTTCCATGTCCTTGTGTGGTAAAAAAAAGTGTGTGGTTCACGGTTTAAAATCCCTCTCTCGACAGGTCGTGCAACTGTAATGCCCAGGTGGCGTCTCGCAGTACCTCTAAGGCGATATATTAAACTGAGATAAAGAAAGGAAGAAATAAATAAAATACTAATCTTAATGAATACCCAAATTTATATACATATGCCTGGACGGGATTCGAACCCGGGCCTCTGAATTGATATTTCAGTGCGCTACCACTTACGCTACCAGGCGAATCCAGAACAAACATTTATTTCTCTTATACATAGTCTCTATTATTACCAGATGTAACGGGAACTCGGTTTCCACTGCCACCTAGTAGCTACTATAACAAGTAAGCAAATTAAAGAGAATATAAGCTTGCATTGCTCAATGCCAAAAATTTAATTATGTATATATATATATATATATATATATATATATATATATATATATATATATAGGAAAACTGTAATGAGACAGAAAATGAAGGTCCAAAATGATATATTATACTTATTAAACATAGAACATTCGACAGGTATTGTTGTATATTAGGATCTAATTAGGACAAATTTCAAAATATTTTACATGACCTCAGTGTGTGTAGAATAGCTAACAATATTACGATTAAAAAAATGTATTAAGTCCACTAGCACAATCCCTACATTTAAACGCAGTGGAAACAATAATCATAAGGTTGGTGAATGACCAATGACAAAAGGAAAACCTAGTCAAGAGCATGAACATTACCTAAACGGAAAATAATTGTCAAATTGATATCAACTTCTAATAATGAAAACGTTGAATTCAGATGTGAGAATAAAATAATAACAATAATGATGAAAATATCATTAACATAAAAATATGATAGTAAACGAAAGTTAAACTTGTCATTCTTAATCGCTCTCATACCAAACATCTTATATTAATAATATATTTATATTTATTACAATGAGAAGAATAGTTTTATTTCAAGACAAAAAAAAGTCACTTTTCGCATCATAACTGCAACCAAGAGTCTTACAATTTCATTGCCAGTCCAAACCCAAATAAATAATTATTGTAAACTAAAAAGGGCTCCTAGTCCAAAGCTCTGATCTAGGCTGAACTGAACTAAAATTGTTGGAGCAGATTACCTGTCGACCGTTGCACAAATCGGCGTATATGACACCCGGCGCGCATGGCGTAATGGAAGACTTAGGGGATAGGAACTAGGAGGAACAGGGAAAGAACTGAGGCAGTTGGTGAAATCGGACATCATAAACTAAAATGAACCATAATGATTCATGATCATGACAAAATATGCCAGAGTACTATAGATATTACCTGAAGAACTATCTGAATGCACTCCCCAGTGAAGGGTCGACCAGAGATTACATAGATACAAGAGATTAGTCGATCCATGACACAGACTGGATTAGAGGAAGGATATTGGGAAGAAAGAAATGAATGGAAGAAGAAATGGATACATAGAATAAACGTTTATCCATTGTGGCCCAGTTCAATAGTAACAATAATAATAATTAATGATAATAATAATAATAATAATAATAATAATAATAATAATAATAATAATAATAATAATAATAATATAATAATCATCATCATCATAGTACATTCACGAATTTAGGCCATTTGTTGACCTGTTTCGGCCTCAAGAGAAACACCATCCAGAAGTCTTTTGAGTGGACGTCCTGGTCTTCTTCTTCCTGCAGGTTGATATCTTAACATTAGTTTGGGTATTCTGTGATCTTCCATTCGATGAACATGTTGTATCCATCTTGACTTATAATCAGAAATTTTGTTTTCTAAAGATTCCATGTGTAATTCTTCTAAGATGTCTTCATTTTTTTTGTGATCTAGTAGTGTGTATCCTGCAGTCCTCCGAAGATATCTCATTTCAGCAGATCTAAGTCTCTGTATATTCTTCTGTTTCAACGTCCATACTTCGCTACCATACAAAAGAGTTGGAAGAGCCAGTGTTTTATACACTTTCAGTCTTGAATGCTTTTGGACTAACTGTGGCTTGAAGATAGAATTTATTAACCCTAAAATTCTTAAAAATTTAGATATTTTTGCATTTACATCCTTTTCTTCTTCATATGAGATATTGCATCCTAGATATGTAAAATTATTCACTTGCTCCAAAATGTTATTGTCCAGTACAATTTTACTTCTGACAGGATCTACACCTTGAAATGCCATAATGTTTGTTTTTCCTGTAGATATCTTTAATCCATATTCTTCTGTAATTTTGTTAAGTTCATACAGACCTTTCTGTAGAAATAATAATAATAATAATAATAATAATATAATGATAATGATAATGATAATGATAATGATAATGATAATGATAATGATAATGATAATGATAATGATAATGATAATGATAATGATAATGATAATGATAATGATAATGATAATGATAATGATAATGATAATGATAATAATAATATTGATAATAATAATGATAATAATAATGATAAAATAATAATAAAATAATAATATAAATAATAATAATAGAAATAATAATAGTAATAATAATAATAATTTCCCTACCAGGGAAGTGAAAATAATTTTAAGTACAGAAATGGAAGTTTTAAGAAGATCAGCTGGAAAATTTAGAATGGATAGAATACGAAATAAAGAAATAAGGGAAATTATGGATGTGCAAGAGGAGCCTGACATTATAGACATTCAACACTTTTGAAATTCATATTCAAGCACCGTTGAGGTTATGTAATAAGATGTTAATTACATAATTTTTACCTGGTAAATCAGTCGTTCTCAACTAAATTATTAAACTTCAAGTTATTCTAATATGGAGGGCTTTCGAAAACAATGTTTCATCGTCTGCGTTTTAACTGGAACTGATGGTGTTATTATATAGGTTGTATAACGGATTTATGTCTGCGGTTATATTCTCGTTGAGCAGGTCTTTATTCCTTGTTTCTTTTAGAATTCCTATGTCTTCAAAGATGAGATCCTCTTCTTGTTATATTCTATGTGTAGTATTGATATAGAGTTATCGATGTTTTCAGATCGATGACCTGTTTCTAGTATATGTTTGGCAAAACTTGATTTTCCTTCATTATTAATACAATTTTTGAAAGCTCCGAATACCGTGTGTTTCTTATTGTTTTGCCTATGTAGAATTTTTCACAACTATTGCATTTTACTTTATAGACGCCTTTATTTTCGTACTTATTTGTTGTTTCTGTTTCGTTAGAAATTATATTATTGAGTTTATTATTAGTTTTAAAAGCGATTTTAATGTTTTTATCTTGTTTCTTGATCAAATTAGCTAATTTGGTCATTTCCTGTATAAGTTAGTGTAATACGTTTGTTTGTATTTGTGTTATATTCTTTTTCTAGTTTTGTTATATTTGTTAAATTGATTCTTCTTTTTTGTTTTCTGACTAATTTGTTGATCATTTCTTCTTTGTACCCATTGTTACGTGCTAGGGATTTTATACAGTTTAGTTCTTTTCAGTAGTTTGTTTTGTTTAGTGGTAACTTTAATATTCTGATGATTAGGCTGATGAAGGTACTCATTTTCTGTTGTTATTGAGTGTCGTGATTTTTGGCGTATAGTTATTGTGTTGTTAGTTGGTTTTTTGTATATGCATATGTCTAGAATGTTGTTAGTAAAATTTTTGGAAAATGTTAAGTCTAAATAGTTTATGGAGTTACCATTTTCAGTTTCTTCTGTGAACTGAATTTTGTTGTGTATTTTGTTTAATTCATCCGTGATTTCATTTTCTATGTGGATGCCATTTTCATATATTATTAGAAAGGTCATCGACATATCTTACTATGGTCCTGGGGTCGACTCAGCCTCAAATTGAAATGAGTACCTGACGCTTGTTCTGGGGGTAAAGGCGGCCGTCACGCAGGGCTGACAACCCGGCTGACATAAGTGCCGATTGTCTAGATAAAGTGGGAGCCCTAACCTCCTACTACCCCAAGGGCCTCCGGGCCTGTTGTGGGATCACTTTACTTTATCGACATATCTTACTAATATTGGATTTTGAATTTTTCTTTTAGTTTTTCAAAATGTTTGTCTTCTAGGTGTTGTAGGAATATTTAAAAAATGATGCCTGATGTTGGGCTGCCCATTGGTATTCCGTCGTCCTGTGTGTATATTTCGTTGTTGAACTTAGAGTAGTTTTGTTTTAAAATTGTTTTAATCGTTTTGTTTAGTTGTTCAGTGTACTTTCTGTCTGTCTTTTTTTCTTGTAGTTTCTGTTCCATTATTTCTATTGTTTCATTGATTAGGATGTTTGTATATAGATTTATGTCGAATGATGCTAATTCGGTGTTTTTGTTGATTTTTAGATTTTTTATTTGGTTGGCTAGATCAAATGAGTTTTTAACTGTATATTTGTTTTATACTGTAATTTCTTCTTTAAGTTTTGTGGCAATTAGTTTAGATAGTTTATAATTAGGTGCGTTTATGCAGTTGATGACCGGTCTTATGGGAAAACTAGAAAACGAATATAACACAAATACAAACAAATGGATTACACTAACTTATACAGGAAATGAAACGACCAAATTAGCTAATTCGATCAAGAAACAAGATAAAAACATTAAAATCGCCTTTAAAACTAATAATAAACTCAATAATAAAATTTTGTAACAAACCAGAAGCAACAAGTACGAAAATAAAGGCGTCTATAAAGTAAAAGCAATAATTGTGAAAAATTCTACATAGGCAAAACAATAAAAAAACCTTAACACACGATATTCGGAACATTTCAAAAATTTTATTAATAATGAAGAAAAATCAAGTTTTGCCAAACATATACTAGAAACAGGTCATTGATTTGAAAAAATCGATAAATCTATGTCAATACTACACAGGGAGTATAATAACAACAGGATCAGCATTCTTGAAGACATAGAAATTCTAAAAGAATCAAGGAATAAAGACCTGCTCAACGAGAACATAACCGCAGACATAAATCCGTTATACAACCTATATAACACCACCAGTTCCAGTTAAAATGCAGACGATGAAACATTGTTTTCGAAAGGTCTCCACAGAAGACGGCGGCAGCTGCCATGATACCGGATGATTATGATGATGATATCATTATTATTATTATTATTATTATTATTATTATTATTATTATTATTATTATTATTATTATTATTACTATTATTATTACTATTAATATTACTATTAATATTACTATTATTATTACTATTATTATTATTATTATTATTATTATTATTATTATTATTATTATTATTATTATTAACAATTCTATTCACAAGAGTCTTTTAATTTAATTTACAAAATAGTCTTGTAAATTGACCCGCGAGTTTTCATGTCTATGAACATTCGTACGTTCCGATCGTAAAGTATTGACACGATGAAAACTTCTGACATTGCCCTTAACAATTTAATTTTAAACATTCTTTAAGCTTCTTATTTCCCCGAAATTATGAATGGATTTTATATTCGTGATCACAGCACCGGTAGTCATGATAATATTCTAATATATTATTTACCTCCGGGTTTCATAGAATCAGTTAGTTAACTACCCAGTTAGTTATTTAATTAGTTAGTTCAGTCATTGTTGCAAGTGAATAAAGCATCTCAGTCAATCTCTGTTTTATTGATCTTTCTTAATGACAAAGTTGTTAATGTAAGGTGATAGTGGAACCTCTTGAAGATAATGTAACACCGTCATATTAAATTTTAAAAAATAACGCTAATCTAACTGATTATACGGCAGCAGAAAAATATTAAATATAATCATCAACCATGCAAGTATTAGGCAATGCGGCCTGATACGTCACAAAGAGGAATTTTCCATTTAGCGCTTTTTTGGATATTCCAGCGATCTATTGTCTTTAAAGGGTTATAATTTAACATTTCATGATAAAGCTGATATAGCAAAGAAAAGTTTTAAATATAATAATTGAAAATAATGACATATAGATAAATATTCCTCCTTTGTTAATACTTTCATAACCAATTAATGTTTTACATTCTTTATGAAGGATTAATATAACAAGTTTTTTATTCTTTATATCCACCCTATTATTATTTTTGTTAAATATATTTCTATTACCTCCGCAAAATGAAATTCCATGAAGGAATTAATCAAAATGCTAATAGTGTGGATTGATTAATTTTCTTAGTTCGATCCCCTGTAGGAACAAGTTTACTGTGTGAGGTTTTTCGGAGTTTTTCCTGACCTGTAAAACAAATTTCACGAAACTTTAAAACCCATTTACTTACCGAACATCAGCTACCCATGGTAATGACGCAAATATCATATTCCCCATGTAATTGTGAATGCATTTATAAACCAATGTTCCGTTTCATCTTAAATGTTCACATTGTATTGATGCTGGTCCATCGTTCTGGTGTACTAGTTGTTACCATAATTGCTTCTGGTCAAAAGGTTCGCGGGTTCAAACTCGGACGGGTACTTGAATTTTTCAGGCAGTAAAAATTCTGAAAATGCATTACTTCGGAAGGGAACAAAGCCATGGAACCTATATCGTAAATTTACGGCACGTAATAGAACCTCAATCCTGAAGAAAGGAATCTCTGAGCAACATTTGTCGGACCTTTCACGTCCACATTTTAATTGGATCGCTAATGACTTTGACAGTTAAAGAGCGCCGTTAAATTAAATAATAGCAAGTAACGGTGATTTGGCTCAGTACTTACGTATAAGAGGCCGCCAACAATGTCCTTGGGTGATAAATAGTATATATGTTATTATAGCCTCTCTTAAAATGTTCCTATAATATATGTGTAACTATTATAATATTTATAAAGGTTCCGGTTGGCCTCAAATTTCTTTAAAAGTTTTATCTTTAAGGGGGGTAGGTCACTATGATGGTTGTGCAGCGGCTCGCTTTGTTTCCCCGCAGCTGTTAATATAATTAAATACAAAGATGCCGACTACCGCCACTATAATAATTCCGCATAATAATCATTGTCAAGCATTGCCGCACGGCTCTTGTTATTATATAAAAGGACAACCATCATAGTGAGGCGATAATACCGGAGTTAACAAAAAAAATAATTTAAGCTTTATTACTTAATAATTAAATTACACTAAATTAAGATGTGTTTATTTCGTCCAACATTTCATTCCAGCCCTCAATTAAAAGACTAATAATTATGCTATATTTGCTTTTGTCAAATTACCGCGACTATTTAATTATCCCTATAAGGCCCAAGAAGCGTAGGGAAGGGAAAAGTATCTATAAAGGAAGAGGTTGAAATATGGAAACTAGAAAGAGAAAATCTAAGAATATTTGTAAGTTCTTTATGAGCTAGAATTTGAAAAATGCTTTTATTGAATTGTATCGATACAATAGTAATCAGTAGCTACTGCATATAGCGGGAGATGAGAAAAAAAAAAGAGCAGCAACTGCCAGGTGGAAACATTCACAGTTAATAGCATACGGAAATGGCAAACGCTTAATTATCGTTCTCCAATTTGAACTCGCAGACACTTAGTGTCATAGAGAACCTATTGATTTTCAATTCTGTAATTGCAGCATTGGCACACACAACACTGTGTTGTCCACAATTAGCCCAGGCTATGTCAAATTCACTCTATATTTCTTTCAATTATTTCATATTAGGAAAAAATATAGTAATTAATTATGCCTCTTTTCTTGTTGTCTTCCTTCTTTTCACTTTTCTAGATCATTTTAAACATGTTTTCTTATGTATAGGACGGTCTGTGAAATATTATGCAGAAGAATCCATTTTGAATCACTTTTAGGTTAGGCCTACTACATAGAACATTAAAATTATAAAATCACCTGAGATGTCAGTCGTCCCTTTTAAAATCAAGTTAAAAAGCTTCGTCAAAACATTTCGGAACATGTTACATCTTCGGCTGCTGATAAGGCACCTCACTGGGCCTCTTTTAAAACTTCGGTTTAATTGAAGGCGAATGAGATCTGAAATAAATATTATAATCTAAACCTTTTAAATGTAATTTTATAGGCAAACGGGCCCACAGTCAGCGCTTCGAGTTAAAGGGATCTGTTGAAATCGCACGCTACAGTTAATCTTCTACAGTTAATCTTTCCTTTCTCTCTCTGTAGGCTACCTTATTTTTCTCTCTTTTCCTGCTTTTAGGGCTAGTAAAAAATATGAATACTCTAATTTTAATAGCAGCCTCTAGCGGAACCCGTTCATCAAGTAGTAGTAATAGCACTTAATTAGACTAATAGTAAGATTTTTACAATGATATTTGATGCTGATCACGTCCGAACTTGCCCAATCCTAACAACCAACAATTTCGTGGACAGATACTGGGAAGCCAGGGAAAAGATGATGAACATTTTATAATCTTTCTTGTTATTGTTTGTTATTGTTTTTATTATTGTTTGTTTTCCTCAGTCATTTATTGGCTAATGAAAAATTTCAAAAGCCACTGCATTTAAATAAATAAATAAATAAGTAAAATGTATTCACGTAGACTTTCACGGCCGGAGTTGCTATGACGATCTTGAAGAAGATTAGCCCGAAAATCTTCTTCAAGATCATCATAATTAAGTAAAATATTTACAAATATGGGTCGCACGGGCAGTAAGCCGTACGTGCTGTTGACAGTCCGTTACAATAATGTAATAGTCCCTATTTGGTAATAGTATAAAGAAAAGCAAAAAGAAAAAATAATATTACAATTACATAAAGAAAACACAATAATATTACAGTTACATAATAATACAATAACATTATATATTAATTAAGTTATGTAGAATTATTAAGAATTAATGGTATTGCATTTTGATGACATGTATTTATTCATGAATTAGTGTTGTTCTAATTTTCCGCGTTTTGTCCAGAAATTTACCCAAGCATTCATCAAGTATGACAGAGCTGACACTGGGTCAGTTTGCTGTAGAGAATATCATATATTTATCTGAATTATATTTTGTATGTGGCCGTGACTATTAGGCCTATGCGATTAGATCAATTCATCTGTAACATATGATAAATAAAGGGATGCCGAAAATAAATAGAATACATTCAGATTCATGTATGGAACAATTATAAATTGTTTTAAATTGTTGAGGAAAGAAACAGAATTAAAATTTAGCAAGGTTATGGCTGTTCCTGTGTTTTTATATTGCCTCTGAAATTTGGTGCTTGACAAAAAATCAATTAAAAATATAGAATCTACTGAAATGCGTTTCCTGAGACATGTTGCTGAATATACTTTACAAGATAAAATATAGCAAATATATTAGGAATGAGTTTAACATATTCGGCTTAATAGAGAGAATCAAAGAATACAAACAATATTGGTTCGAACACATTCGAAGAATGGATCAAGAGCGTATAACAAAACAGTTGTTCACATAGAAGCCAGAAGTGTGTAGATGTGTGGGATGGCCAAGAGCACGATGGAGAGGTCAGTTTTCTGCATGAACCCGAAACAAACCTTTTACGGTTTAATCCGTGAAGAAGAATTAGGCCTAGATGATAAAGATAATTTCATGCTATCTCTTGAATACCATTGCGCTGGGATATAAATTATCATTACCTTAATGTTAGCTATCAAATGCACAAGGCGAAATAAGTATAATTAAAGCAGAAGGATATTTAATTACTAGCACGCAGTGGAACAATACTCACTGTCAGAGGAAGCAATGAATCATAATCAAGGTTGGCTTGGACCAAACTAATATTGTAAGACGCCTAATTATAGAGAGTCGGTTGTGAATAGAGATAAAAAGTAGCACATAATTTTAAAAAATCGTAGACTATATCTGCTTCTTAGTACCTGATATTGTAACAATTTTTTTGTTATTTAAGGTTATTATGGTATAAAGTGTATATGTATTTTTAGATACCGTATATTCAAACCTTCCTTTTTCCATTCCATTATCTCAGTTAAACATCTCACGTGTCACATGCCACCTGGGCCTTAGAGTAACACGACCTGTCAGGAGAGAGATATTAACTATGGATCGCATACATACTTTATTGGCCACACAAGGGCATGGAGAGCCTCTCCGAATAAGTGATCAGCTCAGTATCAGGGTCACCTCCGAGACAACACAATATTAAGAAAAATCACAATATTTACGCTCATACATTCACCCTAAATATGGCGAATATGATAATGGTGATGATTATTACGGCCAGATGATATCCGGAGACTGTTTGGGACATATAGTTTCACGACATTTCCCTTACAGGTGAGGAAAATCCCCGAAAAAAACATCACTCAGGAAAATTTATCCCAACGGCGCGGTGGATCGAACCGGGGTCCGCTGCGTGCGAGGCAGCGACTCTATCCCGAGACCATAGCGCTGCACTTATTCAAACATTGAGCCTGAATTAATTTATAGATAATTCCTTAAAATCATCATATTAGTACACTTTTCTCAAGAACTACTTAAGGCGAGAATATGAAAAATTTTGGTCGCTTTAAAAAAAACTCGAAGTTAAAGTTCAATCGTATCCTGCATTAAAATACTATGGCTTCAACAGTGGTAAATTGTAGTATAGGCTATAACTATTTTGGTATGTTAAGGAAAACAGAAGTAGCACACTCTATAATGATAATGGGCCACGACAGTCGTGCAAAACACCTTCACGGTATCAAAGTTTTGCTTTCACTGAGATGCATTTTATACAATCATCCAGGTGAAAAAAATTGGACGTAGCCCATCTGAAACAACAACATCCCTCTGCCACACATGAAGATTCTAAGACTTCGAAGTATTTGAGTTCAGTGTTAGGTGCAGCACATCAAACAACAACAGCAGGAGCATATATATATATATATATATATATATATATAAAACCAACTGATTGCCTGAAGTTGCCTTGGTATTTAATTATCCCAATCTTGTTACCACCAATCAGCTTAGTGACCCCAAAAGCTATGGATTCGAAACTACTCTCGATCTTTTTTAACATTTAATTTTTCACACCTTCTTACTAGTGGGTTAGTGGTGGACTTAAAACGCCATCGGCCCTGTAAACAATTCACTTCAGGAATCCGGTAATCTATAGATTCCTCATTACAATCTGCCGTTTACGATACTTTTTTATAGTTCACCCCTTCTTAACTCCTGAGGGTGTTAGAGGTAAAACTTGGGCTCAAATATTGACTGTCACAAATTAGATTAGCGGTTCCGAAAACTTTGGAATTCTCGGCAAATTCAAGCGTTTCGTTTTACACTCTTTCTTTGGATTTGACAATCTCTGTCATTTCAGACATTTTTTTCACATTTTCTTTGAATTCGAAACTAATCCCGGTAATTAGACCTTTTATTACCCACTCAAAGCGTGACTATGAACAAACGCAGGCTTAAATATCATCGACACTGTCACCAATATTTTAGTGACCACGAAAACTATGAACTCGACACTAATAAATGTTGTTTATATTATTTATACTTGCCATCCCTTCTCACTCAGCTGAGGATATTACGGGTCGAACTTGTCCGTAAGTATTATTAGTATTATCATCAGACAGTTTAGCGATCCCGAAAACTATGAATTGGCACTAATTTCTGTCACAATTGTCATTTTAATTTTCGCCACTTCTCATCCACTGAAGAGGCTAGTGGCTATTCTTAGACATAAATTCCACAGAGACACTCGCCAATTATCTTAGCGACTGCCAAAATTCATTAGTCAGTAATCTCGGTCTATTAGTCAGTAATCGTGGACTGCCAAAATTCATTAGACAGTAATCTCGGTCATTTTCACCCCTTCTCAGCTCCTTGTTTCCCCAATGGTAATATGAGTCAAAATTGGACTTAAATGGCAATCGGACTGTTAAATCGTTTAACGACATCGAAAACTATGGAATCGACACCAATCGGCCACTTTTGTTATTTTGCTTCTTATTTCTGTAAAAATAATAACGTATGCGGGATCGACAACATAAACATAGAATTGCTAAAAAATGCCCCAAATAATTTCCAAGAAAGATTACTAAAATTCTATAGTAAGTGCTGGAAACAAAATTCAATGCCAGAAAAATGGAAAATTGTAAAAAGAATCACAATATTTTAAAAAGGCGATAAAACAAAGCAAAAAACTATAGAGGAATTATCTTACTATGTGCAGCTTACAAAATATATGCAAAATTGATGAACCAAAGATTAACAACTAAAGTAAATGCAATCATATCAGAAGAGCAGACAAGTTTTAGGAAAGGAAGAAGCTGCATAGAGAATGTATTCACTTTAAGACAAATAATAGGGAAGCGAAGAGAATTCAACTTAGAAACACACTTCCTCTTTATAGATTATAAGAAGGCTTTTGATAAAGTGTCTAGACCAAAATTATGGAACATATTAAGTGAAAAAGGAATTCCACTACACTTGATAGCAGTAATTAAGGAAATGTACGAGAAAACAAAAATAAAATTAAATCAAAGGGAACCAATACATATAACAGGAGGAGTTAGACAAGGTTGTCCACTATCAACCACTCTTTTTAACATTTATTTTGAAGACATGATAAGATCATGGAAGCAAATGACGACTGGGGGTATTAACGTAGGAAATATAGTGATAAAAACAGTAGCCTTTGCAGATGACCAAATTTTAATAGCAAAACAGAAGACGAATTACAAAGAATGATATATAAACTAAATAAAATAAAAAAATACATGGAAATATCATGAGAAAAATAAAAAATAATGGCTTTCAAGGGCGCTCATCCAGTTCGGACAAATATAATATTAGAATATAAACCAATAGAACAAGTGATAAGATATAACTTCCTAGGTTGCGAATTATCATACACAACGGAAACAGATATAAATAACAAACTAAATAAGTTCAATTATATAACAGGAACACTAAAAAGAACTTTGAAAAATAGAGCCAGGAAAAACTGTCTAATGAAATTATACAAGACAATCCATCCATAGTAATTCTGCCCGAAGGCAGGTCCTTCACTGCAATCATAGCATTTTCATGCTATGCTTGCAGCTTTACTAGGGAATTGTATGTGTGGTAGCTTCACGTTGCTTTCCACACCGGTGAAGGATGATGATGATGATAATGATAAGGATGATGGCCATATGATTTCGGGGACCGTTTGGGCCTTAAAGTTTTCCTGACATTTGTCTAACAGGTGAGGAAAAACCCCGATAAAAACCTCATCCAGAAAATCTGCCCCGACCGGGGATCTAACCCGGGCCTGCTGCGTGACAAGGCAGCACGCTACCCCGAGACCACAGCGGTAGGCATAGCCTATATATACATATACATATATAAATATATATATCACATCCCGGCAAGAATAACGTTACAACTCAAAAAAACCCATTTTCCAGTAGAGCAACCAGAAAGTTCACTTGCATCACAGTTCTAATGGTTTATGAATAGCTATATGTGAAAATTGTACCTTGATTGAGAGTTAGGAATTCAGTTATTGATTTATTTTATACAGTTTAAACAAATTCTTGTTGTTTTGAATTGGGATTAACTCAAATTTGTCCATTTTTGTGTTGTGACGTTATTCCTGCCGCGGTGCGATATATATATATATATATATTAGTTGAAATTGTTCCAGGTATTCTAAAAATATGCTGGAAAATATATTGATAGTTTTCTATATTTTCTTTTCTCTTCAACCTCCCCACAGATTCACGTTCCTAGGAGCCTTGGGAGGGGGGGCTCGTACTCTTAACAGATACTTCTTCCGGATTGTAAATAATATGTGTGCCAATTGCACAGGCATTTGAGAGTTATATTAGCACACGCCACACACACATGTAGCATTAATTTATACACATAAGTAGGCTATGTATATACACTGCTCACAAAAATTAGGGGATGTTGTAGAATACCTATTAAAACTATGTTTTTTGGAATAGTATTAGATGCAATCACTTTCTATTATTCCAAGATAATGTAAATAAGAGTTTGAAGTTGTTACGTAACCTCGGTACCACACCAGAGGGCAGTGTCTGTGGTGTTGATGTGAAAGGGTGGTGTGGGGGTGAATGTTTTGTTGCTGTTTTTAAATCCAGTCCAGTTTTCAGTTAGTGAATGACTTGCCTTAGGGACAGTGATGCCTCGACAACGTGATTTACCTGAACCAATGGCTTGGAGGGCCATAGGAAGGATTGAAGCTGGATAGACACATCAAGAGGTGGCACAAGCCATTGGGGTGTCTCAAAGCGTGATTTCCAGTCTTTGGAATCATTTTCAAAGAACATACTGTTCACAGAAGAGCCGGACAAGGTCGACCAAGGGCAACAACAGCAAGGGATGACCGTTAGCTCTTGTTAACAGCCCGTCGGAATAGACAGCAGAATGCAACTCAACTGCGAAATACACTTTAAACAGCAACAGGACGCAGGGTGTCAACTCAAACTGTTCTTAATCGACTGCATGGAAGTGGTCTCTATGCCCGTAGGCCCATGGTATGTACCAGGTTAACTCCACAACACCGTAGAGATCGCAGAAACTGGACGGAGGAACATCGTGGGTGGAGGCATGCTGAATGGAGATCAGTTCTTTTTCTGATGAGTCGTGATTCAACATGGAATGTGATAGTCGGCGTGTATTCATCTGGAGAGAAAAAGGGACACGAAACAATCCAGCTTTTGTAAGTGAAAGATCCCCATATGGTGGCGGTGGATTGATGGTGTAGGCAGGAGTCAGTAGTGGTGGACGTACGGACCTCTACGTTATCCAAGGTGGTACTTTGACTGCGGTAAAGTATAGAGATGAGATTCTCCGACCTTTTGTCGTGCCTTATGCTGATGCCATAGGTAATTCTTTTCTTTTTATGGACGATAATGCACGACCCCACAGAGCTGGCTTGGTGGACGACATGCTGGAAGTGGAGGGTATCGAGCGTATGCAATGGCCAGCTTCCTCCCCGGACTTAAATCCGATTGAGCATGTGTGGGATGCATTAGGCAGGTGCATTGCAGGCAGACCAGCACCTCCCACAACTGTTCCAGAGCTGCACATTGCTCTTATGGAAGAGTGGCCACGTATCCCCCAGGAACTCATTGCTAACCTCATTGTATCAATGCCATACAGGTGTGAGGCAGTGCTGGCCGTTCGAGGAGACCATACACCATACTAAAGAAACATTTTCACCCATGTTAATGTTGCTTTGTTTGTTTGCCACATTCCTAATCAGGATCTCTTTGACATCTGGTGTGGTACAGAGGTTACGTAATGACTTCAAACTCTTGTTGACATTCTTTTGGAGTAATAGAAAGTGATTGCATCTAATACTATTCCTAAAAACATAGTCTTAATAGGTTATTCTACAATATCCCCTAATTTTTTTGAGCAGTGTATTTCTTGTAGTTAAAATTTCAGTTTATTACGGAATCTGAGAAAACTGAATATAAGTATTCAATGGCAAAATTTAAAGTGATTTAAAAATTAATTGGAGCTGAATGTTTTAAGATACATAAAAATGCATATATCAGGTGATTATGAAAAGAGATATTATTTGATTATGAGCTACTTTTTACCTCTTTTCTAAACCGATTATCTTAATCTCCAGAAACAAAATATAAATATTTAATAAATAATAGTGAAATAGAAAATATGTGAACAATATAAACATGTCTCGACATAAACCAAACATAAACTGGTTCAGCGAAGCAATTTTATTTGACACTCGCCCTTCACCTCTGGTTCTCGAGTTTGCACCTCCATGTGAGGTTCGTAGTGGAAGAATCGAATGCACTGCATGTTTTACTGGGGGAAACTTCATCACTTCTTTACACTCATGCCAATAATTTCGTTCCATTTAAAGTAATCTGCCCCATATTTGTGCGACAGGTCTAGTCAGTCGGCGTGCCTGTATATAATATATCATCAATAATTGGGACTTCATCTAATCTCATCCCTTGACTTTACTCTATGCCGAACATGAATAGAAAATGTTGTGAACCAAAATTAAATAAGAACATAGTTTTGATTATGAGAATACATTATATAAAAAAACAAAGTGCGACTCTCAACTGCATTTATGTTATCCATGCGCAAACATATTTACAATCATTACAATATGTCTGGTGCAAAAATATGTAAGTTAAAAACACACAACAACGATATATTAAACAAATGTATTAATCAGTAAAAACATGAGTGCAGGATAGTCCATGTTGAAATAAGAGACCGGTGAGCATACCTGAGTAACTTCCTGATTCTTCCGAATTGTCCAAGAGCCCGAGGGAGAGAAGAGTACTAAGGTAATTATGACGCGTTATGGATGGCATTGGAGGGGAAGAGACAGGTGAACCAATTTCGGAAATGTTTTAGCTTTTAATTAGGATTTTCTGTATGTTCTATTTTACTTTTAAATTAAGGAATAATTTCGTGATTATTCCTAAAGCATTAAACGCGTAGAGATAAAATCATTAGACTGAAAGAGAAATAATGTAATTTGCATGATGGAAGCGGAATTGGAATGACGCAGGCAAAATGATTGTAAGCGCTAGAGGGCATAGAATCGACAAACCCTTAAAGCAAGAATAATAACAAAACAAGTACCCCCTACATGCCAATAATTGAAATTGCATTGATGTTTAGATTCTGTTTTAAAGCTCACACCCAAAATCAATAACAAATATCACATTGTCTCGCAATGAAGCATAAACATCCATTGCTTCATAAATACACAACATTGGAATGGTGAAGCAGTAAACTGATGCGCTCGCTATATGTTCACAGTAAAGAGTCTTGTGACATTTTTGCGCAATTGTTGTTACGCCCTTAATTAAAAGAGCGGCTACTGTAGCGCAAGTGGGTACTTAAGCATGTTGTAACGGACTACACGATTTGTAGTATTTTTGTTCTTATATGTTATCTATCATTAAATCTCACGTAACCAACATGTTTTCCTTCTTTTGCGAAGTATGCCAACATCGTTCGGTATTACATATCTACTGACATTGTTCGATACTAAAGTACCTGGGTGACTGAGCATTCCTTAACAATAATTTTAAACTACAGATACTTTCCGCACTCCAGTTCATTTTCAGTGTTTATGAATTAGCTGTTCCGTGTTGTGAAGATTTTATAGAGAGGGTTGTGATTGATGGAGATTTCAATAGTTACCTCAACGGTGAATAAAAACAATTCCTTAAAATTTGGATCGTTGGGTGCTACTTCCTGTATCGTTACATCGCGTGCTTTTGGGGGAAATTTCAGTTATTAAGAAGCTGTAGTTCGATTACTTTACAAAAGTTATGTTAGGTTAGATAGTTTAACTTCCGTTAATACTTAATGGTGCAAGATATCGGAATTCTTTACCCCGGCGCAATACTAGAAAACGCTGATAGCGACTGAGTCAGCGTAGTCTGCAGAAGTAAACAGTTATGTCCCTAATTTAGCAATCTTGTTCTAACAATGATTCATAGCTACTTTTGCTGTCCATATAGTTAATTTCCACTATTTAAAACAAGGTAAAATTTCTAGGCATGTATGAAATATGTCAGAATAGATTTTAAAAATAAAATATGTTTTTGTACTATAACATATCTCGTAACAGCAAACATTTAATTATGAGAGTACAAATTAGTGTGAATGTATTTTACAGTGAACTCAGGTTATAATCTACGATTGTTATCCATTACATTCTATTACATCATCAACAATAGCCTATTTAATGCTGCTACTGTTATTATCCTTGGCATCTCGCAATTATAAGCATCAGTCATATTCTTCATGTTTCATATAAATGTGTATAAATGTAATGCTTCGTCTTCATGCTGTCTAGTCTTTGAGGAGGCACTCAGCTTTTCACTCAATCGGAGAAGCCCACCATGTCCTTGTATGGTTAAAAAAAAGTATGTGTGTGATCCACACTTTAAAATCCCTCTCCTGAGGGTTCATGCAACTGTGGTGGTGTGTGACATGTAAAATGTACCTGTAAACTAAGTTATTGGAAGTGAATGGTAATTAAATATATAACTGTCACGTGATGATAACCAGAGCGTATCGTGTTTATAATATGGTAGCTGAAACCTCGATAGGAAGAAAAATACGGACAGAGTTCGCAATTCTCCAACACCACACGTATATTTGATTGGAGAAGAACCGTAAACTACGTCGTATGACATGTAGAGAATTTATTCTCCTTATATTGCGACATCTACAGCCTATATCAACAGTGTTTTTTAATAAGTGTTTAGAGGTCCATCCATAGTAATTCTGCCCAAAGGCAGGTCCTTCACTGCAATCATAGCATTTTCATGCTATACTTGCAGCTTTACTAGAGAATTGTAGGTGTGGTAGCTTCCCGTTGCTGTTGTTTAGAGGTAAATATCTTAATTTGCTATAAATTGCATTTCTTAATGTTTTATTTAGTTAGCTTATGGTTAAGTTAGCTATAGTTTGGATGACTGTGGATGACTGGCAGATAACTCTAATATTGCCATATGTTACCAATGTTGTTCAGCCACCATTCATAGCTAAACTTGTACACTCTATGATGTTTATAATATCAATTTAGGTACTCTTATATACATATTAATTTATTTTCACTATTTTTGTACTTTATTCTGACCAAAATCTATTCTCTCTCTCCGCTCTCTCTCTCTCTCTCTCTCTCTCTCTCTCTCCCTCTCTCTCCCTCTCTCCTCCCTCTCTCCCTCTCTCTCTCTCTCTCTCTCTCTCTCTCTCTATATATATATATATATATATATATATATATCGGTGTATAATCATATCATACGGTAATTCATCTTTTTTTGTGTTTTTTGTGCCACCGTATCGAAACTGTTGTGTGAAAACTCAGAAATCGTAGGGTTTAAGGGTTAACGGAAGACGAATCGTCTTTATTGCTTAGAGTAAGTGGATAAATTTAACCTTATTCTGATGTAAAAATGAAATAATGAATTTTCTTATATAAACTCAATTTCACGAGTTCCATATGCACAATTAAAAGACAAACATAGATGCGTATTGATACTATAATTGAAATCTAATTATGTTATCGACGTGGATTAATGATTGTGTTTTGTTTTGCCACGGAGTGTTTGGTGACCACACATGGCTAATTATGTTAAAGGTGTTGATATGATTCAAAATATTATTTCAGTCTCTATCATTTGCTACTTTTTCGTGTGATGTAAATAGGATTATCACATAATCAATAAGGGCATTGTGACCATTCTCAATGCATCTTTTATCTTCAAATAAATCGATTTCATGCGGTAATTGATTCATTTTAATTAATTAGAATTATATCTAACTTTAACTTTGTTCTAGTTATAAATTTATGGTCTGTATGCACTCACTCAAATAGGTTTCAGAATTATCCCATGAAACTATCATAAATTGTAATCCATAAAGCTATGAAACAGAACTCAGAGGATTTTAAGTTGATGGAATTCAATGAAAATATACCGTAGGCATCGCAAGATTTGCCACATTTGAATGCATAGTGAAAAAAAAAATGGAGTATAAGGTGCACTTAAAAATCCAACAAAAGCAATGGAAATAGTTTGAAATAAATTGTAACATATATTTTATAATGTTCTTAGCTCTGTAAACAAATATTGCATTCATTACTCTGTCTATACCAAATATTTACATATTTTACAAGTAATTTACTACCAATGAAAACAGTTTTTAAAGCGATTCTCAATCGTGTGATACCGTTACGTCCCAACGTCCACAATATGGTGAAGATACTTTCTTAAATTTCAAACTCCATATCAAGAAAATCCGTCACGCAGGAGTACATAAACTGAACTGAATTCCTCATCAAATCGATTTTATCGTCCTATTTGCTGGTTTATGCTACGTGCCTTAATTTTGTTAAGTAAATAGTAATTAGACAGTTTTGTTGCAAGGAAATGGTTATTTTGATTTACAGAATAATTTTCGAATTTTGGGTTCCATGTAAACCACCACACTTGAAACTTTGATTTTGCCCGTTTAACAAATGTGTATTTCATTTGACTATTTAACTCGTGCCCCAAATGGGAATCAATGGCAATCACATTTCAATGAATTTTGTTTTACAACCAATGGCAGTCGTGTTTCATCTCGCTCTTTATTGATTTATCTTTATCAGCTCCTGCTCTTGTGATAAATAAAGCTCCTCCCTTTTATTATTCTGAACATGTCAGAGCATTATTTTGCAGTAACTGACTCTCCACAAATACATTGAATACAGCAAATAATGAAAAGATTCCTTCGAACAAAACATTTGATAAGTGTGTGTTCAATAATTGTATTTTTAAACAATGATTTTACTGAGTTGTTTACTAAAATATTAATTAATAACTTATAATATTGGTTATAATATACAGTTAAATTTGTTTCATTTTTTCTGCTCTTGGGTCTATTCCTACAATATTTCGATTGTATTTGGCAATCAATAATGATCAAGTTGCAGTGAATAAACAATGAAACATAACCATACATATCTGATTTGTTTTCGAACATCGCCATTTACATCAAGTATGTAAATATTTTAAAATACCGCTAACTATATTTAATTAATGATTTTTGAGAAAACAGCTTAATTTTATTCGTTATATAGTCCTAACAACTGCCACCCTTGATTTCCAAAACCTCTATATAAATTCACTCGTTACATTACTTATGATAATTAAATGCTGTATATGTCTACCAAGTTTTGTTATTAGAAAACGAACATTGTATCCCCTTGAACGTTTTATGATGTAAAAAAATCTCCCATTGATCGGATTTTGCTGATTACCGAACTCGAATTAACGTTTCTTAGTTAAATATTACATGCCAAGTTTCATTACGAAAAATCGACGACTTGAAATTTGGCTTTCAGTTAAACCCTCACTCATAATGGTTCGATTCCTCTCACTATATTTTAATAACATATATTGCGTTTCGTTGCCGAAAAGAAAACTATAATTGCGGCCGATGCGATAGAGCGATTTTTAAACTATTACTTCTGATGAACCCCCATTTCTAAGTTAGTTTTTTTTAACGATCTTACTGTCCTTGGTCAATATATGCCGAGTTTGTTTGTGAGAAAGCAAACTTGTATCGGATAGAGCGTTAAACGTCACACCTAACATTTGTTGGTGGTCAATCATTGTTCTATATTCATTTCTTTTACCCGCTTTCCTTACAATTACCTCAATAAAATATTATTATTGTCTTTTATCATATTGTTTTATTATTCATTTGTTCATTCTATACAGTTTACCTAGTTGAGATAAATTGGTAATAACATTACGCTATTTAACTAACTGTACTATGCAATCTTTCATGGCCAGTAGTCATGAATATTACGGGCTATAATGCCATAGTCCATAACTGGCGTTTCTCCCTCGACTACGGAGAGCATCTTCGACCGAGCTTCCAACCAGGATATATACCTAGAAGAACTTGCCACTGAAAATGCCCTCCATAGTCGAGATAGAAACGTCTGGTATAAACACCTGTTGTGGACCACGGCCGTATAGCGAGGAATCTTTTAATACCACACGTAAATTGGCGCCATCGGAACCATAGGTTGAAGTGTGCCCAGTCATGACCTCTCCTTACATACCTATCTTGAGATTTTTTTCCAATAATTCCCTGTATAATTCACTCCCTCAAATCATAGTTGATGCTATATCAAAATCACATTATTGACTAACCTACTAGGAGCTTTCTGTGTGATTATCCTATAAGTAGTTTCGTTGCCTCTCTTTAATTCCCCATTCTTACCATATGTCCTGCCCACAAAAATCTAAGATCCTAACTGTTGATATTATATCTGGTTTCGCATAAAGATCCTGCAGATTACTGTAATGTAGTTTCCTACATTCACAAGTCTATTCGTCTCACTTTGGTCCAAACACTTTCACAAACAAGCCTGATTCTAGACCAGCAGGTCTAATTCCATAACATGCGCGGTTCAAAAAAATAATTGTAAAATTAATTTTAATTAAATCATTAAATCACCTGTAACACAAATGTCAGGAAACCTTTAAGGCCCAAACGTTCCCCGAAATCATATAGCCATGATCATCCTTATCATTATCATCATCTTTCACCTGTGTGGAAAGCAACGGGAAGCTACCACACCTACAATTCCCTAGTAAAGCTGCAAGCATAGCATGAAAATGCTATGATTGCAGTGAAGGACCTGCCTTCGGACAGAATTACTATGGATGGATATGGAATTAACGTGCAACGATATATTTGGTTTTATTGACTCTTACATCAAGTCCCAGTTTTTTAGTGTACATAATGGTCATTTGTATTTCCTCATTATCGACTACATCGCCAGCGTATTAATACCATTCAGTAGCGCACCATCCATATATATTAATATATTTTAGATTTTCGCTGATATATATATATATATGTCCACTGCTGTGGTCACGAGGTAGAGTGCTGCCTTGTACGCAGCGGGCCCGGGTTCGATCCCCGGTCGGGACAAGCTCCTGGGTGAGGTTTTTTCGGGGTTTTTCCTCACCTGTAAGAGAAATCTCAGGAAGCTTAGGGCCCAATGGTCCCCGAAAATCATCCGGCCATCATCATACTTTAGCGGTGTGGAAAGCAACGGGAAGCTACCACACCTATAATTCCCAAGTAGAGCTGCAAAGCATAGCATGGAAATGCTATGATTGCAGTGAAAGACCTGCCTTCGGGCAGAATTACTATGGATGGATGGATGGATATGTATGTATATACATACTCTAGTAGGCCTAAAAGTTATAAGCATATGCCTAAATTATATGTAAATAAATTCGTCAGTGATATAGAAACTCTGGTAAAGGATCGGAAGAAGTTTTTTTTTTCAAATGCCCCAGGTTGTCATTTTCGACATTTCTGGTGTTCTCTCCTGGCATGGCGTACTTGTAACCCACTTCTGAGGTTGGGGCGTCTGGAAGGCGGGGTTACGCTGCCCCAATGATATGAAAGTTGATGATGATGGTAATGATGGCCCGGAGAGGCTTTAAACTAAACTTAAGTTAATTAGGCGAATATGATATCTATGTTCATGATGGCCAGATGGTGTTCTGATATTTATCTTACAGGTGAGGAAGAAACCCGTAGAAAGCCTCACAGGAAACTTGTCCCGACTGTGGATCGAACCCGGCCCCCCTGCGTGACAAGGCAGCACACTACCTCCAGACCACAGCGATGGACTGGGAAGAAGTTATACTCAGCTTATTTTCTTGTTCAGCGGTTTAAAATCCAGCGATAAGTACTTCTACACAACAAATTCGTCGGTCTTGCTAGGCTACTGATTACAATGCTCGCCTCTGGTTTCAAGTTCCTTACCCGGCTGGGTTCGATGGGTTTATTTTAAGACGTAAAAATCCTGAGCATGACTTTCTTCGAAAGGGAAAATAAAGTCACGGACCTCGTATTGCATATTTATGCCTCGTAAAATTACCTCAAACCTGAAATAAAACATATCTGAACAAAATTTTCGGAACTTTCTCGCCAGATTTCAATTGCGAAGCTAATGAACTGATACGTTGAAAACTGTCTTTATATAAATTACTACTACAAAAATATTCTGCACAAAAAATCATGTATGAAAATATCACAGATATACGGTACATTCGATTGGCGGCTTCGTGGCGCAAGTAGTTAGACGCTCGCCTCTCACCGCTGGGGAGGTCGAGTCTTGATCACTCCATGTGAGTTTTATGGTGGGCGAAACGGAACTTGGGCAGGTTTTTCTCGAGGTTTCTCCCGATTTTCCCTGCCACTAATTTCATTCCACCATTTCTCCATATTCATCTCATCCATTTCGTGTCATTTCGTTCGTCCGCCCCTGTGCGTCAGGAGTGGTCGACCGGCACACTTGTATTTCACAGACCTCGTCTCCTCTCATTCCTCGACCCGATCCTGAGTTGGACACGAGTTGTGTATATTTATACATTATATTGATACTTTAAGATTTAATGTTTTACGAAATTCTCATTTGTTAAAACATTAAGATTATGTTAACAATGAATGACCAAACCTTCTGGCGGCACTATGGCCCTGGGGTCGACTCAGCCTCTAACTGAAATGAGTACCAGACGCTTGTTCTGGGGTAAAGGCGGCCGTCACGCAGGGCTGACAACCCGGCTGACATAAAGTGCCGATTGTCAAGAAAAAGTGGGAGCCTTAACCTCCTACTACCCCAAGGGCCTCCTGAGGCCTGTAGTGGGATCACTTTATATATTTTTTACACCTTAGTTCACTGAATTGAACTCGTTCAGAAACTGTACCTTTCTTCAAAATTCTGCAACCCGCGTAGGAACTGCATTTAATTTTATGACAGATGGTACGTGCAAAGAAATGTGTAGAAAGAGAAAAATTGTAAGACTGGAAGAAAAAGCACCCTTTCTCAGGTTTGAGATCTGAAAGTAAGTACTAAGTGGTAACACTTTTTCACACAAGAGCAGACGTCCAGGAGCAGAAAACAGCTGTTACAATGTAAGTTCCATTAATTTGTTAAGCCGCTTGTGTTGGATACGTGCAATAACTGCAGTAAAACTAATACATTATCATTTAGTAAAGCAAACACTATTGTTAATTCCACTGCAACTATCTGCAAACTATTCTACTTCCTGAGGTTAATTCCCTTTTTAAATATGTTATTCGAAGCTTCTTGTAGGAAAACTAGAGGAAAAACGTCCCAGTATGAGGTGAAAGAATAACATTAATAATAATTTGAGAGAGGTGAATTATACATGGAATTATTAGAAAACATTTGCTCGAAATTGGAATGCATTGAGAGCTAGTGTCCGCACGTCCATGAACCTCCGAGTTCGATTAAAGTACGGAGATATTTAAGCATTTTCTCTTCAATCTTTAACGGGAATTATGACAAATAATACTTCATTTTCGTATTTCTGGATTTTTTAGGGCAAAGTAATATTAATTTTATTTTTTTCTGGGAATATGTGCGGATCTTAATGCGAGCCCAAAACTAATTTGGAGACTTGTCATTTTCTTTTTTCTAATGTGAGTCATAAGGTAGCAAAATTACTTATATTTCTACAAAAAAATATGTATGGGCAAATTGTTAGAGACTGAGTGAGTTTCAGTTATGATACAGTATATTTCTATTATGTTTTAACGAATTTCTGAGGAACGAATCTATTGAGGGTTTACTCATAAAACTATATTTCTTTTTACAAATATTGACTTTCCTAGCAAATAGACGTCGACAATAACCAGAAAAATTTCATATATATACATACGTACATATATATATGATATGAAAAGAAAAATGAATGCTTGAGTCGGGATTTGAATCCGAGTCTCTAAACTCTGTATGTTTAGCGCTCTAACGACCTGAGCTACCCAAGAATTCCAAGAATATTATATATATATATATATGTATGTATGTGTGTGATATATATATATATATATATATATTTAGATGTTGTAACTATATTTTTGACATTTGGCAATAAAGGTAGATATGACATGAAAAGAAAAAGAAGTGCCTGAATCGGAATTTGAACCCGAGTTTATAAACTCTGTACGTTTAGCGCTCTAACCATGTGAGCTATTCAAGAATCTTAAAACAAACATTTATTTTTCTTATATATTTTTTTTTAGGATTCCTGAGTAGCTCATATGGTTAGAGCGGTAAACGTACCGAGTTTTGAAACTCGGATTCAAATCCCGACTCAGCCATTTAATTTTCTTTTCATTATATTTATTCTGGGCACTCAATCAAATTAAATTACGGCACATAAGGCCATGTTCGTTAATCAGCAAAATCGAAAATCAAACATTAGGTGTTTGGGCTATCCTGGAACGATATTTAAAAAATCATTAGGTCATTCGAAGTGGGGCATAACGGAGGTTTTACATTTATACAATACTGCAAAATGATAAGGAAGAAATACTGCATTATGGCCGTTACTGAAAAATCGGGGGATTTAAGTCATTCTAGAATATTTGAAAATTAATCCCTCTGTTGTCCGCCACATCAACCTATATTGGCAATCAGTGGAAAGATATTGTAGCATGAATTTCGTCTAAAAGATAGCCAAAAAATGATTACGTATTGTAAAATATTGTTAGGTTGGCTTTTGAGTTTCGCGGACGAAAACGAGAGTCGGATCTTGCCTTATATAGTAGAGAGTTCCACATGCGTCTATACATCCATTCTGGAATAGCCGATTCTCGAGAATTCTATTCGAGAAGAGTCTCGATTGATTGCCCAGAATATTACTTCCATCGCGTCACATATATGTGAAATGCGATATTGTGTTGAGCCAGTCATGCCAAAAGTGTGGAAGAGTAACAGTGTGCAGACAAGTCATAGTGTAGGATGAACAGAGCCCCCTTTATCTGCCCAGACCCTCTGTCTCTTACATGTTACTAAACGTGAGCTAAATGTCAAGATAAGGTGATGTTCTAACTGTAAGTGAACCATCAGCGAACGTAAAGAACTGAGTGATTAATAAATTGTGAAAGAAGAGACTTTATTAGCAGTGAATTATTGTGAAATAAATATAGTTAATTCGGAAATGTTGTGTTAATATCTGTGAATTCAATTTAAAAAAAATTTCTTCTGAATCGTGCACGGCCACATCCGTGACAGTATATATCGTCATATAACCCCATATCGACAGTGTATACTTTAAAACATGTGACAAGAATTGTTGTCTAAGTTCCAACCATGTCCCATGCGCATGCGCCAACAGACCCAAAGCAGCTTGCACTATGGAATCACGGAATGCAGTCAACATATACACGATGTTTGAACTCGCGTAGCCAACAAAACTAAAAGCTAATCTAACGCAATTTATGTACTATAATCTGTGAAAGACCAACATAGAAGCTAACCTGAAGCAATTTAAGTACTCTAACCTGTGAAAGAATGCATGCTGACATTATTTAGTGTAAGTTTATTAGTGCAGACTCTATGTTGGCTGCACTTCAACAGAGAAAATTCGTTAAAATCAATATGGCTGTCAAGTCTTCATGTAGTTCAATATCGTGAAAAAGTGTGTTCAAATAATCATTAGAAAAATGTAACGTCGCTGTAAATGGTGGGAAATAATTTGAAAAATTGAATTCTAAGAATAAAATTGGACTGGAGTTTATGAAGTAATTTAAAAAGTCATGTAATATTTAGCCGTATTCAACCATAAATACAGGAATGGAAAATATTAGAGGAGCTAAAATATAAGTCGTATAACATACTATGTAATGATTTCTCCCCTTATTGTTAATACTGCATTACTAGGGCACTATGTATCCCACTACGCTATATAAATTTACTGTGTTCAGATGTTACAGATAAAATATACATTTGTAGATGAACTCGTCTAACTTTGATGTATGCGTGCAGCTATTGAAAAGAATTTTTATGTTTCTCTTGTGATATAACTTATCAAAATTATTAAAAAGTGTAACTTACCCATATTTTATGAATAAAGAATTTTATGTTCCACCAGTCTCTAAAGTTTTAAAAAATTAAACTGGGTTCTTAGTGCTCTGAGAGACTATATCCGGGAGAAGTTTGCGAACCATTTATTGCCAACTCCACTTACAACGCGTAATCTGAAGCGAATTACAACTTTCACGTCGAGTTTTAACTACATCCCGTGATCTATCACTTGTGTCTAATTTATGGCTAGCTCGTGAAGTTACCCTTCTTCTGCTTTTATAACACCTACTCCAACTTCTGATTTGGACACAGAGTGGTTAGTATGTTCAAAAAAAGTTAATTAAAATTACACGTACCAGAAGAGTATTCGAATATCATTATCATCATCAAGGATTAGATCTTAAGGTCTCGTGCTATAATTGGTCAGTCCATCTTTTACTGGATCTTCCTACATTTCTTCGTCCTTGTGGTTTGTATTGAAGAATCTGTTTCGGAATTCTATTGTTATCCATTCTATTGATGTGGTCCATTCATCTCTGTATTTTACAATTCTAATTTATTTAAAATATTAAATACGTGACTATCCATTTTCTGAATACTAGAACATTCGATAGCTAATGAATAGAATAGATTTATTTAGCCTGGTGGAGGTAAGGCCACGTGGCCTTCTCTTCCACTCACCAGGACAAACATATGTTACATATAAATACAAAAAATTACAATAATAGTCGTACTAAACAATTAATTATCTGTCAAATTGAATAATAATTAAAATAATGTCTAATAATACAATAAAATTAAATACAATTAAAATTAAATTAATGATAGAATGAATACAGAAAGGAATAACAGCTCGAATCTACTATACAAAAAAATATAAGAAAGAAAAAATACAAATAAAGTAATAAACTGTAATGAATTAATGTATCGCTTATTATACAAGGCATTAGGTAAATATATTAATAAGTCTTAAAACTATTTTTATTAAATAATGAAAAAACAATTATTAATTTTTTTTAAATAATATTAGTGAGTTTTTTCTGTTAGCATTTTAATTTTCAATTTGTTTCTGAAATATGGTAAAGTTTGGGAGTCTCTCACATAGGTTGGAAGGGAATTCCATGTCCTAGCAAGAGAAATTGTAAAAGATTTCGAATAATAGGTAGTACGATGAGGATGGATATAAAGGACACTAATACTGATATAAAATATATTTAGGTTACTTTTGACATTACGAACTTCATTTATAGTCTCCTGAAAAGTCATCTATACGTTGCAGGATCAATGGAAGATGGGACACTCTATCTGCAGCACCATTTCTGGATATCTCTCTCATGTGATTGATCTAGAGCTTTCTGGATATCAACTCTTAATTGAAATCGAATGCTTCGTAGAGGTTCTTTGATCTTTGAGATAAAGTTATAGTCATAAGGGCTCCTGTCTTGTGAATATGGTGGATGTTCGAGTACTTCCCAATTCCACCTTCTAAACAAATTCTACTAAAAGTATATTTTAGGGCGGTGTTACTTACTAATATATGTATTCATATTGCTATTTCGAGACAGATTTATACAACAAAGACTGATCAACAAATACTGTAAGATCACAATGACAACCACTAGATCGCTGATATACAACAGTGTTGCCATTACTTATTGTAT